>CM024594.1:34664789-35243891 GCA_014182565.1 Eucalyptus marginata | reverse complement strand
TCGTCCACAATACTGCAAGAGATCCCATTGAAACCAAGACCAGAACGGCTGCAACTGATGCAATGATTGGGGCAACAGAGATGCCCTTTTTCTTTGGCTGCCCATTGCTGGTCTGACAATTGTCTGATTGGCAAAGATTTGGATTTCCATCTAAGCTGTCGAAAAACGTCAGCAGTACTTGCCAATGCCGAAAGATTAGCGCATGAATTCATGGATATCCCGCCCTCTATATGTATTACATGCATAAGTTGATCAAACAGAAAATGAAAAACCGAGTACCACTTTCATCTTTTGCATTCTTCAGAGTGAGAACAAACGTAGAAAGAAGAAGCAGATCGTATAGATAATAATAAGTGATTAAATGCGGAGTTACGATAGTGTGGCAATGAGCGAACCTTAATAGCAACGATCCATCTGCCTTCTTCTTCAACAGAGTTTGAGGAACAGAGCCATTCATGTTGTTTCCACTTAAATTCCTGCAAGTATTCATGATTAGAAGTTGATGGTCATTTACTCAAGCTAGATAACCACACATAATAGTTCCATCAAAAGCTCGGTGACTCACAGAACTTTCAAGTTCGGCATTTGAGCTAAAAAGTCTGGCACGGACCCGTTAATGAATTGTTGGATAAATCTCTGAAATTAAGCCAAAAAACTACTAAGAAACTTCATATGCATATACTTGTTGAAATGCATAAAATGGGATATTGTAGATAATGAACAACATGCTAGTGGCAAAGAAGTCAGTCGCTTTTTTTGGGCTTAGTGTTCTCCATTCTCTCTCTGCAAATTAAGTAAACAATATGAAGAAAAACTGCTAATGCATACAGGGATACAATTGCTGTCAAATTGGAGATTGATGTAGCTATCGGTCCTTTCAATCCACTGGAGCTCAGGTTCCTGCACATTCTCAGCTAACTTTATAAGAATAAAATCCCACCGGTTTACATTTTCTATAAGGAAGGCGTTCATATGGTGACTTGATATTGAAATCATTTCCTCAGTCGCATGACATATTACCAACCTGTACTATAGTTGTTGTTGAGAAAACTTATCTTTTGTGACTTGTGGTTCGTATGCAGCATGTTTTCAGAGAAAATATGTAGTCGTGGACTTACAATGAGATGATTCTTGGAGAACTATCATAGCTACAATTCAGTCCGCTCCACGTGTACTGCGTAGGAATTCATGGATCACCTTACCAGCTAGCTCTGATCACCCCATATGTTTTCTTGACGTCATACATGGCATTAACTAAACCACCACATAAATAGCTACAATCATAAGGAAATCAAAGGTTATCGAAACAAAAAAATTAAGTGGGAGCATAGATATAAATATACAGTCATCAAGAAAAGTCAGTGAATTTGGGAGCTGTGCCATAGTGAAAAACTCGACAGCATTGAGGAGCGGTGGCAGACTAGAGCGGGCCGTCGCACTAATAGTCAAGTTCAAAGTATGTCCACTTATGGGCAATGAGGCTACCGTCACTGGCTTTAGGTTCTCGAGCATGACAGTTTCCACGAATTCGTCTTGTACATATATGGTGAGTTCTCTGAATTGACCCTTTTGCAATTGCAATTCCACAAAGTGGAAGTATATATACCAGACAGTGGTGGAGTTCTCTGAGGTCCAAAACAGACTCAGAGGATCAGTGACATTTTGTACGTGTGTGGCGGTCATCAAAACTTTGGGCGGAACTTTATAGGCATCATTGCTTGTACTTGTCACGATGGCCGTCGTGTTGCTAACTGACGACCAACCTCCACTATAAGTCTTATTGTTCCAGATGCGATCATATACATCTTGCGGATGCCTATTAATGCCAATGCCAGTCAAATAATCATAGCAGTAAGTGCAAGATGATGAACAAGCCGACACAAATCAGTTTGTGATTGACAGCATGTTTTCTATTGTCCATGCAGTTGCACAATGTAAAAATGCATGATTCGTAAGATGTAAATACGTTAACTTGTCATTTACTGACCGATGAATGTGGTCAATGACCAAAATTGAAGGGCAATAACAAAGAAAATCACCTGTATTTGCTTAGGCTCCCCAAATTATATTTCCAGTTGGCTACAAGTACACCGGAATTGATCTGGTAAGTCGAGTTATCCAGCAACCGCAACTCCAGAGCTGATATAAATGGAACTCCTGAGCCGATATTCACCAAGCAAAGTTGTATGTAATCTCTCGGAGGATGTAAATAATCTCTTCGTATATCCAAGACGAAGAGTTCACCGTGATCCAATAGTTAACATCAATATGGAGGTCAAATGCTGGGGTTTGATTCTAGCCATCATAATTACCATACCAAAATGAAGCCCTGACCAAATATGTGTTGCCCTTTCCTTCATCTGGCATTAATGTATAACAATTCCTTTTTCCACTAGGGAAGATCCGAAGATTCTTCGATTGTTGTTGGTTGTTTTGGTAGATGACCTGGGTAGACACCTGCACGTTTGTTCCGGAATCTGCATATCCCGCATCGGCCTTGTAGTATATGTTGAGCTGGTCATCATGGTAATCATTAGGTGCTCCGCAATCGATGCTTATGAAACCTAAATCAAGGGGAAACCAGAGATTGTCACTTGCTTTTTACCACACATCACGAATTCGAAATTTAAACAGTATTATAAATTTCTTGATGCTTTGCGATGTCCCTTAAACTTTTTTTATTTGACTTCTTTAGAACAGTATCGACTAGATACAAATTTCAGCAATGAAAATTACATGTGCAAGATTTGGCTTGATAATTGCTACTTAAGAAGAAGTTTTGATGGTTATTCCGATGATAAAGGCGTCCATGAAAAGCTTGAAAACAGATACGTCATCTGCAAAAATAACGTAAGCTAGAGGATGATGCATTGCTAACTCTCCAATAATTAGGAGAATCTTGAACAGGCTTAACTTTGCTAAATTCCTAAGTTGGAGTACAAGATACTACCTAATTACCCAGTGCTCGATTTTTATATCAAATTTTAGTGTTGCTGTTTTTTCAACTTACGCTTGAAAGGTTGATCACTAACGAGAAGAAAGATAGCTATTAAGGGGGTGCATGACAAACCAGAATTTCTGTTCCAGAAATAATTTTTCATTTTAGGCACTGCTTTTACGGAATAAAATCCAGTTTGATGACTTATTCCGTTTTTCATTTCTGGAATAGATTTTTATTCCAGAAATAGGTTTTGAATAAAATCGAAGTATAAATTTTCTACTTCTCTATTTCTGGAACAGAAATGAGAAATAAAATTTTTTCTCATCATTCGTCAACCGATCCTTCATCCGTTGCCGTCGACCACCGTTCGTTAATCGCCGACCCCCGCCGCCGGTCGCCAAATAAATTATTTTTATAAATATCATTTTAAAATGAAATTTATTCAAATAAATAAAATGATATTTATTTTTATTTTTACGAATAAATTAAAAAAAAAATCCTTAAAAATAAAATATTTTTAAAAATAAAATGATATTTTTATAATAATTTTTATTTTTAAAATGATATTCATTTTATTTTTAAAAATTATTTTTATTTTTAATAAATAAATAAATTTAATCGAAATAAATTTATTTATTAAAAATAAATTTAATTAAACATCATTTTATTAAAAATAAAAATAAATAAAAATAAATATATTCATTTTATTCATTTAAAAATAAAAATAAATTTATTAAAAATAAATAAATTATTTTTATTTATCATTTTATTTTTAGTTTATTAAAAATAAATTTATTAAATTTATTAAAAATAATTTATTTATGATAAATAAAAATAAATTATTTTTATTAAAAATAAATTTAATAAATTTATTTTTATTTGTCTTGAGTGTTTTGCCAAATAAATTTATTTTTATTTTTAATTTTTATTCATTTTAAAATAAATATATTCATAAAATAAAATAAAATAGAATAAATATTTTTTATTCATTTTAAAATAAATTTATTCATAAAATAAAATAAAATAGAATAAATAAAATAAATTTATTTTTAAGGATATTTTTATTTTAAAATAAAATGATATTTTTATTTTATTTTTCTTTATTTTTTTTGTTAATATATCATTTTTATTTTTATTTTTTATATTAAACGTCGCGCCGTGGCGCCGCCCGTCCGAAAGGAAGAAATTTTGTGTCGTTATCAAACGAAATTCTATTTTTAGAGTAGAAATTTTGTGTTGTTATCAAACTATTTTTTGAAACTTTTTCTATAAATAGAAATAGAAAAATCATTTTTTCCAAAACTATTTCTGAACGTAATGGTTGTCGTGCGCGCCCTAAATCATCACTGTGCCTATTTCTAGAATCCCATTTTCTGATGCCTCGACTCTTCACGATTCAATCATCACTATGCGTGTGAGCGTGAGAGGGAGAGAGAGAGGGAGGGAACCTGCATTTTGTTGCCCGCGAGCAATGACTGCTAGAGCTAGACAACCAATCAAGACATGCAGCATCTTCAAGATCTTCATGGTATATCAAACCTCTCTTCACATTGGTTTCTCCACTCTAGTGAGGAAAGGAGGGCTCTACCATCTCAAGGCGAAGAAGAAGAAAATCAACGTCTTCAAGATTCATAAGAATATGTTAGTACTTCAATGAGGGCGCGTTCATGGACCAGACGTGCACTTGTAAATTAGTAGTGGGGGAGTGATTTCTCCACCAATGGTCAACTCAGTTATAGAGAATAGAAGTTAGGAACTAACAAATAAATAATCAAGAATTGATTATCACCTTTTGGACCGGCAAGAAGCTCGCAGCCGGACCTGATGCCTACCAACTAATTGAGCGATTACAGTACAAAGTCAACTCGGATAATATTAAACGACGGCAACTGCATAATTCTGAAGAATCCCTCATTCTGCTAAGAATGTCCCAGCTGTGTCATGACAAGGACATGCCTTATGTTCCTAACAAGCTCTAGAAGGCGCCAAATTCAGACAAATCAGAATAAGGAAATTCGCAGATAAGATTATAATAATTGAGATGTCCTTAACCTAACATGTGTCGATCAATTAGAAGAGATATTACTTCTATTGCCTTTTCGAGTGTCTCAAGTACTCCTTAGGGTTTAGCTGAGGGCTAACATCGATCTAGGCTTAGTTTGACTTGATCCATTCCATCAAAGATTGTGAAAAGATTTGAGGCCTCCACGGAGGGGTGAAAAAAGTTGATGTAATTCCCATTATTACCATGGACAAAAGCCACAAAAAAATCCCAAATTATGCCCATTGTGACATATTTATCTTAATTTTTTTTTGTAACCAGAAAAATCATAAACTTATACCCGTATGACACATTTACCGTTTGTTAAGGTCCCGTCAATTAACATAGTTAAAACTCTGTCTACGTATATGCTGGAAAGCATGTCGCTCACGTGACTTAAGTGAAATAAATACGACATTATTTTAGCTAAAAAGTCATGTTATAGACTTTTAATAAATGGTAAATGTGTTACATAAGTTTCGGGTTTTTTATGTCACGCGAAAATTTTTAGGATAAATGTGTCACAGTAAGTATGCCACAAAAAAAAAAAAGGATAAATGTGTCGCAATGGACGTAATTTGGAGTTTGTCGTGGCTTTTTCTCTATTAACATCTACTTATCTATGTTAACACCTAAATTTTGGTTAAATATTTATGATTAAACTTCATAGAAAATTAGGAATTAGTCCTAACCAAAAAGGATCTTCACATCACATGGGCATTAATATTATTTTCATCAATTAAGTTTTAATTTTATTTTAATTTCCCTTATTTTTACTGCATTTTGGATATATAAAAAATAATTTTTAAAAACATTATTTTAATTATTTTTAAAAAGAGAGAGTCCGCGAGGGCTCAAGGGCTGGGCCTTCGCCCCAGCCCCCTTTTCCCTTCATTTCCCCATTCGGGCCCAGGCCCAACCTCACCCAGCTTCCCCGGCCCGGCCTGGCCTTCTCTCCCTTCTCTTCTCCTCTCCTTCACGCCACTGAGTACGCTGCGGCAGCAGAGCAGAGACGGCAGCAGCAGAGCAGGAGCAGAGGAGATCGAAGGTTCGGCCAAGGGGGCCGGTCGGCGTGCCAAGGACTCGCGGCCGAAGCGCCTTCCCCGACCGGCCTTCTCGGCCTATAAATAGGAGTCTTCGGTGAGAGAGAATGGGTGGGATGGAGACGGAGGAGATCGAAGGGGTGAGCGGTGAGAGAAAGCCGAGTGAGAAATTGAGAGTGAGCGAGCGTCCTCCGGCGACGAGTTGCGGCCAGGGGCTGACCGGCGTTCGCCCTCCCCCCTTTCCGATCCAACCTACGGTGGGCGGTGCTTCGTCTCCCATCGTTCTTTGATTGCCACCGACTCGAAGTCGGTTTCCCAAGGATCTCGGCTCGGAGGCGCGCGAGGCGGACTCACGTAGCCCGGTCTTCGAGCTCGTCCGCCGTCCGACGCCGCGTGCCGGGTAGGGACTCTCGGCCGACCGCCCCTGTTTTTGTGCCCGCGCCCTGTTTGGGGCTCGCCGGATCGGGCTGCCGTAGCCCAGTTCGTACGAGTTTCTAGCTTTATTTGCGCGCGTACTACGGTCTCGGGGCCTAGCGTGTTGGTCGCTGCGGATCTCGACTTGAAAGGGTCTATCTTTTGACTTTTGGTCCATAGAGTGCAAAAGGTGGAGTCCATTCCCTCCTAGTCTGACAACGGGCAGAGGGGGAGAAGAGAGAGAGAGAGAGAGAGAGAGAGAGGTCGAGGGCGAGGTCGCGACACTGTGATGCCCTTCTAAATAAGAGTAATTAGGGTCGGGAGAGAGAGACCTTTCTGAGTTGTTTGACCTCTCATTTTGAGAAATGATCCATGAGAATATATCCGCTATAAAGCAATAACAACGATAACAACAAGTGAGACTCTAGTCTAGGGTAACCAAATCTAAATTCAACTCCAACATAGATGAGTCCCCTCAAGCACATAATTTTTCCCATGAATGACACAAGCTGCGACTACTTATGTTTCTATCAAGAAATGACTTATTTATAGCCATAATAGAATCACTGAAGACGAGAATAGCTTTTGGATATCCTAATCGACACACAAATATACGTTGTGTCCAATTTTTACGGTTGCAGAAATTTGGCAATAGAAATTCACATGCACTAAATACCAAACACCCTTCCAAGGAAAGTATTGACTGAATGAAATCTCGAGGAGGTCTTTTCGAAAGAGCTACTTGATTTTCTCATTTTCCTTCCCATCTTCTGGACTATTTTCGGGTTCCAGTGCCGTTTTCAAACAATCCTTCAATTCTATCAATACATGATCGATGTCAGGCCTTTGATCTCCAGTTGGTTTTGTACAAGACTGTGCAACCCGTATCGCTTTCCAAGCTGATTCGCTGTCGAATTCTCCTTTTAAATTTGGATCCATGATCTTCTGCATATTTTTACTTTCAATAAGGGAATTCGCCCAATTATATATGTACACGATTTCTTCTGGCTTCACTATCCTTGCCGGATGTCCTGTGATTAGTTCAAGGAGTATGATTCCGAGACTGAAAATATCAATTTTCTTGTTAAAGCTTCCAGTCATAAGGTACCTGCTAGACATATGAGAACACGGCTAAGGATAAATCTTCCAGGTCCTAATATATTGCTCTTTGAACTCTAAAGTCATTTATCAGTGCTGAACTTTTCTTCAATAAAGTTGTATACGTTGTGTACAAGTACACAAGTATATAATGCAATCTCCGGGAATGCTAGGTTTTCTATCCATACAAAGATTATATAGCATATTAATGAGATTAAGTTTAAGCCATTACTCAGGGTCGAGGTAGCCAAGAGTGCCAACAACACGAGTTGATATACAAGAATCAATGTCAGCTATGAATGTTCTTGAGAGACCAAAGTCAGGGTCGAGATAGCTAGGAGTGCCAATAGCACGAGTTGGTAATTGAGCATCGGTCCCAACTGTGAATGTTCTTGAGAGACCAAAGTCAGATATTTTGGCTTGCATATCTTCATTAAGCAAGATGCTCGTCGCTTTTAAGTCTCTATGGATAATGGGCTCAACGCATTCATTATGGAGATAAGCCAAACCTGCAATTCTTGCAAAAGATCCATTTAATCATGCAAAAGAGGAGGGGCACAAACTACAATGGGGGATATCCTTTAAGTACCTTTTGCTACATCTATAATGATGTGGAGTCTCTGTTTCCAAGTTAAGGCATTTGGCTTGTCCCCTGTCAAATTAGCGTATGTTATTATTTATGAGAAAGAAACATACATCTGCAGGTGTATTCTAGAGAATAAAATTATACAAGAGACATGATAAAGTACCATGTAAGTGCTGTTGCAAGTTTCCATTAGCCATGTATTCATAAACTAATGCCTTGTTCTTAGAGTAATCATAATATCCATGTAGAGAAATTACGTTTCCATGATGAGCGATCATTAAGTGTTTCACCTGCAATGTTGTGAGTGTTCTTTACCACAATTTTTATCGACAATTGTTTGGAAGCAAGTCTATAAATAAACATCTTATTGCATTGTACCTCAGCTTGAAATTCCCTGTCCCTGTCCCAAAATTTTTGGGAGAGCATCTTCACTGCAACTTTGGTTCCATTCTCTAGAGTGCCAAGATATACTTTCACAAATCTTCCTTCACCAATCTTTGTTCTATAGTTTCCAGTGATCCTTGTGATCTTGTCATAATCGAAAGATCTTAATCTCACCGTTCCTTCAATATATAACCAAAATATTACCAATGAGTAATAGACTCAACCTTTCAAAAATTTCCAAGTAGACTTCAAAGGAAAATCTCCATGAGATAACTCCAATTGAGTCCTAAAAAATTCAACCAATGGAAATTGAAAATCCAGGCAAGGATTGAAGTTTTGGCACCTAGCCCTCCATATACTAATAAACGATCACTTTGTTGGTCATCAATCCTTGAGGAGCATTAGACTAAGAAGAGACCGAGTCATGAAAAATGAAATTTGAAAGAGCGAAGCGAGTTACCTCAACCAAAGGAAGTATTCATGCCTTTATCTACACGAGATGTAGATACGCATTGATGCAATTATGTTATTAAAAAAACAAATTTATATTAAACCAATTTCTGGCTAATTAAGCGTCCAGTTAAATATGACCAACATGACTCTCTACAACTATCTAGCACGTCATGACCATCCTCTATCAAGGACACCCTTCTTGTTTTTTAGGGTCCATATTTTTCCAAAATCACGTTGCCTGTCACGTTTACGTGATGTTTGCTGGAAGAATCCAGCAAGTATTATTAAAAAAAAAAAAGCAACCAACTTACAGAACCTACAAATAGGCCAGAGAAGCTTTTGATAAGGTGGGCACAAGCACAAATGAGCGAAATGTGAGTAGGAGTGCATATTAGTGCTGTGGCCGAAGTGTTGAGATCCGAGACGTACCAGTGACGACGAACTGGTTGACTAAAGCTTTGAGCCAGCCGTCAGTATAGTTACGCGGCTGACGGGTTGATAATGCCGCTTCTGATGTTGAAAATGATGAACATCGAGAGGAATCGGGAGAGACTAAATTGAAGACCATTTCCTTCCTTTCGCTCTTCTCTTGAATGCCAAACCGTGTGCTCTATCACCACCTGAAACAAATCTCTATGCACAGGATCTATTCCCTTCTCTCAGAGGAAAAAGGATGCGAAGATCACCAGAAAATACAACCTTTGCGAATCGTCAATTTCCGCTTCTTGCGGGAAAGAGACTTATGATCATCAAATAAAGTCACGATCAAGTGGCGTACCTATGCCCGCCCATACGGGAATGCCCCTTTCCAAGAAGGATGGCATGTCTCCCCATTCACAACGTAATTTCTCTCGAGGCCGGCTGTGAAAACTCGAAGTTTTTGTGGGGGATATCTTTGTCCCACTCTATGTTTGATTGGAAACATAGGTACTGTCGAAGAAAAAGGATGCCATATTACTTTTTTGGTCCCCCCACCATCGTAACATAATTTCTGGCCAAAAACAAAAAGAAAGACAAACACACAATACGTGTGCACTGTACGGCATCCAATGTGATATTGGCTTTTGGACTGGGTCAAAAGGAGAGGCGCGCAAAAAAAGGGGGAAAGTTTTTGGTCTTTTGGGTAAAGAAAAGGAAATTTCACATGGTCAAAAAGTGGATGATATTGGCTTTTGGACTGGGTCAAAAGAAGAGGCGCCCAAAAAAAAAGGGGGAAAGTTTTCTGGTTTTTTGGGTAAAGAAAAAGGAAATTTCACATGGTCAAAAAGTGGATGAACCAATGGAATCTAGAAGGGAAAAAAGAAGAAACACGGACAGAAAGAGAACAAAGAGAAAACTAAAAGGGCAAAAAAGGGAGAAAGAAGAAAGGGACGAGAAACGGGGAAGGAGTGCACCCTTGAAGATGGATTAACTTGGTTTTGTAGCACCCGATAAGGAGTTTTTAAGCTGTCAGTTACTCCGCTTTTTAAAAAATAATAGGCCGTGAAATTATATGGAAGTAATAATTAAGAGAATCGTGTGATTGTGGGGTTTATTAAAAATGGATTCCAAGTTACACTTTGATTAGAATGAGTATTTTATTAGCACGTAATAGTCGGTGAAGAAGCAAATTTTAGTCGAGTCGAGATAGCATTCTAATTAATTTTGATATTGTTTCTTGCTTATTTGATGGTATTGCGAGTTCGTGGACTCGAGTAATCTTTGTTATTGAGTATAAGACTTTTCCCAAACAAGTGGTGCTTATCTCTTTTTTAAATTTGTAAATTCATGTCTTGAAAATGACATAAATCAAATATTGTATGAGTTATGAAATGATATTTTTTATTGCATGAAATTTAGATTGAGCATTTACTATTTTTTAAGTTATTTGTGAATGGGTAGAGAAAGTTTTATGAAAGATATTGAGACAAGGATTGTAAAATGTTATATTTACTGCTTTATTGCTTTGTGAATCTAGTTTATTCTATAGATTCTGAAATTATTTGATGAATAATTTACGATAGGTATTCTGGCTCATGAGCTGTGTTGCAGAAGGGGTATATGTTTTGGTTTGCCAAATATATTTTGATTTATGATATGGATTTTGAATTTGAATTTGATTTATGAGATATTGGAGAATCATGGATTGATGCTATTTATAGTTGTGAACCATTTCTGGGTTTTTGAGTGTGAAACCGGCTAGGAATTCGTGTACTTCGAGGACTTCGCTCACGTGATGTTTAGTTTGCCTTATTTTTATGTGCTTATTGCCCCTATTAAATGATATTGGAAATGAAACTCGGGCGGGGGGCACGGGCTGAGACATTTCCAAGGAAGAGATAAACGGCCGGGATTGTTTTGTGATGGAGGATTTGTAATTTTGATCTCTCTCTGCCGTACAAACCTGAGTGACTGGAATCAACCTGAAATCTGTTTTCTCTCCGTGTGGGGTCCGGTCCGTATATTACGTTCTGCGAATTTTCTGGAGATGTTTTTGAATCATTGCAATTTCTGGTAATTTCTCGAATATTACGAATTTCTGGTAAACGATAAAAAGAAGGATACTTGAAATTTTGTCGCTCTCAGTGGATGAAAAACGACGTGCTTATGTCATTTTTCGCATTATAATATTGGGGAAAATTTCGGAATTTTAAAGTATTTTTAAACAAATATAGAAAAATTTTACATGTCTAAAAATGTCTCCACTGATTCGAATGCTAAATTAGTCCATGATTACAATAAAAATTGCTGGAAATTGAGTTTCGGAGGTTCTGGTATTAGTGTGGAAATAAATTCAAACTCTAAGGATTTGCAAAATTCAATTTTTTGGACCACTTCATGAGATTTTTTTTTTTAATGTTCTTGAAAACTATATGGTATCTTACTAACTTGTAAACATTTTTGAGCTATTTGGTCATGAGACATAAGTGGCCGTTCTGTTGATGATCTGCAAAACCAGTATGGGATTCAAAACATGACCTGGACTGACAAAATCCCATGTAAGAACTTTTGATTTTTCTTGCGCAGGCAATACGCAAGAAAGTCACCTTGGATTCGTCTTCTTTTGATTATCCACAATACTTCAAGAGCTCCCGATGGAATCAAGACCAGAATGGCCGCAACTGATGCAATGATTGGGGCGATAGAGACAGAGGAGATCGAAGGGGTGAGCGGTGAGAGAAAGCTGAGTGAGAAATTGAGCGTCCTCCGGCGACGAGTACGGCCAGGGGCTGACCGGCGTTCGCCCTCCCCCTTTCCGAACCAACCTACGGAGGGTGATGCTTCGTCTCCCATCGTTCTTTGATTGCCAGGACTCGAGGTCGGTTTCCCAAGGATCTCGGCTCGGAGGCGCGCGAGGCGGCCTGACGTAGCCCGGTCTTCGAGCTCGTCCGCCGTCCGACGCCGCAAGCCGGGTAGGGACTCTCGGCCGACTGCCCCTGTTATTGTGCCCACGCCCTGTTTCGGGCTCGCCGGACCGGGCTGCCGTAGCTTGGTTCGTGCAAAGAGGGAGAAGAGACGAGAGAGGGAGGGAGGGAGAGAGATAAAAAAAATAATAATAAATAAAAAAGGGAATAAAAAGAAAATGAGAGGACAAAAGGCGGGCCTCTCCTCTTCTCTGGCCATTCGGAGGCGCGAACCCGGGTCGGGCCGAATCAGGCCGGCGCGCGGGTCTCATCGACCCGAGTCAGTTTATATTATATTATTATTTAAAAAAATTATAAAAATAAAAGAATCAGAAAAATCCCAAATTATATTTTTTTTATTTTTCAAAAAAATCAGAAAAAGCTTAAAAATAATCTTTGAGTGGTTTTTTCTTAAGATGTGCGAAAATCCTCAAAAGTAAACCCAAAAAAAGAAGAGAAATTGTACAAGTACGCGAAAGCAAATGGATTGCTCTTTGCAAATTTCCTTTATCTCAATTATGCCATTATGATGCATGGATTAGAATTCCAGGAGAGATTAGATACTGAAATGGCATCAGTTGTAATCAATCGCGTAGAAGTATAATATTTCTTTTAATATTTTACTTGAATTTCTAATTGACTCGTCACAAATTGATAAGTGACAACTCCTAAATGAAATTAAATTGCAAATTAAAATATTTAGGACTATAAGTTGCGAATTGATGGGCTTGAGAGAGCTTGGACTAAGCCTAAACTTAGCGAGCCATTACCCTAGCGCTTGTGGAAGGGTTCAAGAGGTTGAGACACCCCGATGGCCTTCTAAATAAGAGTGTATTTAGGGTGGGGAGAGGGAGAAAGTCCTTTTTGAGTTGTTTCACCTCTCAGCTCGTGAAATGATCCATGAGAACCAACAAAAAAAGAAAAAGAAAAGAAATGATCCATGAGAATATTTCCGCCATAAAGCAATAACAACAAGTGCGACTCTAGTCTAGAGTGACCAAATCCAAATCCAACATAGATGAGCCTCCTCAAGTACATAGTTTCTCCCATGAATGAAAAAAGCTGCAAACACTCATGTTTCTATCAAGAAAGGACCTATTCATAGACATAATAGAATAATTAGCAACAAGAACAACTTCTGAATATCCAAATTGACACATAAATATATGTTTGAAATATGAACCACACTTGAGTTCAATTTTGACGGCTGCAGAAATTTAGTAATAGAAATTCACACACACTAAATACCCAACACCCTTCCAAGGGAAGTACTAGCTGAATGAACTCTTTGAGGAGGTCCTTTCGAAAGAACTACTTGATTTTCTCATTTTGTTTCCCATCTTCTGGACTTTTTTCGGGTTCCAATGCCGTTTTCAAACAATCCTTCAATTCTACCAATACATGATCTATGTCATGCCTTTGATCTCCAGTTGGTTTTGTACAAGACTCTGCAACCCGTATCGCTTTCCAAGCCGATGTGCTGTCAAATTCTCCTTTTAACTTTGGATCCATGATCTTCTGCAAATTTTTACTTTCAATAAGGGAATTCGCCCAATTAAGTATGTGCACATTTCCTTCTGGTTTCATCATCATTGCCGGATGTCCTGTGATTAGCTCAAGGAGTATGATTCCGAGACTGAAAACATCACTCTTCTTGGTTAATCTTCCTGTCAAATGGTGCCTGTAGGACATATGAGAACATGACTGAGGATAAATCTTTAGGTCTTAATATATTGCTTTTTGGACTCTAGAGTCATTTATCAATGCTAAACTTTTCTTCAGTAAAGTTGTATACGTTGTGTACAAGTACATGAGTCTACGATGCAATTTCAAGGAGAGCCAGATTTTCCATCCATACAAAGACTATATAGCATATTAACGAGACTAAGTTTAAGCCCATACTCAGGGTCAAGGTAGCCATGAGTGCCAACAGCACGTGTTGACTCATGAGCATCAGGCTCAGCTGTAAATGTTCTTGAGAGACCAAAGTCAGATATTTTTGCTTGCATTTTTTCATTCAGCAGGATGTTTGTCGCTTTTAAGTCTCTATGGATAATGGGCGGGTCGCATCCATTATGGAGATACTCCAAACCTGCAATTCTTGCAAAAGATCAATCTAATCATGCAAAAGAGGAGGGGAACAAACTACAATGGGGATGTCCTTTAAGTACCTTTTGCTACATCTACAATGATGTGGAGTCTTTGTTTCCAAGGTAAGGCATTTGGCTTGTCCTCTGTCAAATTAGAGTATCTTTATATATGAGAAAGAAACATATATTCGTGGGTGCAATATGGAGAAAAAAAATTATACAAGAGGACATGATAAAGTACCGTGTAAGCGCTGTTGCAAGTTTCCATTAGCCATGTATTCATAAACTAATGCCTTCTTATCAGAGTGATCACAATATCCAAGTAGAAAAACCAAGTTTCCATGGTGAACGTTCATTAAGTGTTTCTTCTGCAACGTCGTAAGTGTCCTTTACCACAATTTTATCGATAAATGGAAGCAAGTCTATAAATGAGCATCTTATTGCATTGTACCTCAGCTTGAAATTCCTTGTCCTCTTGCCATGATTTTTCAGAGAGAATCTTCACTGCAACTTTGGTTTCATCATCTAGAGTGCCGAGATATACTTTCCCAAATCCTCCTTCACCAATCTCTGTTTTAGGGTTTCCAGTGATTTTTGTGATCTCGCCATTATTGAAAGATCTTAATCTCACCATTCCTTCAATATATAACCAAAATATTAGCAATGAGTAATAGACTCAACCTTTCAAAAATTTCCAAGTAGACTTCAAAGGAAAATCTCCCCAGGATAACTCCAATTGGATCCTAAAAAATTTCAACCTATGGGAAGTGAAAATCCAGGCAAGGATTGAAGTTTTGGCACCTAGCTCTCCCTATGCTAAGAAACAATCACTTTGTCGGTCATCAATCCTTGGGGAGCATTAGAATAATCAGAGACAATTGTATATTCATAAAACTATGCTGTGGACGAGAAGCTGAGAATAAGTTACCTCTTATCTGTTTCCTTCTGATCAACCAAATAGTGGCCAAAAAGATAACTACGACTATGACTGAAACCGATGCAACAACTGGGACCAAGATGGAGTTTTTAGTTTTAGCCTCCTTCTTTGGGCAAGGACTTGCCCAGCAAAGATCTGGGATTTTTGTTAAACCTGTGACAAAAAGTAAGTAGGTAAAGTCACGTTTCTCGAACTTCTTTGCCCATATGTTGATCACAAGAGGCCTTCTTATTTGCTTTGAATCACAATAAAACATGTTCATGGCCTCCTTATTTGCCTTGAATCATGTTTCTCGAACTTTTTTGCCCACATGTTGATCACAAGAGGCCTTCTTATTTGCTTTGAATCACAATAAAACATGTTCATGGCCTTCTTATTTGCCTTGAATCACAATAAAACATGTTCATATAGAAGTCTTTCTATACTCTGAAGAGAGAGAGAGAGAGAGAGAGAGAGAGAAACCTCAAGTCCAACGTGTTTTCTGTAACCCTCCTTTTAAGAACCTCAGGAATTGAACCATTTAGCTTGTTTCCGCTTACATTCCTGCAAAGCATAACCATGTATAAAGACTTATGCTCTGTCAATTCTTCAGGGCGCCACCAAGGCATATATACTTACAGAATTCTCAACTTCGGCAAGTTTGCCAAAGTTTCCGGTATCGCTCCCGTAAGTTCATTATTGGATAGATCTCTGAAACAAAGCAAGTATGGGTAGTTAACAATTCAATAGATCTCATCCAAAATTTTGAGAATATGAATAAGAAAAACAACAGAAATTTTGAGCCAAAGAGGCCAAAAATATCATGGCACTACTTTAAAATCGATGCTCCACATAAACTTCCACCAGCAAAGGCCCCCTCTTGAAGCCTTCGAAGTAACTTTTTCTTCAGAGTAAGTAAAAACGAGCTCCATATCAAAAACTAGGATGTCCCAACACATTCAAACTAAAATTATAAAATCTACACCCTGAAAACACTACCTAAATTACAAAAATATGGTTGATGCAAGTCAAAGGATAATGTAGCTTGTCAGTGTTCTTCCGAGGCACTCACAAGTGGTGACACTTTCCTAGCTTTTATCATGCACAAATGTATTCACGAATATTAATCCAACAAGAACGGAAATCATGAGATCTAATGCAGCAACGCCTTCAAAAGGGCCTCGGTAGAGAGATACTTACAGGGACTCCAACGCGGACAGATTTGAAAACAAGGGTGCTATGTTCCCCACCAGATTGCTAGAGCTCAGATTCCTGGCCATGATCAACCAAAGGCTTCCTCATTGGTACAAAACATAAACCTTTTGGTGCATGTGACTATATGGATGCAGTTTTAGGAATCCTACTTATAGCCTTTGGAAATGTAGGCATCTTATGCAAAGACAATGTGGTCATGCGGGGGAGCAAACTTTCTACTTTTCAAGCAGAGTGAGAACAAAACTTCACTTCTTCATATATATATATATATATATATATATAGAGAGAGAGAGAGAGAGAGAGAGAGAGAGAGAGAGTTCTTTTAGAGTTTCACCGCTGTATGACACTTCAAGAAATAGGTCAAAGGCACTCACAGTGAAATAATCCTTGGAAGTTTTCCATAACTACAATTCAGACCATCCCATGTATAGTTGCTTGGGACGCACGGATCACCTTGCCAGCTCTCTTTGCTCACTCGATACGTTGCCTTGGTATCATTGATAGCTTTCACTGTAGTTTATACCACAATAATATCATTTCTTTTTCAAGAATTGTGATGTTGTGAAAATTGAGAAAACACTATATGTTCAATTTGAAGTGATTTCCAGCAATGAAGTATGCCAAGCAAAATGTAACCTTTTACTTTCAGGATAAACCTAGTTTAAGAGCAGCCTATTAACCATTAAAATTGCATCTTCTAGAGCTCATTGAAGAAAACTCTTTATCTTATTCTTCTTAGATTTTCACAACAAGCTTCTTGAAGCTCAATTTAACTGGACGTTTTTGTAAACTTAGCTTATATCCTTTCCATGGCCACAATCTTTACCTACCAAACCTCACCACCAATAATTACTCAGCCAATCCAACATCAATTCTCTTCTGATGGAGCAACCAAGGCAAGTGAGTCTAAATTATTGCCTTGTAAGAGTTAATGAGGTATCTTAGGAGGAGTAAGCGTTAAGATCTAGATTACTGAGAGAGTACTCTTTATCCAATGAAGACATCAATCTGATCAACAAATCCTTATTCTTTTATCGTGTTTTACTTTCATTAACGGTGTGGAACAAAACTAGTCAAGTTAGATTATGCGAGAAGCATCTCCTAAAATTCAGTTAGACGAACATAAATCAATGCAACAGTTAAATCGCTAAAACCGTCTAGCATAGGTATCGATTGTTTAAGGCCTCATATGTCGACCCGATTAAGAATTTGAGAGCACACGGAGTGGAGGTTGACCAGTTTATGTGGCAATATTCTTTACTGAATTCAACCTATATGATCAGACGTGTAATAAATCGCTTTTTAACCATTTTGTTGTTCATGTCCACTTTAGAAGACTTCTGGTAGCACAACATTCAAATTTGCACTAGAAAAAAATGTGGAAATAGGGGAAATACCATCATCTTCGGCTGTTTGTACATTGGGGAGTCCAACAATGTTATAGACCTCGATGGCATTGAGGATTGGCGGATATGGAGATTCATTCGATGTGGGACTGATCGAGAAGTTGATTTGGGACCCAGTAACCGGAGTGGAGACTATAGTCACTGGCTTTAAGTAGTGGAGCGTCACATTCTCAGTGAATTGATTACCATTGATGGAAACTGTGAACTTCCTTTGTTGGCCACTCAGCAAACTCTGGGTTTCGGCAAAATGGAAGTACAATCTCCAGTTACCTGGAGGAACATATGGCTTCGGTGGCGTCCAACTATATCTCAAGGATGAATTACCGTCGCTCATGGTTGCAGCGGTCATAAGAACTTCCCCTGGAACCTTGTATGCATCGTTGTTGTTGGACAAGGACGTAGCAGATGCTCCGGTGCTGGCCGAAAGCTGGTAGTAATCATCCTTGCCCCACCAGATGCGATCATAAACATCCGATGGATGCCTGATTGAGGCATTTTCACAAACAGTTGATATGCTCAGCCATCGAGAAATCAATAAACTTGCAAAATTTCAAGCGTCTAAGTCTTTGATTATTGTACTCCTACAATCAGTCAGATTCTTTTACGTGATAAAAATCGGACATCATGCGCATGATAGAAGTTGGCGGGCGCTTGTCTAGAATGGTATTGGATCGCGTATTGAAGTATTAGGTGGATTTTTTTATTTAGTAACTTTTCCCTGAATTCACTCGTGTTTTTTTTTTTTTTTTTTGTTGATAATCAATATATTAAAATTGAATTAGTACCTCATATTAGGTGGATCTTTAATTAGCAACTCCTGGTTTAATCCACTCGTTTTTTGTAATCAATAATTTGAAAATTGAGTTATCACTTCGTATTGAGCATGTTTGATAAGTGTTGGAAGATGTAAAAAGCAGTTATTGGAATGATATATTACCTATAATGAAAATAATGATTGTCAACGAAGAGAGTTGTTCAGTCTGATAAAATGTTCTCATAAGAAATTATCACACCCTATATTTGAAACCCATGTTTGAATTAATTAAATTACTACGTGCAAACATCTTCATCACGAATGAGTATATTCTTATGAGATTTTCATAGAAAATTAAGTGTTTTAGTCATACAATTGTATTCGTGAATTCTTAATCATCTTCATTAGTGCGTAGTGCATAGCAACAATCCAACCAAAGAAATAGAAAAAAAGAAAAGCATAGCAATTAATGGTACCATTAGTAATTTTTTTTTTTGACGAATACTATAAGTAGAGTTCATGTAATTATTGTGAACTAAATTATATTGCAACTGTAATGCTTCAATGATGTGTACGTTAAAAACAATTTCTTCGGGATGACTTATAAAAAATTAGGGATACATTAATTTTTACTAGTTGGAATAAATGTTCGTTTTTATATATTTATCTGTGTAGACCTCTAATATTCTAAACCCACCGAAGAGAAGACCTACATAATTTTTTTTTTTTTTTTCAAATATAGCTTCAAATGCTCAAGAGAATTATAACAAATGTCTCAAAGGGGGAAAACTATCTAAAAAGTCATAAAACTATTATATGACGGTTAATTCAAGCTGAAACTTTCAATTTGGCGAGGCTTAAATCTCTCCACGATTTCTCAAAGTATCCCTCAAGTCAATTTTGGCCGAAAATCGTTAACATTATAGTTTAGTCAGCATAAGCCGTCTTATGTGGCGTAAACCGTCTGACATGGCACGATTGACGTTAACTTGGACAATTTTTGTAATTTTTTAAAAATTTCCAGAAATTCTTCTCTTTTTTTTTTCTTTTCTTTTCTTTCATCCCTTTTTTTTTTTTTTCCTATTTTCGTCTGTTAGTTGTCGAGGCCTTAGCGAGAGTGATGCGGTCTTCGCCTGTGGCTAACAACCTCCGCTAGCCATTGCTAAGGTCCCAAATGGGGAGAGAGATAGGAAAAACGAAAAAAAAAAAAGAAAAAAAAAAAAAGAAGAAAAATTTCAAAATCTTAAAACAAATTGAAAAGATTGTCCACGTTAGCGATTTCGGATTAAAATTGGCCCAAAAGATTTCATTGGCAAATCGTGAAAGTGTTTATGACTAATTTCGTCAAATTGAAAAATTTAAAACTGAATTGGCCACTATATAATAGATTTAATACTTTTGAACAATTATCCTATCTCAAAAGAATTGCTCTTATGAAAGCTAACTCGTGTTCTCCAAAACAACTCACCTTGTAAACCATTGAGGGCTTGCTCCTGTGTTGACCCGCCAAATTTGCCTCAAGAACTCAGATCCAATTTGATAGATACTATTGTTCAAAACTCTTAATTCCAGAGCTGAAATGAAAGGTGTTCCACTTCCCATATCCACAAGACACACCTGTATATAATCTGCTTGGGGTACATACATAATCTCCACGATCACAGTTTCGTCACTTTCAGGGTTGCTGATGGTAGTCCAATAATTAACATCGATATGAAGGTCAAACGTGGGTGTTTTGTTTTTTCCATCATAGTTGCCATACCAAAAGTAGCTCCTGATCAAGTAAAGGCTGTTCTTGCCTCGATCCGGTTTTAACGTGTAGCAGTTTCTCGTTCCATTCGGAAAGCTCCTTAAAGTTTTGGATTTTTGATGATAATTTTTGTAGATGTATTCTATGGAAACCTGCTTGTTTTCTCCAGAATCTGTATATCCGTTGTCTCTCTCATAATATAACTTGAAATTGTCATCAGGATACGAATTAGGTGCCCCACAGTCGATGCTTATGAAACCTTACAATTGGAAAGATTAGAATCAAATGGTCAATTTATTCTCAAACTTTCTCATAGCAGTTCAAGAATCCGGAAGCGGTCATCTCTTATCGGACATTGATGTATACACACACACATGACGCATGAACTTATTTCATTTCAATGCTTGTGATTACCCTTTTAATATTGTCCTTTCCTTGGCTTCTTCTCTTTCTTTCGTTTATCTATTGCATGTTCTGTCATTTGGTAAATAAACCTACTTTTCACCATTGCGTGACCTTGCGATCAACTTTCAAAGTAGAAAACAGAAGAAATTAAGCTGCTAGAAGAGCTAGTTCAAATATCATTGCGATCGACAGATAAAAACTTTTAACAACGAAATTGCAAACTATAACTTTTTCATGTTTATCATTTTGCTTCTCTCTCTTTTGTTTTTATCTGATGCCTTTCTCCACATAAAATTTCATGTTTGCATAGTAACTAAATATTCTCAATGAGAGGAAGAAAGAGAGAGAGAGAGACAGAGAGAGAGAGAGACCTGGATTTTGTTGGGCTAGAGCCAGCAGCTTCAATTCCGGAGCTAATAAGGAAGCGATGGAAGCACACCAGAGGAGAAGCAACATTGATCTTCCCATTTTCGGTGTCCAGACGACAGAGAAAGGTCTCTTGCCAATGTACATAAGTGAAGATATTACAGGCAACCCGTATTAATAAAAGCTCTGTGCGGGTGGGAATAGGAAAAATCCACATTGGAGATAAAATAATACATCAAATTGACTCTTCAGTTAAATTTGATCTAGTTAACTAAGAATGACAGGTTTAGACATTGGGCCATCTCTTGTTGTTCCACTAGCTTCATATATACTATGGCTCCTATTACAACATTTAAATATTAAACAATGTCTTACAGCAACAGTTAAAAGTTTTAGAATAATTAATGTTGACTCCACAAACTTTCTATATGCAATATTCCCATGCTATTGTAATCAAATCAAATTGCCTGTTGCTTTACATTTATTCACCCGAGATATAATAAACCCAAGTCTTTGAGTGAAACCAAGTCTAATTAATTAGGTGAGACGAGCACTTATTTTGAAATAACGGAATGTTTGGAGTGCACTTGAAAGCTCGTATGCTCACATTATAAATGATCCCTGATAAGAGTGATTCATTCAGTATCCATTCCTTGCACCAAGCACGGGCAACTTATATGTAAAAAGAATAGATTATAAATTCTATTTCATTTATGCACAATTACAAATATTTCTTTCTACGCATTTTTCATATTCCCTATTCATCGGCATGACCAATAATGGTCAAATTCTCCTATGAATGAAGTTCAATCATCAGGAAAAAGAATATCTCAAACAATTACTCTATTATTCAGAATTAATTTGATAAAATTTTCCCTTTTTTGCTGATGGCAATGGGATTTGCGTGATGTTTGACGTATAACAACCAAGAAGAACAATGTATGCAAGGAGACTTGCCAAGATGTTTCGCTTGTAAATAATGGAGGAGACTTGACTTGCACTTTAATAAATGAAACAAAAAAGCAGAACAACGACCAACTCAGTGGATACAAACTGGCCTCACTTTTTCTAAAGCCGCTTTTCCCCCTTTATTAGGTTGTTGTACGATAAAATAAAGTGTGTCGGAGAATACTTTCGCCATGGAAAAATAGATTTTTTGATGTGGAATATGAGAACGTAGGTCCTCAAGAGTCGTTTCATATTAGCAATATGATGACGATAAGATTCTGCTTTTCGTATTCCACCAACTCTTGCGCAATTGAGTTATCAAATCATTCAAAATGCTTAATCGGACAAAAACGTTGTCTGATTTTATGCACACTAGAGAATGTGCAGTGCCAAAAAAGAAAACGGTTCGCATTGTTTTCGTTTAATTTTTTTTATTTCTTTTTTTACCAAATGGAAATTATGTATTCCTGTAGGACAGTGAGATTAAATAAAACAAGTCATATGCCATGTTTTGTTATGAAATGGAGGAAGTAACAAAAAATGATGGAAGGACGTGATTGAATAAAATAAAATAATTTTTAAGGCTTCCTTGCACATAAAAACGTTGGAGGAAAAACTCGAAAATGGTTCTCCATCGACACATTCAATCACAGCAACAAGATCAACTTATCGGTATTCAAATCTGCATTCAGGGATAAGTTCGAAATATTAGTTGGCTTGAGTTCAGTACTAGCTGTTGAGGAATTCTGCAACAAAAGTGAAAAGTTTACAGGTGGACCAAACTACATTGCCATAGGTGCATTGTGAGAATGCAGTTGCTTTTGAAAGACTTACACGATCGGGTCTTTTTTATCACCATCCTTTAGGCTTTTTGCCGATGCCAATTCAATTGCCAATGATTCCTTCAATACTGCCAATACATGATTTAGGTCCATCCCTTGAACGCCAGTTGGTAGTGTACAAGACTTGGCAATCTCTACCGCTTTCCAAGCTGAGTGGGTGTTGAATTTCCCTCGTAGCCACGGATCCATGATCCTATGTATATCTCCACTCTCAATTTTAGGTATCAACTAGTGAAGTATGTCCATGCTTCCTTCTTGCTTTATCATTATTGCCGGATGGCCTGTAGTTAGCTTAAAGAGGACGATTCCAAAACAACAAACATAACTTTTCTCGTTCAACCCAAATGATTGATTCCTGCAATAGAAACATCAGAATGTGGATGAGAAGACGATTTCCAGGTCATAGATAAGGAATCTCCTCGAGTTCTTGAGCCCCTTTATCAATGTCATAGTTAACCTTTCTTCCATCAAGTCCTTAGAGAAGTGAAGTACAAACCATAATTACGCAGATAATCAAAACCTGCAATTCTTGCAAATCTTCTTTAATAATGCCGATACGAGGTAATAATGGATATGTTATTTATAAACCTTGTGCTACATCTAAGCAATTTGCAGTCTCTTGCTCCACACCATGACATTTGGCATGGCCCCCGTTATAGACCAGCATATCCTCGCATCATACATGAGAAAGAAACAGATATTTGTGAAATTATTTTAGAGGAAATTAAAACATTTAAGAATATGATGAAGTACCTGGTAAGTGTTGTTGTAGGTTTCCGTTTAACATAAAAGTTCATATATTAATGCCATCATTTTGGAGTCATCACAATACCCAATTAGAGAAACCAATTTTCCATGGTAAACAATAGTTAAGAGTTGTGCTTGCAATATCATGAATGGCTTTACGACGTGTAAGGGAAAATTCCTAAATAAGCAAATGGTTGCAGCATTACATCTCACCCCTGCTTGAAAATGCTTGCACCCTTGCCACGATGATTTAGAAAGCACCTTCACGGCAAATAGCGTGGAGTGCAGCTCAGCACGACGGTTCACATGACCAAGGTACAGTGAGCTACATCCATTCAAATTTGCTTGGGCTTTCTCAGGTGTAGTTGAAAGGAGGTGCTAGGTATACACTAATCTTCATTGATGAGATCAACTGAACTTGCCACTTATTGATGATAATAAAATTAAAAAAAAAAAAAAATTTGATGCTTTTTTTTTTTTTTTTTTTTTTTGTCAACACAAAAACTAAGATTTCCCGACTTTGTTTTCAAATTAACAAAATCTGACATTTGACAATTAATAGGAATTGATGAGAATGTTATCCTAGATATAAAAAATCTCCGCAATGGAGATGGAATCTACATTTACCCACAAAACGTACAATCCCACACAGAGAAAGCAATCTATTTGCTAAAACTTTTTTTTTAGCTTAAATAATGGAGAAGACTTGACTTGCACTTAATCGATGGAATCGATGGAAGAACACAATGTAGACCCCATGGTCAATAATACTTACTATTCACCTTATTGATGAGAAGAGAATCCTGCATTGTCCTATTACATTATTAAAGTTGTTTGGGTTATATTTTCCAACCAAAAAGATGATTTTGTGTGGAACACGTCTTTTGAATAATCATCGCACTAAGTCCAACATGATGTGAATAGACAAGGATAGATTTTTCCTGAGCTAAAAAGTAAGTTAGAAATTCTTCATTTATCTGTTTTACTTGGAATAATGAAAGAAGTTTCGTCCGCTGCTCTTACCTCGGTGCTTATCCCTTTCGACTTTCTAAAGTGAAAGCTGCCCAAGAACAGAAACTGAGGTTGTCGTCCTCGTATCTAATGTGAAGTTACTTAGATGGTGAGTAGAAAGTAGGAATTTAACATGATGGTGTTAAAATCATCAACGACTTGTCCATTTGCGATTATGATTTCCATGTCAACTTTTCACGTTTCACACCAACCCTGCACCATGGATTTTACTTATGACAATGAAATATGGATTGATCATGAGGTGACATCTACTTCTATGCCGCTAATCAAGTGTCCATAATTTCTCGTGCCTCTTTTTACACTAAGAGAGTTTTCCAATATTATATTTTTTTTTTCATGTGCAGGAAATACGGCTTTTTTTTTTTTTTTCCGTGACAATAAATTTCAATAGGTATTGGTAAGCATTGAAAAAATGTTGCTTATAAAAATTATCGGTAACATTTTTTTTCAAAATAACTTGTTGGTAATTTATCAACACTTTAATGAAATAATGATATGTAGTTAGCAAATTAAGAATTTCTATACTAACCGACCAACTTTTATTTATATCACTCACGAATGTTTCAAGTTTATTAACATTTATGCAAAATCATCAACCTAAATCACCATCTAATTTGGAGGTACCAACTTTCATATGAGTTATTTCGATGTTTAATAGCTTTCGCTTAGCAGCCCCTTACATCTACTAACTATTACCAACTTAAATTACCATGGCTCACTAAATTTTTTTCCATTAAATTACAACTTACTATTGGTTATCAAAGTGAGTTACTTACCATAAATTATTTGGAAAATTTAAGCTACTGAAAAGAAAGATAAATAAAAGTTACTAAACAATAAAAGGAATTTTTTTGTTAGAGATAGAAATTTGTAATTTAAGAAAAGACAAAATAAACATTGGTAACTAAGTTAGAAAAAGAAAAGTTGAAACTCACTCCAATTGAGATTATTAATATCTTAAAAGAGTTGATATATTTAAAAAGTTGGTGAGTAACACAAATGAAAGTGACAACTCTATAAACAAGTTGTTAAGTAAAAAGAAAAAAAAACCTAAATGCTGGTAAAGCAACTCAAATGAGTGCTGGTAATTTAAAATTAATTGATAACTTAATCAAGAAAACATTAGTGAGTCACTCATATAAAATGGGCAATTTCATCTAATCATTTATAAATTTAAGGCATAGATAAAAATGGTCAATAAAAGTATATAATATATAAGAGAGTTTTATTTGCAAGAGAGAAAAAAAATTGTTAATTTGAAAAATCAAACAATGTCGGTAACTTAATCAAATAAGAGTTAGTAATACAAAACTTGTTAGTAACTTTATTAGAGAAAAATTGATATCACTATAATTAAGGCTGGTAATATCTGAAAAAAGAAAGTCTATAAATTTAATGGATTGTAAGTAATGAATATAAAAGTTGGTAACTCAATAGATATATTGGTAAATTAAAAAGAAAAAAACCATTGTTGGTAAGCAACTTAGTTAGTAAAAGAAAACTAGCTAGTAACTTAATGAAAAAAATCTATTAAGTTACACAAATACAGGTTTATATATTGATGGGTTAATTTCACGAAAAATTTCAAATTTGGATACATGTGACAAATTTACTCAAATATTATTTTTTGATAACCAAAATTTCCAAACCAATATACTTGTGTTAAATTTACTAAAATGTAATTTTTGACTACCAAAAACCTAAAACTTGTACATGTATGATAAATCTACCCCCTTTTAGTTTCTGTTAAATTAGATTAATACTACGAAAAATCATAAATTGATATGCCTATAACAAATGGAGTTAAAACCTCAAACCGATATACTCATCAATTATTATGTGTTATCAAATTCAGTAATTTGATGGTAAAATTTAATAAAAATTAATAGAGAGTAGATTTATTATAGATGTATCTCTTCGGAGTTTTTGGTGGTAAAAAAAATTAGTTTGCGGTAAATTTGTCGTAAGGTACTGATTTATATACGCATAAGAGAGAATTTACATTCTATTACATTTATACACAATTACATATATTTCTTTCTATGCGTTTTTTCATATTTCATTTTTACGAGCACAACCAATAATGGTCAAATTCTTCTGTGTATGAAGTTAAACCAGCGGAAAAAAAAAATCCCAAATAGTAAGTCTGATTAGATATGCACATACGATGCCCCATTGAAAATGTTGTTCCTTGTGGGGAAGAGTACTTTTATCACAACGCATTCATAGCAAGATCCAAAGCATTGTCAAATTAATTAGACCATTTTAAAGCGAAAATCACTTTTAGTTTTCTTCTTTCCAAGTACATGGGATGCAATCTTTTCCATTATTGAAGCCAAAAACTTGCCCCAGCATTCGCGGATAATTTTTACTTCTCTTTTGGGGGCCAAAAGAAAAGTGCTTTGGCTTGAGCAAGAAAAGGCAGTGGACGGATTCCCCGATGGAGAACAATAGAAAAACGATTGCTGCTTCAATAATGCACATTGCACTTCGATTAAAGACATTAATGAGCAAAAAGTTTTGCTTTAGTTAAAGTGAGTTTTGCTTTCACATTTCCTGATTGAAAACATGCCAAAACCATTTCATGCGTCAAGAAAAACAATCTTAGCTGTCGTAATATAAATTTGTCGGATGACATTTCCATTCAAAAAGAAATTCTTGTCATGAAACTGGGGTCATCCATAGTTAGTTCATTTGTGATAATGAAATTTTTTGATTTTTGTGTTCATATTGACGGAGTAATAATTATTAAACTATCATTAAATTAATTAAAATTATCAAAATCCTAGTGCTTCTTTTTATGATTAATCAAAGGTTTTATTCTCTATCTGAGGGTTATCCGAAGAAGAAAGGTCATTATTAATTTTTAGTCATATCTGATAAAATGTATTCTTCATGTAATATTTCGCCCTTTTTTTTTTTTTTTGATGTGGTCAAAAATTGGCTTTCTAATAAACTAAAGGGAAAAAAGCCATCAAAACCTTAAATTATGTTATTGTGACACATTTACTCCAAACTTTTTTTTTTTTTGCAAAAAAACCCCAAAACTTGTGGATTTTGGAGGATGCCCTTGTGGTTTGTATTGATGTTTAGTGTCTCTGTGAGCCTATTGAAGAATTTATGGGTATGTTAAATAATTTTGTGGGCTAGCCACCAACAATATAAGTGGAGACCTAGTCAAGGGAGAATCACGGTTGTTTGCCATAGGATGCCCTTGTGGTATGCATCAATATTTAGTGTCTCCTCTAAGCAGATTGAGCATCCATTATACACGTTTAGTACACAAAAATGTAACTCATTTACACCAAATCTAGAATATAACGAACTTACAAGATCAAAATGAGTTATATGATACTTCAACATAACTATATTCATAATAGAATTACCCATTTCATCAATAGTATTAAAACAAGTATCAATAATCTAGTCTACTGATCAATCTCATCAAAATACACGTAAATGGTCATTCCATTAACCAATCTCATGCTCAAATATCTAGCCATGATCACGCTTAATACCTCATGAGCAAGACAACCAAGATTACTTATTGGCTAAATCCCCATCTATATTCCCGGTGGCCAACCCACATGTGTAATCTTAAAACTAGTGTGCTTATCACAAACCCTTTAATAGGCTTGTAGAGATACTAATCATTAACACAAAACACAACAGCATCCTAAAAAATTTACAAAGCCAATCCAGAATCTATATCACGGATCATGATGACAATGCACAACTTTTCACAGCATGATTAGAGCATTAGCGAATTAATTAGACTATTGTAAAGCGAAAATCACTTTCTTTTTTCTTTTCTCAAAGTCATGGGCATGGAACACTATCTTTTTCATTGTGGAAGCGCAAAACTTATAACATGATTCACGTATGATTTTACTTTTCTCTTTTGGGGTCCCCAAAACAATTCCCTGGTGCTTTTATGTATAGGTTGAGCAAGAAAAGCATTGGACTAATTACAAGATGCACCATCAAGAACAATAAAAAATGATATTTGTTTCAATAATGCAGATTAAAGAAATTAAAAAGTGACGACTTTTGCTTTAGGAAAAGTGAGTTTTCCTTTCACATTTATAGATTGAAAAGAAGCCAAAACCCATTTCATTCGTTGAGAAAAAAAATGTTGGTTGTCGTAGTATGTATGTTTTTTCCATTCAAAAAGAGATTTTTGTCGTGGAAATTTTTTCTTTTAAAAATAAATATGAATATGAGAGTGGAGTCATCCAAATTTAAAAAATGTTTAAATAAAAGCATGAAGCATGGTTGTTTTCTCAAAAGAAAACTCAGAATGAATGTTATCTCAGGCATGAAATGACTAATTCAATCTCAAATAAAGGCACTAGCTAGCTAAATCCTCGTCACGCAACAAGCATGTGCATCTCACATGCTATTTTCCAAGCCATGGTTGGGACATTGAAGCATTTTTTTTCTTTCTTCTTTTTATTTTTCCCTGTTGCAACTTTCCTATAGGTAGACCTTTAAGGAAAGATAATGGATTGCTAAGCTTACACTTAACGTAGACTCTCCCAAATCCATACCAATTGCAACTTTGGAGGGTTTTAATCTAATCACCTAACCATGCAAATCAATTCAATTTGGAGTAGTCACTAATCCATTATGGGTCAATTAGAAACTCAAGCAATTTATGAACCGGATATTCATTTATACAAGGACTTGGTTACGCTAGGTAAATATAACGCAATTTCAATACCTTTTCTCTTTATTCTAAAATATTTTGCAAGCAATTTGAGTCACTTTTAAGCCTAACCACTAGTATGTGAGATATGATCAAGTGTAACACTTAATAATTTAAGTAATAATTGAATTACTTGAGGAGATGGGAAAAACCTTGATGTAGCTAAGCAAAGCTTCCAATGAATGTTTTGCAAAATATTAACTAAAGATTCACGTATGATTTTACTTTTTTCCTTTGGGGGGCCCAAAAACAATTCCCTTGTGCTTTTATTTATAGCTTGAGCATGGAAAGCATTGAACTCTTTGCAGGATCCACTATCACGAACAATAAAAGATGACTTTTGCTTCAATAATGCAGATTAAAGAAATTAAAAAGTGAAGACTTTTGCATTAGGAAAAGCGAGTTTTGCTTTCCCATTTATAGATTGAAAAGATGCCAAAACCCATTTCATTCGTCAAGAAAAAAAATGTTGGCTGTCGTAGTATGAATGCTTTTCCTATTGAAGAAGAGATTTTTGTCGTGAAAAATTTTTCTTTAAAAAAAAAAGAATATGAGAGTGGAGTCATCCAAAGTTAAAAAATGTTTAAATAAAAGCATGATGAAGCACGGTTATTTTCTCAAAAGAAAACTTAAAATGGATATTATCTTGGGTTTGAAATGACTAACTAGATCCCAAATAAAGGCACTAGCCAGCTAGATCCTCGCCAAGTGATGAGCACATGCATTTCACATGCTTTTTACCAAGCCATCATTGGGGCATTGGGCTTTTTTTTTTTCATTCTTCTTTTTATTTTTTCCTGTTGCAGCTTTCCTAGAGGTGAATAGTTAGGGAAAGTCAATGGAAGCTTACACTTACCATGGACTTTCTCAAGAACATACCAATTGCAACTTTGGGTGGATTTAATTTAATCATCCAACCATGTAAATCAATTCAAGTTGGAGTTGTCACTAATCTATTACGGGTCAATTAGAAACTCAAGCAATTTGTAAACTAGATATTTATGCATACGAAGACTTGGTTACGTTGGGTAAATATAACATCATTTTCGTATATTTTCTCTTTATTCAAAAATATTTTGCAAGCAATTTGAGTTAATTTTAAGCTTAACTACTAACATGTAAGAGATGACCATGTGGGCCTACAAACAAGAAATTAATACTCAATAATTTAAGCAATAATTAAATTACTCGTGGAGATGGAAAAACCTTGATGTGCTAAGCAAAGCTTCCAATGAATGTTTTGCAAAATATTAATTGAAGACCAAGCAACCACTTGAATTTGATTTATGCATGACTTGGACATGATTTCTAGATATGATTAAGAGATGCCAATTTACTCCTTTTGCATTTTCCGCATGGACATGATATCTGGATATGATCAAGAGATGCCAATTTACTCTTTTTGCATTTTTCTTGTTTAACATGAACATAATTAAACTTAAATGCTGTGACTACATGAATTCTAATTTAGCATGTATTGATGAACTAACATGAAATCCCGAATGACAAGTATGCTACATTGGAAAATCTGCACAAATTATTTGGAAAGACTTACATGGAATTTGGCATAGGGTTTTTTGATTTGATTAATAAAGTTGAAAACTTTATGACTAAATTGACGTTTGTAGGATAGGTTTAGAATTAATTAGGAAAGTTTTTCCCTTCTCTGTTAATGGCAATGGGACTTGCACAATGTACGACGTACAACAACCAAGAAAAACAATGCATGTATGGAGACTGGCCAAGATGTTCCGCTTGCAAATAATGGAGAAGACTTGACTTGCATGAATATAAATGAAACAAAAAGCATTACAACGACCAACTCAGCAGATACAAACTGGCCTCCCTTTTTCTAAAGCCACTTTTCCCCCTTATTAGGTTGCCGTACATAAAATAAAATGTGTCGGAGAATACTTTCGCCATTAAAAAACAGATTTCGATGTGGGATATGAGAGTGGGGTCACCAAGAATCATTTCATGTTGGGAATGCAATGATGATATTCTTTGTTTTTATGTTCCACCAACTCCTACATAATTGAATTCTCAAATCATTCACTATGCTTAATTGGACAAAAATGTTATCTGATTTTATGCCAAGAAATTTTGTTTGAATAGATGAATCAAGAAATTTTTATTCACTTTTTCTGTAATATCTATCTTTAAACTTCACTCTTTGGACACGACCTAGGCGGCATGCGACCCAAGCAACCGTTGCTTGCTTGCAGCCTCAGGCAGTCCTTTCTGGGTCTCGCAAGGATCACGTGACCGTGAGACCCAAGTGACGATCGCCTGGGTCGCCCAAGGTCATGCAACCTCCAGTAACCTTTGCCAGGGTTGCACGACCCTCACCGTAGGTCCCTTGACATTGGGCGACCTCGATTGACGACCGCTGGTGCTAGATTTAGTTTGTTGGTGGTTGTAACCCTTTGTCGACTGACAAAGGCTTTGGTGCTTTTTTAATAAAAAGAAAAATGAGAGACAAAATTGGAATTTTGAAGAATTGATAAGGGTAGTTTTGGAAAAAAAAAATGAGTTTCAGCATTTGGCCAAATGCTAAAAGCTCAATGCTAATTTCTACTAGCATTGGAATTTTAGTCTTTCTAATGCCGGCTTTCACTTGAAAGTTCCTTTACAATTATTGCCAAATGGTTCAGCATTTCCCTAAGGGACTTTGGAAGCTGAAAGTCCACCGGGAATATTGAATCAAATGCATCCTAAGTAACTTTATTTTAGCTATGAGGATGATGACCTCGGTTTCTGTTCATGGGCTGCTTTCACTTTACAAAGTCGAAAGGGATGAGCACCTAGCTAAGAGCAGCAGACGAAACTTCTTTCATTATTCCAAGTAAAGCATGGAAATGAAGAATTTCTAACTTACTTTTTGCCTTTGGAAAGTAAATCTATTCTTGTGAATTCACATCATGCTGGACTTAGTGCGAAGATCATTTAAAACACGTGTTCCCCACGAAATCATCTTTTTGGTTGGAAAATATATCCCAAACAACTTTAATAATGTGATAGGACAATGCAGATTCTCTTCTCATCAATAAGGTGAATAGTAAGTATCATTGACCCTAGGGTCTACATTGTGTTCTTCCATCCATTCAAGTGCAAGTCAAGTCTCCTCCATTATTTAAGCTCGAATAATCTCAGCAAATAGACTGCTTTCTTTGTGTGGGATTGTACGTTTAGTGGGTAAAGGTAGATTCCATTTCCATGGTGGAGATTTTTCATATCTACGATAACATTCTCGTCAATTCCAATTAATTGTCAAATTATTAATTTGAAAACAAAGTCGAAAAGTTCATAGTTATTTGGGTGGACACAAAAATGATCAACTTCTTTTATTATCATCAATAAGTGAAAAGTTCAGTCGATCTTGTCAATGAAGAAGGCCCCCACAAATTTGAATGGATGTAGTCCACCGTACCTTGGTCATCTGAACTATCGTGCTGAACTGCACTCTATGCTCCTTGCCATGAAGGTGCTTTCTGAATCATCATGGCAAGGGTGCAACCATTTTCAAGCAAGGGTGAGATACAATGCTGCAACCATTTGCTTATTTAGGAATTTGCCCGTACACGTAGTAAAGCCACATTCATGGTATTTTGGGCACAACTCTTAACAATTGTTTACAGTGGAAACTTGGTTTCTCTAATTGGGTATTGTGATGACTCTAAAAGGATGGTGTTAATCTATGAACTTATGTTTAACGGAAACCTACAACAACACTAACCAGGCACTTCATTGTATTCTTGCATGTTTTAATTTCCTCCAAAATAATTTCACGAATATCTGTTTCTTTCTCGTGTATGATGTGAAGATATGCTGATCTATAACACAGGCCATGCCAAATGTCTTGATGTGGAGTAAGAGACTGCAAATTGCTACAGATGTAGCACAAAGTATATAAATGACATATCCATTATTACCACTTTTGCCTCTTCAGATTGGCATTATTAAAGAAGATTTTGGAAGAATTGCAGGTTTGGATTATCTGCATAACAGTTTATACTTCACTTCTCTAAGGACTTTTTTTTTTTTTTTTTTTTTGGTCGAACTTCTCTAAGGACTTGACGGAATAAAGGTTATATATAACATTGATAAAGGGCTCAAGAGCTCGAGGAGATTCCTTATCTATGACCTGGAAATTGCCTTCTCATCCGCGTTCTGATGTTTCTGTTGCAGGAATCAATCAGTTGGGTTGTACAGAAAAGTGATATTTGTTGTTTTGGAATCGTCCTGTTACCTATTAAAATTTATTGTCAGGGAAAAAAATCCCTATTTTCTAGACATGAAAAAAAAAGAATATTGGAAAACTCTCTTAGCATGAAAAGATTGACAAAAGCCAATAAAAACTCCAAACTATGCTAACGGCAATACATTTAAACTAAACTTTTTTATTTGTGACACAAAAAAATTTAAACTTGTATCGGTGTGACTTTTCGTCAAAATTCCATCAATGAGGACCGTAAAAAATTTGCATACATTGACACCAAAAAGCAAACATTGTTGAAGGAAAATGACGTTATTTTGATTGAAAAATCATCTGATGGAATCTTGATGGACGATAAATGTGTCACATAGGTAAACATTTTGGGTTTTTTATATCACAAGAAAAAAATTTAGGGTAAATGTGTTAAAATACGTATAGTTTGGGGTTTCGATATAAAAAAAAAAAAAGGCTGAACGTAAATATCTCACATTGAATATAATTTAAGATTTTTTGTGATTTTTTCTCAAAAATAAGCGTGAAAAAATATGGACACTTGATTAGCGGCATGGTGGTAGAAGTCAATCCTTTCTCTAGTCGCCTTAAGATCAATCCTATTCCATTGTCGTATGTAAATCCATCACTTGGGGTCGGCATGAAACGTGAACAATTTGAAAAGCAAATCATTATCACAAATGCACAAGCCGTTCATCTCATATTACACTCCTACTCTCGTCTTATCACTATCCAAAGAACTTTATATCAGATCCGTGGGACCTGGAATTTCTGTTCTTGGGCAGCTTTCACTTTAGAAAGTCGAAAGCGATAAAGCACCACCAAGCTAAGAGCAACAGACGAAACTTCTTTCATTATTCCAAAGAAAGCAGATAAATTAAGAATTTCTAACTTCCTTTTTGGCTCAGGAAAGTAAATCTATACTTGTGAATTCACATCATGCTGGACTTAGTGCGAAGATTATTCAAAACAAAGAATCAAATCATTATCACAGTAAAAAATTAAATTAATTCTGATTTGCCCTGCTCTCGAGCTCCCCACTGAGATCATCTTTTTGGTTGAAAAACATATGTCCGAACAACTTTAATAATATGACGGGACAAAGTAGGAATAAGGTGATTCATCATGGGGCCTGCGTTCCGTGTTCTTCCATCGATTCAAGTGCAAGTCAAGTCTCCTCCATTATTTAAGCTAAAAGGATCTTTGCAAATAGATTGCTTTCTTCCTGTGGGATCATATGTTTTGTCAGTAATTATAGATTCCATCTCCATGGCAGAGATTTTTCATATCTAAGATAACATTCTCATCCATTCTTGTTAATTGTCATGTGCCGGATTTTGTTAATTTGAAAACATAAGTCTAGAAATTCATATTTCTTCGTGTTGACACAAATAATTGGCCAATTTTTTTTATTTATTATTATCGATAAGCAGCAAGTTCACTCAACCTCATCAATGGAGGTTAATATATACTGGGGCACCTCCTTTTGGTTGCACTTGAGAAGGACCCCATCAATGGAGGTTGGTATATACCTTGGTCCTGTGAATTGTCGTGCTGAGCAGTAGTTTGTGCCACTTGTCGAACATGCAATGTTTGCAAAAGTCCATCTTCCAAATTTCAAGCCTATACAGAAGAGCTGCTCACTCAAAATGTTCATACCTCTTTCAGACATGTGGATGATAACTTTCAAAGCCTTAGACTTTGAAATAAATCGACATCCTCGATAGACTAATAATCTGAAAACCAATCCCTATATGATGTTATGTGATATGTGAATCAAGAATTCATGATCCACTCCTCCCTGGCATTATCCACCAGATTCAGCAGTATCACACACCTAGGCTTCTTCAAAATATCAACTTTTTCTTTTGCTTTCATAGTTTGAGGAAATTTATCATCTCCCTCCAATGCTAAATCCATAGACTATGGCTCTAACATTACACACATCTTAATGCACCACAAATTGAAATCATTCACGCCAGTAAAATTCTACAACTCAAATTTAATAAAATTCATAATGATAATTGCAAACAGACAAAATTTTTGCAATAATTGATCGATAATAAACCATAACAACTAACATGAAAGCATGAACAAACAAATGATTCAAGCACGAAATAAATTGTAGAACTAAAATTTAACCACATTAGATCGAGATGGTTCCACAATAGAAGATTACAATTGCTTGAAGGCTCAATTATAAAGTGTTTCTTGATCCTAGAAATCCAATTCACGAGGAACAATCACAAGCAAGGAGATTTTTTATTTATTTATTAATGTTCTCAACTCTCTTGAAGGATGACTCTTAAAAACTTTCTAGGGTTGTCACAAGTTGTGATTTATAAGGACTTCAAAATAGAGTTTAAAACATGTTTGGATTTGAGACCGCATTGTTGGGTTGGGTGTCTAAGCGGAATGCGCCTGGACCGCCGGACACTACGTTGGAAACTGCATTTGAGCCTTTGAGATCTGTTGAGTGCCCAGCCGGTCTTAGCTGGCCACCCGACAATGGGCGGAACCCCGGCCACTTATTTGGTAGGTGCCCACCTAGTGGTCGGACATGTCTGCACTAGGCGGGCCTTCTTCTCGCATCCCCTGATCATCCGTGTCCATCTTGGAGTTGCTCAGCAAACACTTTTGAGTGTCCCGAGAAACGTTGAACTCATGTCAATTTCAAATTAATCATAATTAATTTCGAGCCAAAACCAACGAATGCCATTTTCTCAATCTAATGTTTGAGTTCAATTTGAATGCATTACCTTGGTAGAGAAAGAAACGTGAAAACTAAACTTTGGGGACTTCAGACTAAGGGAAATGCTTCTCATAGCTCTAGAAAGGAAAGAGCTCTTGTTAAAAAGTTGTTTAAATTTCATTGAGTTGAGAAAATTTGTCCAAAAAGTTATTTTTGTCAATTCAGTCTTAAATATTTTATTGTGCCAATTAAGTCCTAAATTTCTCACGTTCTACAAATGATTTCATCGGCAAATTTAATTGGAAAATCGCTAACGTAGATGTTAGTAATCACGTAGGATGGTCGACGTTAATGTAGATGATTTTATGTAAAAAAATAATTTTTTTTTAATGACCCGGAAACCCCCGTACAACCGGCAGCCGGCGAGGTAAACCCGGGGCAATTGAGCCACCACCACAGACCCAGCCGCGGGTGAGTCGCGCAATGGGGACACAGGGTTTTGAACCCCTCCCCTCTCAGTGAGGGAGCAGAACTCTAACCATCGTGGCCACCACGAGCGGTGGTAAATTAATTATTTTTTATTTCTCTTTTATTTCTTTTTCTTTATATCTTTTCCTTTTTGTTTTACCAAGTCCGTTGAGGATCACCGGCTGATCCTCATCGGGCTTGAAACAGAAAAAAAGGAAAATAAAAAATGAAAAATGTAGAAATTATAAAAATTGTCTTGTTTAGCACTTGTGTCATGTAAGATAGTTGGTATTAATCTCAATGATTTCTGACTAAAATTGACTGGATTGACCTAATTGACAAAATGTGAAAATATTTAGAATTCAATTAGTAAACTGTAAAAATATTTATGACTCAATTAATAAAAGTAAAAGTTTAGAATTAAATGAATAGAACCATATTAAGTTTATGACATTTTGAATAATTTTTTTTTCTGTGAAATTTAGGATGATGTAAAATCGTCTGACGGAATTTATCAGTAATTTTCCCCTCATTATGCGTTAAAGAGACTTACCGAGAGATGTGTGAGTGACTTAAGGAAAGGGCACCATCGAAAGGATGGCCATATTTCGAAAGTTTACTCGTGACTCTTTTTTCTGAATGACCCAAAAAGAGGATGATAAAGCAATGCACAGCATCTTTGGGACAATCGTCCGCGATGAGCCTCGTGATTGAATCCGTGGAACATGATGTTAACTGATTATCAAGTGCAAAATAATAATAATAATAATAATAATAATAATAATATACAACGAGGACGACTATAAATAGTAAAAGGTTTAGTGACATGCAAAAGAATTAAAAGTTAAAAATGTGAATAATAATAGTACGACGACGACGACCACGATGACTTTAAACAGTAAAAGTGACTGGGGCATGATTACTCTCCCCCAACTTTAATTTGAAGGAATATTTCCACATGCAAAAAAGTTAAAAGTTCAGATGTGAATAATAATATAATGATGAAAACCCCGACGACCACAAAATGACGTCGACCGTGACGACTAGAAATAGTAAGAATGTTCGTGACATGATTACCCTTCCCCAACTTAATTGGAAAAAAGCATACTCCATGCAAAAAATTTAAAGGTAAAATTCTCTTATTGGAACTCACGTTCATGATTAGATAGCAAACTCAGGTAAAATTCTCTTGTCAAGAACCAAACAGGAATCTTTCAATTCATTTGGCTCTCACGCTCAATTATTTATGTAAAATTCTCATATCTTTTTTTTTTTTTAAATAAATGTAATGAGCCTATCCCGTGACATCCTGAAATTCGGGTCCTCGAGGGATGAATGAATGTGAATTTCGTCAATGTATTGTTGGTTGATCTCACTCGGAATTGATCACTCTGAGATCACTGACCCTTGAGGGGAAAGGCTAATGAGGACGAACCCGTACGACTAAAGAACTCGACCTGGGAAAACGATTTGGCCAGTGAGACTTGCGTGAGGATGATCCTGTAGATAGGCGGGCCGATTCAAGGACGACTAGAAGTTGATTCGCGGACAGAACATAATGGAACGACGGGTGATTCCGTTTACCGTTATCGAACCCGCGAACGACCCTATGTCGATCCTTAGTGATCGTGTACTTTGAAATAAGAATCTATCCTCCGTAATTTCATGCAGTCAAGGACGTCCATGCGTCGAGATGTCTTGAACGTGGTTTGGCACGAGTCGGTTAAGCGTGAATCCTCTGAGCCGCCCGTTAGTCTGAATTATAACCAAAATGGCATTAGGGCGAAATTGACATGGCAAGAGAACTTGGGCCCGACCCTTGACTTATCGAGAATGTCCTGACGGACTTTGGAAGAAGCTACTTCAGACAGTCGACAGAGCCAGTTAAGCCGAGCAATTGGAAAAAGGGATTTTCGAACCGAGGAAGCAAGCCCGTGAGGACGTGGGCCGGGCCAAGTCAGTGTGGGCCTTAGGCCCAAGGTGGGACAGCCCATGATGGGCCCAAAACAAGCAAGTGAGCCCATTGGGCCAAACCAACTATTCATCTTCTAAGCCCATAGGCCAAGCCTTAACCATTTCAAAGCCCAATAAATTCCCAAGCCCACTCCTATTCATGGCCAAGCCCATTTCTTAGGCCCATCCACCAATTTCAGCCCAAGGATATATTGGTAATTTGTGCAAGGTGGAAATGACCAAATTGCCCCCTAAAAGCTTGTGGATAGGGGCAAAGCAAGAAGAGAGAAGAGGAGGTGATGTGCATGGGGAAGTGGAGCAAGCATTGAATGGCCTTAATGAGGCCTTGATGGCAGCTCTCCCATCACTCTCTCTCCTCCTCTTCAGCCCCAAACCGGTCGACCATCTCTCTCCCTCGTTCTCCCTCTCTTCCAGTTTCTGCTCCAGCTGACCCTTCGGTGAAGAATCGAGTCAAAAGTGGTCTTCCCGGTTGAATCAGAGAACGATCCACCTATCACCGTGACCGGGAGAGACAGAACGTTCCAACGAGCCCAATTTCGTCCCGAACGGAGCCGTCGTTCGTCCTGTACGGCCGTCGCAAGCCGCCGGTCGCCGGTCCGTCGGTCCGCCTGCAGCCTGCACTGTTTCGCGTTTTCGGGCATTTTCTCCCATTCCAGCCGTTCCTTTGCCCATTCCATCCACCCACAAGATCCCCAAGACCCCCGGGAGCCGCCGGTTGCCGGAAAACCCCCTCACCGGAGCTCCGGCCAAGCCGTTCAACTTGTTTTCTTCTCCGGCAGGGCTGTTTTTCAGAAGTTTCAGTGGGAGTTCGAGCTGTGGTTGCTGTGTTGAGCTTGGGACCACCTTAGATCGTCGTGGTAGAGGTCCCGGAGCGTCGCCTCCGTCGTCGCCGCCGCGTCGGTGTCTCCGGCCCGCTTAACGGGTGAGTTTAGCTCCTAATCCTTCGATTAGTGCCTAAACTTGCTTAGGGTTGGTTTAGTTAGATTTAATTCTAGTTTATGTGATTTAATTAAGTTGTATTAGCCCTAAGATAGGTGGTTAGATGGATGGATTAAATTAGTTTAGCTTAATCTTGCTTTATTTGCTTAATTGTGCTTATGTGTTTAATTAAGCTTGTTTTGCTTAATTAATTGTTTGATTGTTTTAATTAATGATTTTAATGAATTCTGAGTTTAATTTATCATTTATTAAATTCTGGAAAATTACTGTTCACTCGACACTATTCACGGTTACTGTTCACGAGGCACTGTTCATAAATTACTGTTCGCTATTAGTGTTCACGAGCACTGTTCACAAAACACTGTTCACCCGAGAATGAAAAGTGTTTAATTTCATGTGTGTTTAATTCTATGAAGTGATTGGATGTGTTATTGCATAAATGTCCGCATGAATTGAGTGACGATTTGTACAATTATGTGATGATTGTGAAGTTTTGGTATTTAACTTGAAAATACCCGGTGTCGGCTTTTGGCACCGTAATTGGTTTGTAGGACTAGTTTGAATTGATTGATTGATTGGATTGAAAAATTGAATTGATTTACATCATGTCAGCTTGTGCGAGCTATTATATAATATATGCATATATCAGCTTGTGCGAGCTATCATCTATATATATATCAGCTATATATATATCAGCTTGTGCGAGCTATCATCTATGCATATATCAGCTTGTGAGAGCAATGATCGTTTATCAGCTTGTGAGAGCAACGATCCATATATCAGCTTGTGCGAGCTATCATCTATATATATATCAGCTTGTGCGAGCTATCATCTATGCATATATCAGCTTGTGAGAGCAATGATCATTTATCAGCTTGTGAGAGCAACGATCCATATATCAGCTTGTGCGAGCTATCATCTATATGCATATATCAGCTTGTGCGAGCTACCATCTATATCAGCTTGTGAGAGCATGGCATCCATTCAGCTTGTGTGAGCAGTGATTGTATTGTTGGATGAATAGATGGTATGGTTGAATAGATGGTATGAATTGATAGATGGTGTCAATCGTATGGTATCAATTGGATTGATTGAATTGATGGACCCGTGTGATCGATTGATACGTGATGAGTGACGCACTATTGTGCAAGAACGCATGAGAATCATTGCATTGTTGATTCCGGTCATGCATGAGTTAAGCATATTGTTTATGGCACACATGCATGAATCGATAATGTGCGAGTGTGGCAATGGCCGAGTGAGATCGGCGGTGACGCGACTCGTATGTGATTGATGAACTGTATCATCTAACGGCCATGTGCATTGCGTGTATCGTGCTGAATTATAACGTGCAGGGTATGGCATACCAGGTAAGGTTGTATGCGAATCGACCGTTGGTTGTTGCTTGTGGTGGGGTTGTTCTGGATAGATACCCTGAGTTGAGTTGGTGTACTAACCGGGGCTTAGGGGTGGAACTCGCTGAGATTTATATCTCACTGGTTATTGAATAACCATTTTCAGGTCCCTAGTGTGAAGAGCCGGGAGCTTGAGCGGAAGGGTCGGGAGGCATAGGTGGCTCGGTAGTTCTTTATGACATAGACCTTCGTATAAGCTTGAAGTGTTTATAAAAGTGTATTTGATTTGAAATTGTTGTCCTGCTTTTCTATCCCATGTTTGTTGAGGTCAGGGGATTAGTAATTCGCTTCCGCATGTGCAATAAAAATAAAGGGTCGGCGATGAGTCCTGGGAACGTCGTAAAATTCTATCGACCACCGAGGGATGTGTACGTACTCGAGGTTCGGGGCGTGACATATCCTCTCTTCCCTATTCATATTCCCCAAAAAAGATATAAACACGGATCACTAATCCAAGACCAAAATAATATTTTGTTGACTCTTCGGAGGACTCTTTGGACCAACAAAAAATATGGAATTGCCAGCAAAGTTGCTTCTCATTTACTTGGATACACATGCAGTGTTCATACTTCAGAGGTTGCATCTTTTTCGACTTTGTTTGTGGCTATGATGAGGATTCCACTAAAGAAAGTTCAGCATTGATACATGACTCGAGAATTCAAAGAGAAGACTTATCGTCCATGTTCTTATGAATTCTGCAGGTATCAGCAACGCTCTCACAGCTTAAACAAGAAAAGTGATGTTTACAGTTTTGGAATTGTGCTCTTTGAGCTGATCACAGGACATCCAGCAATAATGTAAAGGCCTGGGAGAAACAGCGTGCACATACCTGAGTATGTGACTCTGTTCATCAAAAATAAAAATAATATGCTGGGACTTATGGATCAACGTCTAAAAGGAAAATTCGTCGTCGGTAAACATTGCGGAGTTATGTACCAGAGAAAATGCAGCTGAAAGGCCGGACATAAGTAAGGTACTGATGGGACAGGAGGGATCTTTGCCAAGAGAATTGTCTTGCTTGGCACCCGAGACAAAGTGGGGGAAGGAAAAAAAATGACCAGCTCGGAACGACCTCTTTGGAACTTGATCCGGCTCCTGGAGCCATGGCAAAGTAGTTTAGTTCCGTCAGGATTAACTCTTGTTGCGAAACTATGGAAACTCCTAGTACTACTGAGCTCAAGTCGGTGTGTGTTTGAAATTCATGTTCGTGTATAGATACGGATACCTGGAGGCTTTTATTGTCTTCATGATTATGGTGTGGAATTTCATCCTCTGTTTTTCTTTCTCATCTTTCTGGGCAATTCACCCCCTTTGATTTGTACAAAGATGACTTGAAATCGTATGACTTGGTCTACATGAAAATTGACGGAGGACAGTTGCAGCCTCTTACTTCCAAATAAGATGCAATTCGAATATCGCTGTAGAAGTTGCCATCATTGGGTGACTATGAGTTTTCTCTCTTTCTTTTCCTTTTTCAATATTATGTAAAAGAATCTTATACGTTGCACCGTGAGTGTAATAAAATAATTACACAAGCAGTGTTTATGCGCCGACATGTATACCGCTTTTAAATTTATGACTGCTTGTGTATACAATGTTTTAGATTGGTGGTCTGCATTACACAAATACAAACCAAAGAGGAAATTATACGGTCATGAAATGAAATGGTCACATGCTCTAATCAACCGCACTAAAATGACTATTGGCATTACCCGGACGATTCTACTGTTCCCTCCCCCAAATAAATGTGATGCGTGATCACGCATCAAAATGGAGCTTTTTTTTTTTTTTGGCAAATTCAAGAAAAAGTTAGTAAACATTAAAAAACTGCTAGAAAAAAATAATTATCGATCTCCTAATATCTCGATAACTTGTTATAACTTACCAATACAAATTTGCAACTGCCAACTTTTCTCATCTTTTATCAATTTTTATTTATCTTTCTCCTAATCATCTTAGATTTATCAACTCTTACAAGAATTCACAAACTTTTTTTTTTTTAAACTAACGTATAGTAAGTTTTGTCTATCAAAATTACCGACTAGTTTTGTGTCACCCCTTCTTAGTTGAGTCACTTACCAATGTTTATTTCTTATAGTTATTTGTCAAGTTTTGTTATCATTTATCAACTGTTATTTCCCTTTTTTACAAACGCCCAACATATATCAACTCTTACATGGATGTGCCAACTTTTGTGTGACTTAACAATTTCTCTCCTATTAGGTTACTAATTAATTTTGGTTTATCAATGCTTATTTAAGTTGCTTACAAACGTTTATTTGTAATCTTATACCAACTTTTCTCTTAGATTACAACTTTTATTTGTTTGAGCACCCATTAAGTTTTCAAGCACTTTTAGAAATTATCAACTTTAAATTGAGTGATTACTAACTTCACTCAGATTTATTTACTGATTAGTTTTACATTACCAACTCTTATTTGAGTTAGTTATTAACATTTTTTTTTTGTTTCTATGTTTGAATTATCAAGTTCTCTAAGTGCAAAATGAAGAAAATTCGTTGATTTTATATTCAAGCAAATCCTCAAATTGAGATATCATCTCTATACTGTTCAACTCCAATTTGTTTTCTGCATAAAATTTAGTTTACTATGCATCTAAATAGGAATTCTGGGTTAGGCAACAATTAATAAAATATGAGAGTGAACCAAAACATGAAGTTCATTGAAAAACACCAAAAAAATAATAATATTAAACAACAAAAAATGAAAGGTCGACGTGATATTACAAAATCTGCACTTTATCGTTCACACACAATTCACCTCAATATACAAAATACAATGACAAAAATACAATCATTCAAAACATATAGAAACCATGAAAAGAAACCAAGTTAAAGAATGAAATGACAGTAAGACATGACATATGTTGACATATAAAATTACAATTGCTTCTTTATTATCAATGAAAGGATATTGTCAAAAGCAACGTGCTTATAAAGAGGATTAGCACGTCGATGAATGACACTCGCATCCTTTATTAACAACTTATATCCATTAAAATCGGCCCATTTCTCTAGACTAGGGTTAAAAAATGGAAGATCACGAGGAATTTGCTGTCAATTTATGTGCCGTTGCAATGGAAATCTCTGGTCTGCCAAAGAGACTTTGTGTAAATATTCACCAGTAACTCATCCCAAAAGTTTTGTTACCTTATGTGGTTATATTTGAGTGCTCTTTTCGAGTGCTTGGCCTCAGTGGATCGGATCAGATCAAATTGTTATAAAAGATATCAAAACAATACCTCTTCCAGCAAATTTGTGTTTCAAGGTTGGACTGGGTTCTAGCCTGACAAGATGATGAATGACAAAGTGGGAGAAATAGACCAAGTCACATCCAATTGTGGGAGTAGTGCTGCTCAATATGAGCCAACAGTAACAAGGACATCAATGCTTTACGTTTAGTAGATTGTGATTCTCTCAAGTCCCACATTAGATGTGAGAGGCATTCCAAATTGATTCATAAGAATCACCCCATAAGCTTACTACTTTACATGGTCACGCATGAACATTTCATTTGAAGACTTAACTCAAGTGATTCAGACGGGGGCATTACATGTACCATGTTTGATGCATGAGTTAATTATGTTATAAAAACTAGTGGGCTTAGCAAAGAAGGAAGACCATTATGCTATTTCTCATTTCAAGCACAATCATAGAAACACTGCTCAATCTGAGTTGCGTTTGAAGAACTAGTATCATCAAGGTAATTAATTGGTCTTCCAACTCTTTCACGAATCTAACATATATGTATGCAGAAAATAGCTTTGCAAGTAACTAAACAAGATAATAAAAAAATTCCTTAAAATATTATATTATTCTATGATAAAACATTTTTATCAAACATTCACGTACGATTTTACTTTTTCTTTTGTGGGGCCAAAAAAATTCCCTAGTTCTTTTACCGATGGCTCAAGCCCTAAAAGCATTGGACTAATTACATGATGCACCAGAGAACAATAAAAAATGATTTTTGCTACAATAATGCACAATAAAGAAATTAAACAGAAAATACTTTTTGCTGTAGTAAGAATGAGTTTTGCTTTCGCCTTTCTAGATTGAAAAGATGCCAAAAACCATTTCATTGCTCCAGAAAATAATCTTGGTTGCTGTCGGATGATCTTGCTTTTCAAAAAGAGATTCTTGTGGAAATGGGTTTCCTCTCTTAAAAAAGAGGAAAAAAAAAGTAGGAAAAATAAGCGTGTGGTCATCAAAAGTTAATTCCTTTGTGATAATGATTTGATTTTTGCATTCATCTTGAACCAGCAACTATTTTTGACCTATCATTAAATGGATTAAGATTATTAAAAATCTTGTGCTTTATTTTTGTAAATTTTTTTGGTCAAATGCTTTTTTTCTATGTTTTTGAAGGTCATTGGGAGAAGATGGGTCGCTGTAAATTGTTAGTCATATCTGGTCGTTTCTTCTTGGGCTAACCCGAGATGTTTTCTTATTGAAAAAGAAAGTGAAATGGCAATGGAATGGACCGGATATTTGGCCCATCATCTGTTATGAGATGGCAACATTAGCATTGCTAAGATTTGCTTTAAATTGACGAGATGGATAACTTTCATCTAGTGATCATATATCTTCTTCTTTTACATGTTTATGTCAAACCATAAACCTCCATTGCAGTATTTGATTACTTCAGTTGCTCTTGACAATGCCTTACTTGGAGCGACGATGGTTATATAATTATCACTGTAATCTCAGCTTTGATTACTTCACTCTCTCCCCATGTGTTTTGAATAGATAGTGATTGGCAGTGCTTTTGTCAATTCTCATGGTAGACCAACAAAGTTGAGAGCAAGAGAGGAACTATTCCTCCCCTTGTGCTTAGAATAGATAGTGATCGGTACTGCTTGAACTATTCCCGGAGATAAATAGGTCATTATCAAGAGGGTAATTTTTTACTATGTACATGTGTGACTCACAAGAGTCGAACCTTGGACATAGTATTCTCAGGCTCACCCCCACAATCCCTTTTACGAGCAGATCCGCATGCCTGTTGGCTTCTTCTTAAATCTCACGGATGTGCTTTTGGTTATGTGGTTCGTGAGTTGGATACTCATTTGAATTTTTTGTATGTTGCTGCCAACTTTGAAAATTAAATAAGACAATTTACTTAAACCACTCATATAATCCCCCTTTTGCAGTAAATGCTTTCTAGTTGACCTTAATAAATTTAGCTCATCTCTCAACTACATATTTCTTTTCATATAGGTATATGTTAATCATGATTAACATAACAAATACCAAAGTTTAAAAGACATGAATCTCTCTCTCTAAAGTCTAAGAACCTTTAGAAGGTCAATGCTTTAAGTTATATTTCTGTTTTCTCTTCTTGTGAGAACCTGAAAAGTGCAATGCCCAAGATTTTAAAATTAGATCGTTAAATTGATTTCGTTTTTACCAAATAGAAATTATATATCCTTTGAAGACGATGAGATTAAATCTCCCATAGATAGAGGTAAAGCAATTGCACTGCATAAGCGATTGATGGAAGGATGGGATCGAATAAGATAAAATAAGTTGGGGATAAGAACAACAATATTGACACATAAATGTTAACTATTCATTTAGGTTTTAATTACATAAAAAATCAGGGATTAATTTTTAATCCCTAAACAAAAAAAAAATCCTCATTAAAAGAACGTGGGTATTGGGAGAATTTATATAAATAGCGATATAATTTATTAAATTATTCAAACAAAAAAGAAAAAGAAGAAGAGAAAAAAAATATGTTTTTTTTTTTTTTTTAAAATTGCGGACCGGGCCGACCGGCCCTTTCTTTCCTTTTTCCTTCCCCCGCTCGGGCCCGGCCCTCTTCTTTCCTTTTTTTTGGCCTTTTCACCGGCCCGGCCCTTTCCTCTTATTCCCCTCTCTTTCCCTCACGGCTCACGCCCTCTGCAGCGCGACGGGGACACTGTTACGACGGGGAACAGGACAGCCACGGGGAACGTCGCGCGATGATATCTGGTCGAGGGCAGGCCGGCAGTCGCAGCTGGCAGCTGGCGAGGCAGGAAGCCATGCACGCCGCGGAGCTTAAAAGGGAGAGAGGGGTGTGAGTCGAGGGGGCGTTCGTTCGGACACAGAGAGCGATTCCGAGATAGAGAGAGAGAGAGAGAAGAGACCGAGAGGAAGAGGAAGGCCATTGGAAGGCCTCCTCCGGTAGCCACTGCGCCTAGATCTCGGCCGCCGACCCTCGCCGACATGTCCCTTTCTCCACGGTAGGTCCCGGTGTGATTTTTTTTTTTTTTTTCGATTTCTTTCGGGTTGTGTCGATTTCTCGAGGATCTCGGCTCGGAGGCGGGCGAGGCGACCGGACGTAATCCGATCTATCAAGCTCGCCCTCATTCGCCGCTCCCGAGCCGGGTGGGGAGCTCCATCGACCGCCCCTACTTTCCCCATTTTGTGCCCTGCTTTTGCCCTGTTCTGTCCTGTTTTTGCTCGAGCTACTGAGCCGGGGCGTGCGTTTCGGGTTCGCTTATGCTGTCCTTCGTTGATTTTGAGCATTCCCCGCCGATGCGTTTTGAACTTTGATCCGGTTTGGAGTCTTGTTTCTTGTCTGTGGCTGCCTTTCATTTGATGCTCCTCAAGTGTTTGATATAATGCCTCAGTTATTGTTAATCTAAAATGAGACCTAGGCTTAGTTTGTTTCTGTGAAAGCACACCTTGGATTCGTTTGAAGTATTCTCGTTGCCTAGAGATTTCCTCTGATTGATGTAGGATGAACTCGACACCACAACGTCAGTTCATTGGTGTGCCTCACCGCTTTTAGTCGGACGCCCAAGACTCACTCGATGAAATGCTTCTGAGAAGTGGTGGAGAAATAGTTGCTTCTTCTGTTCAACTCCAGACGTGGCCTCCTGTTCTTTTCTGGTATGATCCTTGCTACCTTGAATTTGTGCCCACATTCTCTTATATTCTATTTTGGTGAACCGTATGCATGCTAGAGGTTAAAACGGTGAGGTGTGTTGGTGGAGCAAAGGCCTTGTGACGGTTCGTGAATGAGCCCTCATCGGTTTGTCTATTGAGTTCCTAATGCCCTGTTTGCTCCAGCTACATTGTGGCTGTATTTTTGCAAATTCTTGAATGGTTAATGAACAACATAGGGGTGTGCAAAACGGCCCGAACCGGGAACCGCCGAGACCGATCAATTTGGTCCGATTCCCGGGGGTGTCGGTTCGGTTCTCGGTTCCTAAATGTGGAGTGGTGTTTGGGTGGTCCGGTTTCTGATTTCAAGGGGAACCGGACCGGACCAACTAAATATACTTTTTTATTTTATTATTTCTTCAAAAAAAAATAGTAAAATGTGAACTAAACGCTATTTTAGTTCAGTTCCAAGTAGTGGGAAAAAGTAGTGATTTGTTCCATAGGACCAGATTGGACCAATTAATTATTTTTTTTAAATTAATCCTCTCTTCAATCTCGACCATACACCCTTGCTGGAACTGGAGTATAAGTTTGGTTTCTCGTTATCATTTTGCTTCTCTCTTCTTATTGTTTTATTTGACGGCTTTCTCAATGCGAGAGAGAGAGAGAGAGAGAGAGAGAGAGAGAGAGAGAGGGCTGTATTTTGTTGGGCTACAGCTAGCAGCTTCAGTCACGGGGCTAATGAAGAAGCAAAAGACACACACAAGAGGAGCAACATCGATCAATATACATGACTGAAGACCCATATTACCATTAGCTTTAGATTAGTACCCAGGACGTGAGGTGGTAGGAATAGGAGAAGTTCACATTGGATATAATAATAATTCATTCAAGTGGACTATTCGGTTATGTTGGGTCTGGTCTAGTATAACTGCTAGATTTAGACTTTGGGCTATCTCTTGTTCCACTAACTTTCATACCGTGATTTATATTATAACATGGAGGGAGATCACAAAAAAAATTGACGAACAGATCGCATATAAGAAATAAATTGAGGTTACCATATTAAAATATTCGACCCAAAAAATCAAGTGATGTGAAATACTTTGAGATGACATTTAAATATTAAACAATGTCTTCATATAACAGTCAAGTTTTAAAACAATTAACATTGATTCCACAAACTTTCTACACACAATAGTCCTGCATTAATAGAATCAAAGTTAAATCGTCTGTCGATATATATTCATTATTCTGAGATATCGTTAACTCATGTCTTTGAGCGAAATTGAATCTAATTAATTAGGTGAAATCAGTACACACTATGTCATTATGGAATGACTTAATTAGGTGAAATCAGTACTCATATTATTATTCCTAAAAGGTCCCTAATAAGAATGATTCATCAGGCGCTTATATTGATGGCTTGAGGAAGAAAAGCACTGGACTATTTACACAATGCATCACCACACTCGAGAACAACAAATAATGAATTTTGCTTCAACAATGCACATCGCACTACGATTAAAGAAATTAAAAAGCAAAGGCTTTGCTGTAGTAAAAGTGAGTTTTGCTTTAGACTCATTTTATTTGATAAAAAAAAAAGAATATTGGTTGATGATTTTTCATTCAAAAAGGGAGAAATTTTGTGGAAAATGGTTTTCTTTTTCAAAAAAAGAGAAAAAAAAAGCAATATGAGAGGGGACTCATCAAAAGTTGGTTTCATTTGTGATAACGAAATGATTTTTGTGTTCATATTGACAGAGAAAAAATGTTAAAATATCATTAAAAAAATAAGATTATAAAAAATCTCGTGCATGTTTTTATGCTTGAACAAACGCTTTATACTTTTTCTTGAACAAAGGATTTATACTTCTTGTGCTAACACCAGATGTTTTCCAATTACAAAAGAAAATAAAATGGCAATGGAGTTGATCGTAACTTTGGTCCATCATCTACCATGAGACAACAACATAATCGTTGCCAAGATTTGCTTTAAGATTTTCTTTCATCTAGTGACCAAGTATCTTCTTCTTTTCGATGTTTATATCAAACCGTATCTCAATCTCATTAATTAGTTACTCAGTTGCTCTGGACAATGTCTTGGCAGGAGCGATGATGGTTATCTAATTATCACAATAATGTCGGCATTGATAGGTTATCTTTATTTAGCTAGCGGTGGAAACCAATAACTTAGCGAACATTCTATTTGCGTAAAAGAGATGACGCTATTTAAACTTTAATCTACTTATCTTCTCTCTACTTTACGGTGCCAATTATTCTGTTACAAGCGATGAATCCATAGTCATCGGAAGTAATTTGACTCGCCCCTTGTCTTTTAAATAAATTAGTAAAGCTTTTGTTAGTTCTCATGATAGACCAACAAAGTCACAAGAGAATAGATGATAAGACATTCGAGTTTAGGACACACTTTCTACATCACAAGTGTTTTGACTCTCTGGTTTTGTTGCTGTATCTGGTGCTTGATCAAAGTTCCCCAAATTTATAAGGGACATCACGTAAATATGTCACAGTATGCACAAATTCCTGCTGGTCTAAGATCATTAACAGGTTTGTTTTTCGGATTTACTAGCTAAGGAAGTGCCTCCTTTTTTTCCTAAATCCCGCCATTGACTGCTATGGACGGCACTATTCTATGGCGCATCGGTAGATCCTTTTTTGACGAATCAGGCAATGGCATTGTGATGCAGGTGGTGCGCATCTTCTCCAGTCAAGTAGGTCTCCTAGTCAATGCGACTAGTTGTTGCATTGGAACCCTGATGTAGCAGCCCTATCCCGAATTCTAAGAATTAAATGAGATGGGGATTGCCTATTATCCGGATATAAACATGTTTGCATTATTAACGGTCAAGCTCAAGTCTGGTGTCCATAACTTTTTAACGATGCTTTTGTGTATATCCCAGGTTGCTTGTGAGAAGTACTACAATAGGACCACCAAGATACATGTATAATTTGAGCTTATCAGGGACATTAGTCCCTCATCTTTAAATAATCTCAATCAACCCCCTAAAAATTGCGAAATTGCTGCTGCTTAATCAATGGTGTGGATTCCAGCTGGAATCTCAACTGAACCCCAAGAACTTACTGCGGGGGCCTGCTAACCCCAATTACCCCATCAATGCATAACCCCAACATCTAAATCACCTCCCCCCAAACTCAACATGGAATTCCCAATTTCGCAGCATTAGGAAAGCCATAAACTAACATCATGAATAGAGAAAGAAGCGACAAAGGATGAAGGTTATCATTGTTATAAAGCGAGTCTCGAAGATTCAATCACAGAAAAGAAAAGGGTAATGGTTTATGCAATACAAAAAAGTACAAATTTTCGGACAAATGTCAATTTTTACGTTAAAAGACGACAGACTTTCTGGATTGAAAATGTTCTGCTACCTTGCTATAGGGGCAATGTCAGAATGGAGTTCCAAAGAGGTCATTTCAAAAGAAACGCTTGAATTGCTCACCGAAGACCCCTTTAACTCTGCCAATATGTGATTTATATCCGGCCTTTGAATTGCCATTGGTCGTGTAGAAGACATAGCAATCTCCACCAGTTTCCAAGCCGAGTTGATGTCGAATTCTCCTTGTAACCTTGGATCCATAATGCTATATATATCACCACTTTCGACAATAGGAATCAACCATTCAAGTATGTGTACACTGGCACTGCCATCCCGACTTCTCATTATTGCAGGTCGGCCCGTGATCAACTCAAAGAGTATGATTCCGAAACTATAAACATCACTCTTCTTGGTTATGTTTCCAGAAGATTGAAACCTGGGAGGAGGAAATAATAAAAACAAATAAAGGATCTTGAAACCTGGGAGGAAATAATAAAAACAAATAAAGGATTTTTTAAATCAAAGATGAAATCCTAGCTAATATCAACATTTCTATCTAAATAGAGATTTTGAACTGAACCAGATCAATAATATTGAGTTTAAGTCAATACTCGGGATCGAGGTAGCCGGGAGTGCCTGCGGGGCAAGTTGACACATAAATGTCATTTTCAGTTGCAAAAGCTCTTGAAAGGCCAAAATCACATATTTTGGCTTGGAAGTCTTCGTTCAACAAGATGTTTGTAGTCTTCAAGTCTCTATGGATGATGGGTGGCTTGCAACCATTATGCAAATAATCCAAACCTGAAATCCTCGCAAAAAAGGTGTAAACGATTCCGAAGCAATGATTGGAAAAAAAACCTACAACTGAGGATATCTCATACATGTACCTTGTGCTACATCCACAGCTATATGTAGTCTCTTACGCCAAGTCAAGACCTTCGAATGGTCCTCTGTTGAATGGATTTCAACTTTACCTATGGCTGTGAGCACGAAATAGAGTTTAACAATTTCATTTTCAAGAAGAAACAATACAACAGGACATAAAAACGCACCCAATAAATGTTGCCTTAAATTTCCATTTGCCATGTATTCATATATCAATGCCATGTGCTTGGACTCGTTGCAATATCCAAACAGAGAAACCAAGTTTCTGTGGTGAACAATCATTAAGAGTCTTGCCTGCAACAAAAAGAGTGTGCATTATTATAACGACTACTGAGAATATTCTAAGAGGAAGTTTCTGAATGAACTTATGCGCAAATGTCAGCATAAGTTGACTTTAAAAGGAAACTTGATTGGATCATTGGATCTAACCTCGGCTTGAAATTCCTTGTACCCTTGCTTTGATGATTCAGAAAGCATCTTCACTGCAACTATGGTGTTGTTATCTAGTGTACCAAGATATACCTTTCCAAATCCACCTTCACCAATCACTCGCTCAAAGTTCCCAGTGATTCTTGAAACCTCTCCATACTTAAAAGGTCGATTCTTTAATCCTGGCATCCTTTCACTAGATTCTGTACCAAAAAGGTTCCTATGAGTATTGCGACTACAACTTTGGATGGTAGACCTTCAAAGCGAAAAAGTCTAATTGCTCTTCAACAATTAAAAGACGTAGGAAGGGTTTTTCTGATGCCGTTTTAAGAGCTAAATTAGTGGAGAAGAGAACAAAAATCAAAAGATAGGGGCAGGGAGTCTCTGTCATCTGCCTTCAATATGCTAACAAATAGATAATTTTTTTTGCTCAGTACATATGGATAAGTTTGAGACTGCACGATCAAACTTTCTTTTATGGACCATCAGAATATTAAGGACAAAGTTGGTACTCCCAAGTTGTTATAAGTCCTCGTGCATAGCACGGTTACTTTTGAGGAAAAAAATCGTGACAATAAGTTAAGCTGAATAACACTCATTCTGTTTGTGATGCTGATGTGACCATGCTGTGGTTATCCCTGTCTCCCTCTTCTCTTCATTTTCTTGTGATCACTATGAATTCATATTACAAGCATTAGAAAATTTTGATTAAAGCCAACTTTCATTCATTCCTGATTGCAATGTCGATGAGACTGTAAAATCATACTCTTAGGGTAGGTGAGAAGAGGGAGAGTTGCTGAGTCGTATATTCTCAACTAAATTATCCTAAAAAAGACATTGTTGCTGATATAACTGTACCAAAGGAAAATCAAAGTCAAGATAATTGTTAGTGTAGATTGCGTGAACATGTATAATTCTACACGCCTATGACGCTTTTCCTCTACAAATCAGTAACTAAATGACACTTTCTGCTGTAAAATCTGTGAAAAAATTCACAACGCTGATGAAACTAGCTCTCTGATATTTTGTCTGTCTAATCTTTCTTCAATCTCTAAGGATTAATTTGTGAAATGAAATTCTTTAGAAAGAACTTCTCATTCAAGAAAACATCTGTCTGGATGCCTGATCTTAATGTGGATTATATTGTAAAAGATTGCTCTTACAAAGGTAATAACAGGGAGTAAGTCGCCAGTGATATCTTTCTTGACTAAATAAACCAAGAAATGTTGTTTAATTTCATGTAAATATGCTGTGGACAAGAAGTAGAAGAATAAGTTACCTCTTATCCGTTTCCTTGTAATCAACCAAATAGTGACCAAATAGATAACTACGAATAATACTGAAACTGATGCAACGACTGGGACCAAGATGGAGTTTTTAGACTCCTTCTTTGGGCGAGGACTTGACTCCTTTGGGCGAGGACTTGCCTGGTAAAGATCGGGGTTGTTGTCAAGACTGCAAGAAAAGTAACTAGGTAAAGTCATGTCTCTCGAGTTGCTTTGCCTACAAGTTGATCACAGGTTGACTAAATAAACCCAGAAATGTTGTTTGGGGGGGGTGGAAGGGTAGAGAGAGAGAGAGGCCTCAAGTCCAATGTCTTGTCTTTATGCCTCCTTTTAAGACCATTAGGAACTGAACCATTAAGCTTGTTTCCGCTGAGATTTCTGCAAAAGCATAACCGTGTATAAGGACCTATGCTATGTCAATTTTTCAGGGGGCCACTAAGGCACATTAACTTACAGAATTCTCAAATTTGGCAGATTTGCCAAAGTTTCTGGTATGGCTCCTGTAAGTTGATTGTTGGACAGATCTCTGAAACAAATTGAGTCTGGGTAGTTAACAATTCAGCAGATTTCATCCGAAATTTTGAGATTGGTTGGTCAGTGTTCTTCAGGCTATTTCGGGGATATATTGATTATGAATAATTAAATCAACGACCATTGGAACCAAAGAGGCCAAAAATACGGTTGCATTCTTTGCAAACCAATATTCAACATAAGCTTAATCCAGTAAATTTATTTTTCTTCAGAATAAGAAAAAACGAGCTACATAGCAAAAAGTAGGATGTCACAACACATTCAAACAGTAATTATCAAATCCGTGCTGTTAAAACACTACCTAAAATCCTTCCAACAACAGTTGTACCCCGTTGTGTGCATATATCGTATATGTTAATCATGAGTAATGTGATCTAGAAAACACTGCTAAAATCACCATGGTAATACTTTTTTTGTTTCTTTTGACTTTGTTATGCGTAGACATTTATATGCAAGATTGACCCAACGAAGATCTGAAGTGCACTCAATCCTAAAACACCATCCCCTCATAAAGGGCCACACTGGAATCGTACTTACAAGGACTCCAATTCCAATAGATTTGATAAAGAGGAAGAGATGATGCCCCTCAAATTGCTAGAGCTCAGGTTCCTGCCCATAATCAATAAAATGTGAGGAAGCTGTGTCATTGCCATGCTCACAAAGGCAGTAATGTTGGTTCGACACATAAATGTTTATGTACTCAATTGTAGAGAACACAATGTTACCTAAGATTAAAATGGAGAACACACAACTGATGAAGGAGTTTTTATAGATTAATGAAGTCATATAAAGGAATGAAATTTCAATTTTTTCAAGAAGATTTGAGGACAAACCTTCAATTCTTCATGAATAAAGGAGAATTCTTTTAACATTGGGTTAATACTACAAAAATCTCAAACTATGTTTGCTGTGACACAAATGCTCGATATTTTTTTTTTATCACTAAAAATCCTAAAGTTGCCCATTGAGACATAAATACTCCAAGTTTTTTTTTTTCCGTAAAAAAACCCCAAATATATACCAGTGTAACAAATATACCATAGATGGAACTAAGATAGATGATTTATATGTCACACATATATAAGTTCGGGTCTTTTTGTGACAAAAAAAAGTTTGAGGTATTTATGTCATGGTAGGCATATTTTGAGGGTTTTTGTGATATTTGTCCTTTAAAGTTTTATTGGTAACATCAACATCCGCCTAGAAGAAATAGTGGAAGGAGACTTACAACGAAATAACCCTTGGAGGATTTCCATAGCTACAATTCAGACCCTCCCACGCAAATTTGCTTGGTACACATGGATCACCTTGCCAGCTATTTTTATTCACTATATACTCTGCCTTGGTACTGATGAGAGCTTTGACTATAGTTTATAACACAACAAGATCAATTTACTTTAAGAGAAGGATGATGGAAAGATGGGGACTTCGAGCAGATAGAAGTCATGCATAAAAATTCATATTTCCCTCTCTAAAGAATGGTAACATTATGGAAATGGTGAAAACACTTCCATGTGCAATTTGAAGTGATTTTACAGTAATAATATATGCTGATCAAGGAATGGCTTGTTCATCATCAACTTTAATTCTTCAAAGATCACTTGAAGTAAACTCTTTTACTATCTCTAGATTTTTTGGTCCACAAACATCTATAAACTAAGTTTTCACTGCAGATTTTCTGCTTTGCTTTCTGAACCACCACAAAAAACTTAGCTTATCCTTCTCACTTTTAAACACAGTTTTTAACCGTCATATCTAACACTCCTCATCCATCTCCTGCAAATTCCCAAACTCCCTTTCATTGGAGGTAAGTGAGCATAAGAAACTATCTTCCTAGAGTTTGCGTGTAAGGAGTCCTAGGAGTTGTGAATTTTAAAGAGTGTCCTAGAGAAGTGAGAGTGTACTCTTCTAATCTCTTGAGTGTTGAATGGGATATATACCTATTAAACAAATGATTACTTTCAAAACTTGGTTTCTCTTCCTTTCAATTTAGCAATCTAATACCAAAGCCAACTTAGCAAAAACTGTTTATATGTTGTTCATGCCCAGGCTGTACTTCACGATATTTATGGTAGCACTAGCACAAGAGAAAGTGGAAGCGGGAAAGATTACCATCATCTTGGGCTGTTGGTACATTCGGAAGTTTTTTAATTTCAAAGATCTCCAAGGCATTGATGATCGGCGGCAGATATCCAGACTGCCTCGTCGTTGCTTCGAATGAGAAGCTGACCTGGGACCCGGAGACCGGAGTGGAAACTACGGTTACTGACTTCAAGTACTCGAGTCTCACCGTCTCCTTGAATTGTCTATTGCTTGTGGAAACCGCGAGCTCTCTTTGCTGGCCACTCGGCAAGATTTGGGTTTCGGCGAAATGGAAGTACCCAATACATTTAGACGCCACGTTGTCCGGCGTATAAGTATAGCTCATGGTGTCATTCGTTTGAGCTGTCCTCAGGACTTCCCCTGGAACCTTATACTCATCGTTGTTATTGGATAAATCAGAGGCAGACTTCCCGGGCTTGAGTATACGCCAGGTAGGAGGGGTCCAACTTTCCCAGATGCGATCATAAACATCGTCCGGGTACCTAAGTGGGATATTTTGACGAATAATTAGTGTGATGCCAATGCAGTGTCCCGGGTAGCATGTTCCCAATGCCAATGAAGCGTCTCCACTACAACACCTCTTGAACTCGTACTAGTTATGTTGCGATGCTCTTATTTCTTGTTTAAATGCACTTGCCACCAATCCGATTTCAAGGCAATTATTCCTGACTTGGCCTCTGATTGGTTAATTATTCGCTCACTTGTCACTCCCTGTAACTTTTACCAACAGAAAAAGAAGCTCCTACTGCTTACTCATTCACACCTAGAAAACTGACACGAAGGGAGTTCCAAGGTCCAGGGGACAAATACTCTGGTCGTAATTTGTCGTAACTTTTATATTGATTTCTCGTAAATTGTAACACACAAAAACACCGATTATTCTGGCTCATCGGCCTCTCTCTATTGAGAAAGTCTACGAGTTATAAGAATATTGTTTAAATAGAGCACTCACAATAAAAATTGCCCGGTTTTTGTCAATAGTATATACGCATGAATAGAGATGTTTAATAACACTTGAGCACTTTTAAGAATTTGACAGAAGATGAAGGCTTTTCATTGATCTCCAATGCATCTAAAGTACGTAAATCCGAAAATATCTTCTTCTTTTTTTTTTGGTAAAGGTAAGATGTGTATTAACTAAAACCCAAAATGAAGCTAATCCGAAAAATATCTTGATGTCTAGTTTTTACCCAAAAATTATGTGTACAAAATTGTAATTCAGAACTAATATGCATAACCACAATATTGTATTTTTAAATGTCTTCACACTTTTTAAAGTTAAATTCAAATCTTTCTCCACCAAAAATTGAACTATTTACATTTTTTTTTCTTTTCAATATATTTAGATTTTCTCACTTTCTTCCACTCACACAATATCTTGTAGCAAGAAAGCTGACATATGCTAACACTTGTTTTTTTTTTTTTAAAAAGAAAGACAAAAAAGAGAACTCACCTGATGGTCGAATTTAAGCCTCCGATGTCATCTCTGAACCCAAGCATCAAAAATCCTGTCTCAATTTGATAGATAGAATTGTTCAAAGGTCTAAGTTCCAATGCCGAAATAAAGGGCACTCCTTGACCAATATTTACGAGGCACACTTGTATCTCATCCCTTTGGGCCACATAGATAATTTCGCGGTGCTTTTCATCAAAAGCATCAATCGTGGCCCAATAATTAACATCGATGTATAGGTCAAATACAGGAGTTCGGTTCTTATCGTCATAGTTCGCATACCAAAATGATGCCCTAATCAAGTAGGTGTTGTTCTTGCCTTTGTCTGGTTTCAAGGTGTAGCAATTTCTCGTCCCACTGGGAAAACTTCTCAGATTTTTCAACCATTTTCGGGATTGCTGGTTGATGAGCTCTTTGGATATCTCCATGCTCTCTCCAGAGTCTATAAATCCTTTATCCATCAAAAAATCTATACCAGTCTGGGAGTCGGTGTATGGATCTGGTGCTCCACAATCGACACTTATGAAACCTGGAAACTCAGAAAACGAAAATGGAATAAATAATCGCTGGAATTACGACTTTTCCAAGAAATATTGTTAAATGTGCCATTTTGAAATGAGACAACGTCATATGAGACCAATTCATAATCTATCTATTTGTTTTTTGGAACGGATAAGATCACGTTTTTGATTAGTTAAAATTTATGACTCTTCGTTCTGTGATATAAAAAGAGCAATCAAGCGTTTCTTTGAAACGGAGGTTCACATCACAAGTAATGGATCTCGTTATGATTGATATGATGAACGAAGAAACGAAGTTTTAGAGATATAGATAGAATGTATTAGAAGTAGGACTCTAATCTCATTAGTTGCCTCTAACAAACGAAATGTGGATATGGAATCATAGATTAATAAATTATTTGTTGGGTTATAACAAAGGTATTGCGAATATAAAATGGAAGAAAAAATCAATCGATTTAATCTACAATAAATAGTTATATTTATTTAAAAGTACAATTCTATAGCTCGGAACATAATTATGATTTTATAATTATAAAAGTTAATAAACACCATCCTCAATTTAGAATTAATTAATATACATAATAACTTAAATTATTTTGTTAATATTTATTATTGTTGTTCATCAAAGTATAATGTCATAATACCAGGGAAAATTGTATTTTTCTCTTGGCTAAATCTGGTGAGGTCATCGTGGCCCTCTTCGATTCTAGGTGAGGGCTTACACTCCTCGCTTTGGTTGGTGACCACGGCCTTCGCCTATGGCTGGTGAGGGTCGGCTAGTCACCGGCCAAACTCCAAATCCCCCAAAAAAAAATTTAAAAAAAGGAAAAAATCATAAAAAATTGAAAAAATTATTAAAATTTCATTAAAATATTATTGAAAACGTGTCATGTCAGTGCCTACTATCCACAAGCAAAAGTTTAGGACTGAATTACCAAAAGTGTAATAAATTTAGAACTTTTTGGACAATTTTTCCAATTATAAACGTATGAAATTAATTTAAAAACTTATCAAGATTCAACACATGTATATATCTCTCTCCATAATAGGAGTCGGATCTGGCTCTGCCATGGCCTGTCCCTAAAAGAGAGAGAGAGAGAGAGAGAGAGGAGGGAGGGGTACCTGGATTTTGTTGGGCTTGAACCATAAGGACTAGTGCTGAAGCTAAAGCAGCAACCAACGCAAACGAGTAAGCTGTAATTGATCTTTCCATTGTCTTCGAGCAGTGGAGATTGTCGAAGAGAGAAGTGTGAGAAAGATAAATCAAGTACGCCTTACATTTATATCGTGAGCTGTCCATACCCACGACCCCACACGGTGCTTGTAATTGACTGAGTGACGGGTACAGCAACAGACGACCAAGACTTGCTGTTAGGTCTTCGTCGGCAATTGTGTCGAAGTCTAAGAACCAAAAGAAAACGTCAATAGACAGCTTTCCATTGACGACATGTCGACTATTGGTAAATTCGAAATAATACATCATGTTATACGCTAATTATTTTACATGTATAATTATTACAGGACACCGTGATTCACTTCAAGATCGTTTGGATTGTCCCCAGAAAAGTCACCTGACTTTCTTTTTCTTTCTGATAATATCCAATATGAAGTTGAACTCAAATGCGAAGAGACCAGAACTAAGTACATGCTTTCTTATTTTACACAATTTCAATCATCTCCAAAAATTCTGAACTATCCCTATGGAGACAGCAATGATTAGCAAGTGACGAGCATTTGTCTCGCCATTCCTACCGTACTTAATTGGAAGTTTCCTGTCTCCACTAGCTAAATTTCTGGCCTAAAAATTTGTTTACATTAGTTAGGATCACCACAGGAACACATGGTTAAGTTTTTCTTCTAAAGACCGACACATTTGAGTAGATGGTGATGGTTTAACTGCCCATCAGATGAATATGTTCAGCAAATCATCTAATGTCTTGGCTATGAGAATATTGTGTGTTTCTTACTTTTATGATGAGCTTTAGCTTCCACATGCCAAAGTTCTCATTGGACACTTGCGGGTTCGTTTCAGGATTAATGAATTGCGTCATCCATCTGCGTGATATATGTCATGATCAAGATAGATGTTGGTGGCTCCATAGTCGATGCTTACGAAATATGAATCTTTATGCTTAAGATACATACTACATGGTAAAACATAGATAAGAAATTAATCTATGTATCTGCTACATCAAGTGACTCCTATCTTCCACGACTAAATCTCCGGACAATCCAAAATCGGATAACTTCACCTCTGCAGTTCTCGGTTCACTAAGATGTTGCTTGTCTCCTGGTTAATTATCGGTGGCTGATGACCTATGTGCATATATTCCAATCCTGAAGTTTTGTCCTTCTTAAGTATCATAGCTAAGCCCAAATAAATAAACAAAGAATAATTGCAGGAAACAGCGTTCACTAGTATGTCATCCGCTATGGCCCGGCATTTTTCATTGCTACTAAGTATTTTGTATCCTCATTTTTCTCTTAAGCCCTTTATATTCATATAGGAAAAACAGTTGCCACAAATGACGGTAATTCAAGAGTTTGATAAATCTGGACAACATGATCCCAACTTCCATAAATTTGAATCCAACCCAACAAAAATCCTAACGTAATTATATCGACTTTAGAAGGCATATTCATGGTTGACCCGTATTCAGACGATAATTATTTGAAATTGTTCTCTTCTTCTATAGGAAATACTAAGAAAATACTCGACCCCATCTTCTGTTCACGGTGGACTGAGTCATGGCAACAATAAAAGAAGACCAAGACTTGCAGCTGAGTCTTCGTCTCCAAGTCTAAGGACCACAGTAAATGACAATAGACAACTTTTGACTAATGACATATGGACTGTTGGTCAGTTCCAAAACGACATATTTTACACAAATCATTATTACAACACGTCGTGCAATTTTCTTTTTCTTTTTGTTTTTTGTTTTTTGTTTTTTTTTTTCCTGCTAGAGGCATCCGCCGTGAAAATCAATCCGGTAAATTATGAGAAGGATGAGTTGTGGCTCGTATTTTCAACATTTGGCCTGGCCAGAACCAATTGATCGGCCATGATATTTTCATGGTTGGCAAGAATTTCTAGCTTCGAAATTTAGTTGCTACCTCAATACCAGTTGCAATGATCACTGCACAAACTATCAATATCAACGAACATTATTATGGTTTAGACCGATCACCTTTGCTTGCCATACGTCAATTACCTTACATATCATTGTTTTATGTTCACGGTAATGGAAAAAGCCCCGAAAATGCTCATTCAACATAAAGGGAATCATGGTTGTGCAATAAAAGTGATTTCGGGTTTAAGAGGGATAAGGCGATCCTATGGAACAATAGGTTACCATCGAAGGGTCGAGGCTTAAATACGAAATTAAGAGAACAATGGTGACATTGCAACTGAGACTTTAGTTAACGAATGTATCTGCGATCAGCTCCCTCTTTGTTTGTTCTTTTACAATTGGAATCCTTCTATTTCTTTATATCTGAGACATAATCATTGCAGCCCACTTTCATAAGGCTGTTAATGGATTTGGTAACGTAGCTACCCTTGTAACATAAATAATTCAGTTCGAAAGCTCGACAAAAATAGTTTTAACGACATGAGTTCTTCAGAATTGTGAAGATATAATGTAATTGTTAAATTTCAGAAATATGGGAATTAAATCGTGCTGACTCCTCATTGTATTTGTAATTCAACAATTTACGGTAATATGAGGACACAGCTTTACAAATTAACCAGTCTCTCTTTGTTTCACCAACCCTTCATTCTTCTATTAGAATATGCAAGAAGGCCATTAATATCTTCACTTTGACAGTGCAATACATACTATAAAGTTATGGCAGTACGACCGGCTCAAACCTCCAAGTGTCTGGTGTAATCGTGGATTTTTCGGCCACTGCTTAACTTGTACGATCCAGCCGTGTTCAAGATGGACATTTTCTATCACAGAATTACATCAGCCACAAGGAGCAAGAGAGCTCTTAATGGAGCATCTTGTGTTGGAAAGGTCAGACCCAAAAGTTATATCGACCGAGTCTATATCGACCGAGTCATGGCTACAATATAAGAAGACCAAGACTTGCAGCTAGGTCTTCGTCCGCAAATGTATCAAAGTCCAAGTACCAAAATAAGTGTCAACAGACAGCTTTTGACTGATGAATATTGACCATTGATAAATTGACACAATATAACGTGTTTAATGCTAATTAGTTTACATGCATGATTGCTACAATACACCGTGAAATTTAATTTTTTTTCCCAGCTATAGACATCCGCCATGAAAAATCATACAGTAAATTATAAGAAGGGAGAATAATTTGTAGGAGGACGATGTTTTCATGGTTGACGAGAACTTACTTCGAACTTTTATTGCTGCCTCTATATCATTTGCAACATCTCTGAACGAGCCATCAATATCAACAAAGCTCACCATGGTTTAGACCGACCACCTTCGCTTGCATATGTATACTCCAAAGGTTAATTTTGCTATCTGTGCTGCTTAATATAATTCTTTTGAGAAAAAGGTACTTTGAATAAGAAAATTTATTTGGTTAAGCATGGCTAACCAGGGAATTTGTAGGTTAGTACGTTGCTTTTAGGAGAAAATGATATTTCCAAGGAAATCTATTAGAAACATTAAAAAGGACCTTTTATCATGGGTTTGTGGGCAAATTTACCGCACCTTAATAATTTAATGTGAATAGGCCTGTCCATTTATATATAGTTAATGTTTTGTGGAAAGGTGATATTAGTCACATCTCTATCTTGTTATATAAGCTGTCTAAATTACTAAATTTATTTATTTTCGTTATGTGGGTTGCTGCCTTTTGATAAATATTACCTTTTTCATCTTGCACAGAGAAAATAGCTATGCTTTAGAAAGGTCGGTCACCCCATGCGTTACTAAAAACAAAAGAAAAAAAAAAAGTCTAGGCTTATTTTTCCCTCTTAGAATGTTCTAAGTGGTCAGAGCCTCCAAAAGAAGAAGTTCAAGTAAACACAAAGGTGGTGGCCATCTGAGATGAATTTTACTCGTGAATAACAATACAAGACTAGACCAAATAATAGTATGAGACGTGATCTTCGCATATGACCTCCGAGTGAAATTCCTTGTATCCCTGAGATTGGCTACTCCACCTGTACAAATTCAATCATAGACATCCTTTTGGTACCAGATGGATGCATGAGGCAATGTTCACTAAATTTTATCATAGATCTCGTTCGTGACACATGTGGCATGTATTTTGACTCTCGAGAGATAAAAAGGACAAAAAGGATGTGTTTCATCCCATGATTTAAACATCGAGATACGTTGATTGATGGTCAAACCGCGTGAAATTTGAATTTTTTGGGAATGGGACAGGATATGACTAGATTTGTATAACATTATGAAGAGCCCAAAATTTCAACTTCACGGGACAGTGCATTGCGCTACCTACCCCACATTTATTTTCGAGGAGAAAAATGTGATCCGAAATCGATCGGGTAGATGGCGTTGTCGAGTGAGATGAAAGGAACCCCAGAACCAACGTTCACGGGACAGACTTGGGCACGGAAATTGACCCCAACGTGCAAGTCGAATATTTAGGCTTGGTTGTGCTATCGCAGTTTCCTTTCCAAAGGAGGCCCCAGTCAAGTTCTTATTGCCCTTGCCTTGGTGCGGTTTCTCGTTCCATTCAGGAAACTCCTCACATTCTTCAACCTCATGTCATATTTCATGCCAAAGTTCTCGCTAGACACTTGCATCTATTTTCCTTCTAGCAAGGGCTCGACCCTTGTGGCTTGAGCGAGGGCTGCTCTCGTGGCATCTATCAAGGACTCAACTCTCCTGCTTGGCGATTGCCTAGGTGAGGGCCATAACCCTTGCTAGCAACCGATAAGGGCTTACATGTTCTTGTCCATTGGCCAGCGAGGGTTGCCAATAACTCCCATGCAACCACAATTAAAAAAAAAATGAAAATGTAATTTAATAAAAAATTTAGAAAAAAATATTAAAATTTGTAAAATTTGTTTACGTCAATGTCAATGTCGATCGTGTAACGTTGGATGGCTAATGTACATATCAGCGATTTTCGATTAAAATTGGCGGAATAGACTCAATTAGCACAAATGTAAATGGTTGACAATTAAATTGGACCAAATGAGAAGTTTATGATTAAATTAGTATCAACGTAATAGGTTTATGAATTTTTTTGATTTTTGCCCTCCACAGTCATGCTTATGCAATATGAATTTTTATGCTTTAAGATACTTATTATTTAGTAAAAGATAGATGAGAAATTTTATTTATGTATCTACTACATCAAGTGCATCTTGTCTTCCACCACCAAATTTCTAGACAACTCAAAATTGGATAACTTCACTTTGAAGTTCTTGCTCAGTAATGTGACTTCTTTGAATTAACTTACTAAGGTATTGTCACTTTAATCCATCACATACCGAACCTGATTGTTTTTTCCTTTGGTGTACAAGTAGGTACTTTTCAATGAGGTTACCCATCCTAGTAATGTTCTAGCATGAACTAGAGCTTAACTTTAGAGTTCCAAAGCAAAACTTTCATCACATCAAAAAACACCTCTATGAATTAATTCCATTTTTCACATGTATATCTTAAGCACGCTCTCTCCTTGTTCAATATGTGATTTGGATTCCTGTCCCCTTCTCCATCCTAGAAGCCTGCCAGAGTTGTACCTTATCCGAGCCCTTCTACCCTAGTGACGACTCCTCACTCTTGTCAAACTGAGTTGTTACAACTAAGGTGTTGCTTGTCTTCACATAACTACAATTCATACCACCCCATATATAGTTGCTTGGCATACATGGATCACCTTGCCAGCTCTCTTTATTCAGGCAATATGTTGCCATGGTATCATTGATATATTTCACTTAATTTATACCACAACAATATCAGTTTTGTTTTCAAGAATTGTAATGTTGTGAAAATAGACAAAACAATTTATATGTTCGACTTGAAATGATTTCCAGCAATGAAGTATGCCAAGTAATGTGTAGCCTTATACTTTTTGGGGATAAACCAAGCGAAGAGTAGCCTATTAACCAAGAAAATTGGATCTTCTAGACCTCATTGGACAAAACTCTTATTATATTTTTCTCAAGCTTCTCGAAGCTCAATTTTCATCGTAGATTTTAGAAAACTTAGCTCATAACCTTTTCGTCACCATAATCTTTATCTACCAAATATCACTTCTCCTCCGACCCAGCCCTTTCTTTCCTTTTTCCTTCCCCTGCTCGGGCCCAGCCCTCTTCTTTCCCTTTTTGATCTTTTCACCGGCCCGGCCCTCCGGTAGCCACCGCGCCTAGATCTCGACCGCCGACCCTCGCCGATGTGTCCCTTTCCCCACGGTAGGCCTCTGTGCGAGTTTTTTTTATTTTTGATTTCTTTCAGGTTGTGTCGATTTCCCGAGGGTCTTGGCTCGGAGGCGCGCCGACGTGATCCGATCTATCGAGCTCGCCCTCATTCGCCGCTGCCGAGCTGGGTAGGGACCTCCATCGACCGCCTCTATTTTCCCCATTTTGTGCCCTGCTTTTGCCTTGCTCTTTCATGTTTTTGCACGAGATACTGAGCGGGGGCGTGCGTTTCGAGTTTGCTTATGCTGTCCTTCGTTGATGTTGAGCATTCCCTGCCGATGCGTGTTGAGCTTTGATCCTGTTTTGAGTCTTGTTTCTTGTTCGTCGCTGCCTTTCATTTGACGCTCCCCAAGTGTTTGATATAATGCCTCAGTTAGTGTTAATCTAAAATGAGACCGAAGCTTCGTCTGTTTTTGTCAAAGCGCGCTTTGGGTTCATATGAAGTATTTTCGTCGACTAGAGATGTCCTCTGATTGATGTAAGGATGAACTCGACACCACAAACGTCAGTTCCTTGGTGTGCGTCACCACTTTTAGTCGGACACGCAAGACTCGCTCGATGAAATGCTTCTGATAAGTGATCGAGAAATATTTGCTATTTCTGTTCGACTCCAGACGTGCCCTTCTGTTATGTTCTGCATACTAGTGCTCGTCTGGTGAGCTGGTGTGTTGACGTTTAGTATGATTCATGCTACCCTGAATTTCTGCCCACATTCTTCTGTTCTTTTTTTGGTGAACCGTATGCACGCTAGAGGTTAAAATGGTGAGGCGTGTCAGTGAAGCAAAGGCCTTGTGACGGTTCATGAATGAGCGCTCATCGGTTTGTCTATTGAGTTCCTAATGCCGTGTTTGCTCCAGCTACGTTGTGACCGTATTTTTGCAACATCTTGAATGGTTGATGATGGACAACAGTGATGGCCTGGTGAGGAGCGGGCAGGGAAGCGGCTCTCGTTTGTGGACGGTAGGCTTGGGCAGGTTTAGGGAACTTAGGGTTCCATTAGGTCTTTCAGTAAATTGGGTTCAGCGTAAGTGGGCTTGAGCGTTGAGGTTGGGTTGATTTAGTTTTATAAAGCTTGGGCTTCACTCGGCTTAGGTAGCTTCGGGTTGGGCTAGCAGGTTTGTTTCATGAGAAGGACCTAATGTACTGGAATCAGGCCCAATTTTTGTGTCCTTAGCCCGAGCCAGCGCAGCCTATATTGGGACAAGGGCCCTGGGCCCAACCCGGTGTCCCTATTTTTGGATTAAAAAGAATATTCTTAATTTTTTTACAAAAGAAAAGTTTAAAATACTGTAAAAGAAATTATTGTATTTACATATACAAAATTCTAAAAAAATTCTATTTTCTTCTAAAATTAGAAAAAAGGTTAATACTCAAAAACCCCAAATTGGCATACACCCGCGACAAATTTACCCAAAACTATTTTTCACCACCAAAAACCCTAAACCGGTATACCTTGACAAATTTACCCCAAACCTGTACACTTATGACAAATTTACCCCATATTAGTTTTCATTAAATTTTATTGTCAAATTATTAAGTTAAATGACGCGTAATAGTTGACTGGTATACCGAGTTGGGATTTTATGCGTCATTTGTCACATTTACAATTTTTGTGATTTTTTTGTGGCATTAATCTAATTTAGTGGAGGGTATATTTGTCACAAACTTACTAGTTTGGGGTTTTTTGCGGTCAAATAAATTAATTTAGGGTAAATTTGTCATAAATGTACCAGTTTAGGGTTTTTTATGATCAGTCGGGGTAAATTTGTCATAGGTGTACCAGTTTAGGGTTTTTCATAATCAAAAAAATAGTTTGGGGTAAATTTGTCACATGTGTACCGGTTTTGGGTTTTTCAAGTTATTAACCCTTAGGAAAAAGCGTTAAAATTAGTTTTCAAGAAGTATTCTCTTCAAATGTGTGAAAGTCTATGAGGAAAGAAATATGTGCTCAAAATTGAAAAAGCTCTTAGAGCTTTGTGATAGGCTTTGAATGTCTTTAAAAATAGAGGTTAGGTCGTTGTTTGTGCATTTCTACTTCGTTTATCACTGGATTGCACACTTTAAATATGATTATTGTTGTTTACCTTTAGCTTAATTACGAATGTCGTTTTTTTCTTATTTCTTAGTGTTAGATTCTTCATTCTTCTCGCAATTTATTTAATGCTCAATTAGTTGTTGATTGTTATTTTAATGATTGCACACCCATATGATCATATGTCGTATTAGTGGATAAGCTCAAAAATAAATCCAAACTACTTGACAAATATCATTCTTGTATTTGAACAAGATTAAGTACTGAAATGGCGCTAGCTGATTAATCAATATAACCAAGTCATCGACCATAGGTTTTCTAGTTGTATTGGAAGTGATGTATACTTACATTCCTCACTTTAGCTTTTAGCCGACCGCAATAAACTGGTGGCGACTCTCCATTTGAAATTCTCATAACGTCAATTTTATTTAATATCAAATATCCCAACGTCACTTGGACTAAGGGCTTGGGAGAGCCCGCACCTAATTAAGTGCCTTAGGCTCATCGTTTAGACTATACCCCTAAATCTATACCATCCTTTCCCCTTCCCCTTTGAACAGAAAGGGTAGGTTGCGACAGTAATCTCTTATTGGGCCTTGACTGTTAGGATCATATAGGTATGATTAATGTAATTTGAAAAAAATAATAATAATTCTCTCTCATCAATCTCGACTATACAAACTTGCTAGAATTGAACTATAGGTTTGGTTTTATGTTTATGATAAAAAGCGTTGCTCTTCCCATTCCAAAAGATAGAGAAAGGTCTCTTGCCAATATACATAATTGAAGATATTACATGCAACCCATATTAAATTAGCATTATACTAGTACCCAAAATCAAAGGTGGTAGGAATAGGAGAAGTTCACATTGGATATAATAATTCATTCAATTTGACTATTCAGTTAACTTTGGTCTGGTCAAGTATAAATTAAAGATTTAGAGATTGGGCTCCCTCTTGTTATTCACCTACTTCGTGCCGTTATTTATGTTATAACATGGAGGGAGATCACATGAAATTCCATAAACGGGTTGCATATGGGAAATGAATTGGGGTAGAACTTGCCTTTAATATCATGTAGAATGTCCAATCCAAAAAACCAAGCTTTTAGATAGAGGGGGATCACATGTACATAAAGAGCATATGAATTCCCCGTAAACAAGCAATGTGAGATATTTTAAAATGAAATTTTAATATTAATCAATGTCTTCATAAGATAGTCAATGTTTTTAAAACAATGAACATTGATTCCGAACTTTGTATACACGATAGTCCCACATTAATAGAATCAAAATTAGATCGTCTGTCGATATACTCAATTATTCAAGACATCGTTAACTTAGTCTTTGAATGAAATTAAATCTGATTAGTTAGGTGAAGTAAGTACTCACTTTGAAATTATGAAATGAAATCTGATTAATTAGGTGAAATTAGTATTCACTTTGAAATTATGAAATGGCATACTTTGGAATGTATTTGAAAGTTTATACACTCATGTTATTATTCTAATTATTAGAATAATGTCAGCTTTGATTTAGTTCTCTTTATATAGCTAGCGGTAGAAGTAGATGACTTAGCGAATATTCTATGTGCATGAACTAGATGACGCTATTCAAACTCTGTTCTCCTTGTCTTCTCTCTTTTACGATCTCAATTATTCTGTCATGAGTGATGAATCCATAGTCATCAAAAGTGACTTCTCTCTCCTCGTCTTTCAACTAGATCAGGAAAGCTTCCGTCATGGTAGACCAACAAAGTCACAAGAGAATTGATGATGAGGCACTTGAGTTCAAGACACACTTTCTACATCACAAGTGTTTTGACTTTGTAGTTGCATGCCTCTCTTGGTACTACCGCAAAATCTCTTAGTGGGAGGGTACAACCTCTTGATGACAAAGTTCGAACCATCAACTAGCAAGCAGTTCAGAATTTAGCTAAGGTCGAGATTGTCTTTAGTTAGTGCCTGACAAAGCTTGAGGAGACCGTGTAGAATTTGGAGGATTTTCATCTTATTTGTGTTCCTAAAAACCGTAGATATTTCCCAAAAACTTCATTTCTATTTTTATGCTAGTTTGATTTTCTCTTTTTGTTGTTGACAAAAAAGGAGAGACTTTGTAGATTTTAATATTTTGGTCTGTTGGTGTGCTTCTTGTACAAATTTTCGCAGACTTTTTGAGTTGTGATTGCTTTCAATAAGTATGATGCTTATCTAATATTTGTTTATTTGTAAACTCTATATCTTGTGCTACAAAAGTGTTGTTTTGCAAGGTAACTTAAAGTATTATTCTATAGATCTACATGAAAGTTTTGTCATCATAAAAAATGGGGAGATTGTTGAGAAAACTCCTATCAAGATGTTGAAGTTGACGAAACTTTCTGTTTCTAATGCTTATTTTAAGTACAAATTTCTTGTGAGTTATTTTTGAGGACTTATCATGTCACGCCCCGATCCTCAGGCACGTGCCCATCCCTCACCTTGGTCGATTTTCAAATGCGATATCCCAGGACTACATATCGCCGACCCTTTTCTTTTTATTGCGCAAGCGGAAGCATATAATAAATCCCCAGACAATAAAATAATGGGATAGAAAAGCAGGCCGTATTTTTCATATTGAAATTCACAACCACACTTTTATTAACAGCATAAAAGTCTCACACCTATCTACACTAAGACAGGGTTCACAAAAGGGATGGGATCTCAATCCACATCCGGGTTGAAATCAAGATCTCTCTCTGGATCATCTTCTTCTCCAAAAATCTTTCTCCTCGGGTTTCACGTCGGTCTTCCTTCTCGATTCCTCCTCTTCAGCTCGACTCAAGGTCCCCGAAATGGTTATTCATAACCAATGAGGCCACGCCTCAAGCCAGTCTACCCCTAAGACTCGATTAGAAACCAATACACTACGAGCTACCTAAACACGCACAAAATCGGGAGGACTTACCTTGGCCTCAGATTCCACCTGCAAATCAATACAATTTATAATAGGCACCCAACTACTCATAACAAATCGAACCAGGTCGATTACATGTTATAGAAGACACGTGCATTCTACAAGCATTAGTTCACCAAAGTGATGCATCAAATCACCGGCGTGTGCCACGTGTCTCTCTTCCAAGATGCCTCACTTAATTCCACTGGGCACGTGCGTTCTCTAAGGCACTCGTTCACCAAAGTGATGCATCATTCACCGAGCCCACGTGCCCTTTTTACGATGCAGGCACGTGCATTCTCTAAGGCACTCGTTCACCAAAGTGATGCATCAAATCACGGGCCACGCGCCCTTTTTTACGATGCAGGCGCCACGTGCGTTCTCTAAGCGCACTCGTTGACCAAAGTGATCGATCAAATCACCGGCACGTGCCTTTTAGATGCCCCACTGATTCACCACTCCACCGTCGATACCGACAATCGGTACCCCGATATTTCCCATCACATAATTGAAATCAAACAATTAGAACATGTCCTAAATTTCACAATTTAAATCAATTCCATATAAATCGAAGCTCACCCGATTAAATAAACGGACTGCACCACGATCACAAGACGAAATTCTGGCCACCGCCATCCCTGGTTGAATTTCCGGAAAAATAATTAATTAAATAATTAATTTCGAAAATTAAATAAATAATTATTAAAAATCCAATTTAGGCCCATAATGCATGATCGGAAGATTGAGACGCAGCCTAAAATTACCGGCTCTGCTCAATAAATAATAAAACATTTCTATTCATTAATGGCTAAATCTAACTACCTAACATGCATTGTTAAGTCTCTAATTTAATTTATCTAAATTAATCTAACCACCTAATTACAAATAATTAAATCTAACCAACCCAAGTATAATTAACAAATTAAGAAGATTAATGAAGAAAACTCACTGACAAAAAATGGGAGATCAATCAGGAATCCACATCGACGACATGACGGCGAAATGACGGACGACGATACTGGAGCTTAGGTCGGGCGCTTGGCTGGCTCGGGCAAATCTGGCCACGGTGAGATTTGTTTCGCTTTGACTGGGCTCACTCTTGCCACTTCGGAGCCTGCCACTACTGTTCAAAATTCTGGGCTGGTTTGTCAAAATCTTGGTTGAAATATGGACTGACTTCAAGTGGGCCTCGAGATGGGCTGAACTGCAGTTTCGAACTGGGCTGAAGCTTGCTGCGACTGGGCTTGAATAAGAAAAGAATCTGCTGGGCTGGGCTTGCTGGACTTCACTGGGCCGAAAACTGTTGACTTTGTTGGGCCTTGGAGCTAAATTTGATGGGCTTAAGTTGCGGCCCAAAAGAAATTCCCTTGGCTGGAATTTATGTGGACTTCAAGTGGTCCAACTACTGGGCCGAACAATGGAATCCGCAAGAGACGCTGGGCTGTTCGCGTGAGGACTGAAGACGCTAAATCACGGGCTTGATTTGCGAACGGCTAAAATCGTGGACCGCTTCGACGCAGGGTTTCGCTGACTTCAAGCGGCTGTTCGGTGAAGACGCGTGGCTGAAGACGGCTGCTCCCGGTGGAGCTTTGCTCGATGGTCTTCAGTCAACAAGCGGCAAGGAGACAAGAACAAGTGGAGAGAAACGTGGACTGGGGGCTGGCTGCAGGCGTGACCGAACGTGAGGGAGAAGCGGGCAAGCAGCGTGCGGCTTCGGTGGATGATGGCTGCGTGGAGCTGGCTTCGTTGGCTTCAATTGGCGCGGCAAAGAGGAGAAGCAGCTTCGCTTATTGCTGTTGTGGATTGAAGGGGCCGAGCTTGGACGCGTGGAGAAGCTGAGTGGGTCGGTGGCGTGCTGGCGTGATTTGAAGGAGAAGCAGCAAGCATCGCTGCAGGGGCGTGAAGGCCGAAGGGGGTGGTTTCGGTGAGTGGGTGATGTGGACGAAGGGGTAGTTCGTGGGGTGTTGAGCTAAAATCATGAGGGGGCTGTCTACCTGGGGGAGAAAGTCACGGATGGAGGAGGATTGGTGGAGAGAGAGACTTAAAATCCAAAAATGAAAGCAGAAGCAAGAATCGGTGATCACGAAGAGGAGTTGAGGCGTGTGAATGTGAGGCCGAAAGGAAGAGGCAGCGTGCGGAGGAAGCTTGGTGAGGGGAAGAATAGTCAAATAAAAATATCTAGATCATCATTTCTTTGGCTTTAAAGTCTTCATGTATATCCTTTGGTGTCCCCCAATTACTTTCTTGCACAAATTCCACCCATTAAATCAAATTTTGATACACATGTTGCACCCCCCATCCTAAGCTCCGAATTTGACAATTTGAGCTTCAATTTCTACATTCAATTCCTCAAATTTGATGTCCAATATGGTAGAAGAAAAAGGCCATACCATTTATGCAAGTGCCAATTGCCAAATAGTTCAGCTTGAAAGTTAAACTCCCTTCAATTCGGCCAATCCAAATTTCTGTTAATTTCCGCGGCGTCCGATTCGATTTTCCGTAAAAATCCCGAACGCGATGGAATTCTCCGAAAGATAAGGCGACGTCCTATAACTGAATCGTGACATGCTCGGACGTCCGATTTCCGAATCCGAATTCAATTTCATGGTTAAAATTGACCGAACGCGATTTAGTCCGATCCGACCTATTGAGTAGCTTTTAGGGATTTTACCGCAGTTATATCCCTTAACGGCTTCACACAATAGATTGGTTAACTCGTGAAATGATCGCCTCGAAGAGAATTTCCGTCGGCGCGTCGACGAGATGCCCATTTCATCTATTCGGGACGGGTCGAAAATTCGGGATGTCACATATCAAGTTTCTATCGAAGACTTTTGCCTAAGTCTATTTCATCCTACAAGTATTTTCCATTCAGACAAAGTCCAAACCGAGATCGTGTCTAGAATGAGAAAGAGTCTAGAACCAGAGTCAGCAACTGCGATACATATGAACTTCATGTGGAAACAAAAGATTCTTTCAACGATTATCTTTTGGCCAAGAATTTCACTTTATATATATTGATTAAGGTAATCACAAATTTGACAAGATCAATCTTGAAGATAAGTTCCTTATGAGAAAATTTTACTTATGAAAACCTAGATTTTGATTGTATGGACAACTAGAATTAATGGAATTTTCATCTCTATCTTCAAACGGCTATAAGATCTCTTTAATAGATTATGTCAAATGTGTCACGCCCCGATCCTCGAACGCGTGCCCATCCCTCACCTGGTCGATTAATAGAGATGTCCTAGGACGCATCGCCAACCCTGTCATTTTAATATGCGCATGTGGAAGCATATAATAGAACCCCCAAACAATAAAACAATGGGATAGAAAAGTAGGGCCATATTTTTCACAACTGAAAAATCCAACCACACTTTTATACAAGGCAAACTACATAGTATATAATACAATACTATTCATAAATCTGATCTATCACACACTAGACCAAGACTCAGAGTTTGCAAAACAAGGTAGAGGTCTTAGTCTTCGTCGGGATCATACTCTGAATCGTCTCCTAGATCCTCTTCCGACTTCTCTTCCTCAGGGTCTTCTTCTTTAGACTCCTCTTCCGATTCCACCTCGGGTTCCTCTTCCATAGGTTCATCCTCCTCTTCCTTAGGATCCTTAGCATCCACCATCGACCCATCCTTATGATCGGCCGTCCCTTCTCCGAACGCCTCTTCCAAAACATACATAGGCACATCGCCCTCGGGTATAGGACCCTCCCTTCGCCTATCGAAGTAATGACGGTACCACGATCGATACTCATGGGGCCTCAGGGCGTCCTAACCAATGTCAACCCAGATAGTGGACTTAACCAACACATGTTATAGTCCTTTCGGGTGAGGGTGTATATGGAAGTAATATGCTATCTCTGTGACCTCTTCTGGGATGCCAAAGTGCATAAGAGGACGAGGAGGTAGAGGTACTGCCATCTACGAGCCTAAAATGTTGTCCCACATCGGAGGGAGACTACGTCTCAGCAAGTTCTATCCCACTAAGATCGTATTAGTAAACCAATACACTATGTGTTGCCTAATCACACATGAATAAGAGGACTTACCTTGGCCTCAGATTCCACCTGCAAGTTAGCACAGTTCAAATAGGCACCCAATCACATCACACAGATCGATACTTCGATCAATCGACTTAGTCGATTACATGTCAATCCGATCATTCCCCGGTCGTCTCGATAAGTACCATACATTCCCCACGATGGAATATCTAGTCGTCGAGCCCACATGCATTCTCCAGGATGACATACCAAGTCTCCGAGCCCATGTGCCTTCTCCGAGACGACGTACCTACTCATCGAGCCCATGTACATTTTTCAAGGTGGAATATCTAGTATTTGAGCCCATGTTCATTCTCCAAGGTGATGCATCAAGTCACCAAGCCCACGTGTCTTTTCCAAAATGCCATACTTTCATCATTGAGCTCACGTGCATTCTCCAAGATGATGCATCAAGTCACCGAGCCCACGTGTCCCTTTTAAGATGCCATACTCAATCACTGAGCCCATGTGCATTCTCTTAGGTGATATCTCAACTCACCGAGCCCACGTGCATTCTCCAGGTGATATATATCCTACCATTATTCCAATATAACATGACGCCTTTCTCCGAGATGATGTACTCAGTCATCGAGCCGGCGTAATAATACATAATCAATTCCATTTCTACAAATTCCACTATTCTTCGTAGTTTACCAATCTATTTGATACTGACAACTGATACTCGGTCATTCCTCAATCAATTACTCTAAATTAATACATTTAGGAACATATCCTAAAAATCCACAATTAAATCCATTCAGTGCAAATCAAAGCTTGAATAAATAAACAAACTGCACCACGACAATCAGCATAAAATTCCGGTCGTCGACCATCCCGATTTAATTTCAGGAAAATAATCAATTAATTAAATAATTTCGAAAATTAATTAAATAAATAAGAAAAATCCAACTTAGGCCCGTAATGCCTAATTGGAAGTCGATACGAACTTGGAAAATTTCCGAGGTTCGTTCAATAATTACTCGAGCCTATTTACTCGCTAATGACTATGTCTAACCACCTAACATGCATTAGTAAGTCACTAATTTAATTATTCTAAACTAATCTAACCCCTAATCATGCTTAATTAACACTAATCAACCCATAAGCATCATTAGCAAACTAAGCAGGGTTTAGTGAGTTAAACTCACCTGTTTAATAGCTCGGATTGAAACGTAGGGAATGTCGTGGGGGACATTTTTCTCCAAAGCGGGCCTAAGGTACGGGGCCCGAAAACACCTCAAATCGAGCCTATAAGGTGGCTGGAAACCCAAACAAAAACCTTCTGTTTTGAGCTGCAAAATAGGGGGAAACAAGGTGAAATGAGTGGCAAAGCTCGAGAATGGACAACGGGGTTGTTTCGAGTCCAAACCGGCGGCTCCGGGGGCTTCATCGCCCTTTGCAACGGCTGAACAGAGGGTTGGATGGCTGGACAGAGGGCTGGATGGGCACGGCTGGGTGGAGAAGGGCGGACGGCGCGTGGCTGGGCAGCGAGCGAGTGGCGCGACTCCGGCAGTGGCTTGGTGTGCAACGGCGTCTAGGCGGTGACGGGCTGCTGGTGGTCGCACGGGTTGAGAGAGAGAGAGAGAGGAGATGAGGGTTTGGCCGGTTGAGAGAGAGAGGGAGAAGATAGAGATGAGGGAGAGATGGAGGGGGCCACATGCCAAATTTTCCACAACAAATATCTTCTACACTCAACCTAGGCCAAGTATCATCCCTTGGCTGTCCATAGGCCACCAATGCCTCCTTTGTAACATTGAATTGGTCCAATTTGGGCAAGGCCAAGGGGGCACACGAATTTGGCACAAATTGACTTCAATTGGATGCTTGGTCTACTTCAATTCCACCTAATTTGGCCTCCAAAAATCAATTAACACCTCAATGCTTCAATTGGCATTTTTCTCATCCAAGAATCCATCTTGCATCTCAAAGGTGTGACAAAAAATAATCCTCGGCTTTTTTTGCACAAATCGGCCCCGTGATGACTTTTTCCCAAAAAATCTCGGGTTTCAGAAAAATCTTCTGAGATTGAGTCGACACTCCTAGAATTTATTGTGACATGACAGAAACTTCAATTTCTGAAATTGGACTTGAATTCACGGTTAATTTCCATTTAGCGCGTTTTTAGTGTGACCTAGGCTACTGGGTAACTTTCAGACAATTTTAGTGCAAATGACCCGTGGTCGATTTTCTTCAAACCACTATGAATCCACTCGACTCATTGGTGACTCTCGGTTATCGTGAAAATCTCGAGGATCCAAATACGGACATAGGGTACCAAAATAATAAGAAAATCAGTCTAGTGTCGATCGACGAGAATTTTCCAATTTAATGGTGTCACCTACGATTAGCCACACATCTCTATTGAACCAGTCTATCTCTGATTTCAAATCGATTTTTAACTGTGCCATAATGACCTCTAAAGATAAGCACGATCGAGGAGCCGATTTCTGATCGAATTCTCAAGTCTATTGCCTTAAAATTCCTTAATGGTTTCCCCGAATAGTCTAGTTATCTCGAGAGTGATCAGCTTTGAGAATAACCCTATAGTCGCGTCGAAGAAATGCCCGATTTATTCGGTAGAAAACAGGACTGAAAATCTGGGATGTCACAAAATGGGTTGATTGGAAGAGATCCCTCCGGAGAATGTCAACGGCTAGTATGGCGTGGAGGAGTATTTAGAGGAGGTCATTCGGTCAAGTTGAAGTAAGGGATGTGAAAATTAGAATTCCAAAGTTTGAAACTTCTCTCAACTACTTGTCTTCTTCAATGTGCCTTATAAATTGTGTTAAGAAAGAAAAACACAAAAAGAGTGACTTAGTGAGTTAAAAGGTTTTATCATTAAGTATTTGCACTCACAAGTTATAATTCTCTATTGATACTATAGTAAAATACAGCTAGTAGGCTATCAGTGTGGAAGAGTGGATGTAAGCTTAATCTAAGCCAAATCACTATAAAAATTGTGTGCAATCTTCTTTTCCCTTAACTCTCTTTACTTAAGTTTGTTGCAATATTACGGGTTATTGTAGAAGTCTGTTCTATCGCATAATAGATTCTGAACATCTACCAAAAGTCTTGTGTTTTCACAAAACTAATTATGTTCTTCATTCAAACTTTACTTACAACTTATTTTATTTCGCGTTTATTTGTCAAAAAAAATTTTAAACACCTATTCACCCCCTCTAGGCATTCTTACTAGCATTATCACAAAGCTGATAGGTTCATTATGTTCTTAAAACATTTCATACTGTCTGGATAGTCATAATATATTGCTAGATGTCACTCATTGTTTATAGAAATAGGAGATTGATCTAAACAATGAGTTATCTTAGTTGTGCTAACGTAATAGTACAAATCCTAGTACTAGCTCAATGATGAACTTAGGGATGTCGCACACCATAATCAATTAGAATGACGTTTGAATGAGAGAGAGAATATTACAAATGTGTTTGCAGTTAAGCCAATCAGAATGAGTCAAGCTAAAAAAAATAAAAGATTTCAAAATAGGGCCTCAAACTTTGCAAAGTCTGAAGTGGGTTTATCAAAGATTTGAAACGCGTTCAAATTCAATGACTGAATTAATAATCAGAAGTGAGTTCAGAATTAATAGTTGCATTAATAATCCGAAGTGAGTTCAGAATCAATGGTATCATTAATAATCTAAAGTGAGTTCAAAATTATAGTTGCATTAATGATCTGAAGTGAGTTCATAATTAATGGCATTATTAATGATCTGAAGCGAGTTCAAAATCAATAACTAAATTAAAGTTCTGAAATGGTTTCAGACTTAACGGCCATGTCAATGATCTGAAATGTTTTCAGATGTAATGGTTATATTATGATATGAAACGATTTCAAAATCAATAGTCGGTTTAATGATCTAAAACGGTTTCATATTTAATAACAAATTAATGCTCTAAAACAATTTCATATGTAACGATCAAATCAATATTAATAACGATTACAAAGTTAATGACCAAAGTAAAGACTTGTAACAGTTACAAGTCAATGCTTGGAATAATGCTCTGTAATGATTACAGAGTTAATGCCCGAATTAGTGTCTGTAACGATATTAGAACTTACGTCCGTCATATGTTACTATCGAGTTAATTCTAAAATAGTTTTAGAGTTTTTTTTTTTTTGGTCGTAAAATAGTTTTAGAGTTTAGTGAGCCAATTTAAATGTGATATGGACTGGCTATAAAAGGTAATTGAGAGAATAGATCACAGAATGATCGATAATCAACAATTGAAAATTGAGAGTGTTGATAGTGATCAACAAAATCATTCACACACGAGAGCAATTGCTATCACAATTGTACTTGTGAAATCTTTCAATTTTTCTCTTCTGTTCAATGTGAGAGTTAGTGGTGTGTCCGAATTAGAAGCTCGACACTTGTGGGGCAAAATCTTAAGAACGTCAAAACCTACATTATGAGGAGATCAGACGTTCTGGGCTTGATAATGTCAGAACCAGTATAGAAGACATTAGACGTTCATGGTGAAAATTTCAAGAACGTTAGAACCGATATTACCATAAGATCAAGCGTTCGTAGTTAGAGTCTGAAGAACGTCAAAACCACTCTTGTGAGAACATCAAACGCTCGTGCTCAGAATATGAACATTAGAACCAAATTTTAGAGCACGGTATAAAGTTAATATGATTAGGCATTTTATCTCTTCTGTGTGTTTTTATTAAAATGAGTAAAAATGCTTTGAAAACACGTGTATAAGTGTTTTTATTTCCGCTATGATCAGACTTTGATGTTAATTTACTTATGCGCGTATGCTTGTTTATCGAAACAAACACCAACCGAGAATTTTTCTAGTAATACGAAGAGCCCAAGATTTGAACTTCATGGGGGACAGTGCATTATGCTACCTACCCCACATTTCTTTACGAGGGAGAAAAATGTGATCCGGAATGATCTGGTAGACGGCGTTGTCAAGGTGAAAGGAACTTCAGAACCAACGTTCACAATAGAGACTTTTTTATCAACCACTGTGGGCACATACGCATCACCCTGGTGCATTCTTCCCCAGAAATCGACTGCAACATGCAAGTCGAATATTCAAGCCTGGTTGTGCTATCATGGTTCCGTACCAAAGGAGGCCCTAATCAATTACTTATTGCCCTTGTCGGGGGACAGTCCCTCGTTCCGTTCGGTAAACTCAGATTCTCCGATCTCATGTCGTATTTCATGCCAAAGTTCTCACTGGACACTTGCATGTTCTTTATGGAATTAATGGTGATATATGTCGTGATCAAAATTAATATTGGTGGCTGCTTATGAAGTATGAACTTTTATGCTTAATATACTTTCCATTTAGTAAAACATAGACGGCAATTAACCTATGTATCTGATCCATCAAGTGACTCCTACCTTCCATGACGAAATCTCTAGACAACCCAAAATCAGCTAACTTCGCTATGAAGTTTTCAATCACTCTAATGTGACATCCTTGATTAACTCACTCAAGGTATTATATGTTTTGAGATGTCATATATCGAATTTCACTTATCCTTTGGCATACAAGCAAGCACTTTCCTAAAAGGTCATTGATCCTAACAGTGCTCTAGCTAGAGTTAGGGCTTAACTTTGAAATACCAAAGTAAAATAATTTATTCATATGCAAATTAATTCCAATATATATACACCTATTTTTCCCCTATTCAATGTGCAATTCATTCCTGCCCCCTTCACCATCCTAAAAACTTCTCGGGAACCACACCTTATCTGAGCTTCTTGGTCCCAATGACCACTCTCCGCTCTCATCAGATTGGGTCATTACAACTAAGATGTTGCTTGTATTCACATAACTATAATTTGGACCATCCTATGTATTGTTGCTTGGAACACATGGATCACCTTGCCAGCTCTCTTTATTTAAACAATACATCACCTTGATATCATTGATATATTTCATTGTAACTTATACCACAATAATAACGGTTTTGTTTTTAAGGATTTTAATGTTGTGAAAACAGACAAAACACTTTCTATGTTCAACTTGAAGTGAAATTCAGAAATGAAGTACGCCAAGCAAAGTGTAGCCTTTTACTTTTTGGGGTTCAACCAAGTGAAGAGAAGCGCATTAACCATCAAAATTGCATCTTCAAGTGCTCATTGAATAAAACACTATCTTGATCCTCGGATTTTCACAACAAGAAGCTTCTTGAAGCTCAATTTTCAATTATTTCTCAATTGCGAAATCCCTTTGTTAGCCACTTGGCAAATTCTTAATTTTGAATCAAGGAGAAACCACCATCCATTACAGTTTGAGCGCTGCTAAGAACTTCCTACAGACCCTTATATACATCAATGTTGGACAAGGACGTACCAGATGACCCGTTGTCGTTGAGCGAAAGCCAGTTGCCATAGGTTTGGCCGTGCCAGATGGGATCATAAACATCATCTCTGTACCTGGTGAAGGCATTTTCACAAACAATTGATACGCTCAGCCATCGCCGCCACGACAACACCAACGACCATGTTCCTTATCTAGTCCATCTCGAGGTCCCTGTTGCTGTGACTCTCGTTGTTCCAGTCGAGCGACAGTACAGCCCCACCACTTCAAGTTTTCCAACTGATAGTTTTTCATTTGATGGGTCAAATTAAGCTTGTCCGCCCATGTTGGGCCAAAACCTTGCCCATAGGTGAAGGGCCCATAAGAGCAAAGGGCAGTTATTTTCTAAGTGAAAATAACTACAATATATAAAATAAAAAGAAAAAGGGATAATGTTACCTATAGCGTTTCGGAGAGAAAATACACTTCTCCAATTTTCTTTCCCTTGAAATAGTGCACTCCATCTTGAAGAACAGAACTCTAGGGCTTCAAACAATTCATCCGATACTGCAATAGTACTTAATTTGTGGCAAACAAGGTATGTCCGTCTCCGTGATATATCTTTCGATTGGTGTTACATGTTTCTCAGGCACGTTTTCCGCATTCGTTTTGGTATTCGATCAATTATCGGTTTGATTTTTTTAGGAATTTATTTCCCTACATTGGTATCAGAGCAATGTTGTTCATGTTTCCTGATCATTGTTAATGTTTATAAATTTGTTTTGGCCAAAATTTTGAGAAATGTCGCCATCGAACACTCGGGGATGGAATGTCACGCCTCGATCCTCGGGCACGCGCCCATCCCTTACTTTGGTCGATTAAAATTTTGCGATATCCTAGAACGTATCGCCGACCTTTTCATTTTCATATGCACATGTGGAAGCAATTAAAAATCCCCAGATAATAAAACATTGGGATAGAATAGTAGGACTAAATTTCAAACTCTTAAAAACCTTCACTCTTATATACACGGTGAACTATTAAATTAATTCACATTAAGCCAAATAAAACAAGGTCTACAAGCAGAAGTGGGGTTCTACAAGCTACGAGTCCCGTCCTCCTCTTCATCATCCTCCACACTTCAACTGGAGCCTTTAGCAGACCGCACTGGACTTTCGAGATCTTCAAAATCCAAGTCTACATCGCATCTGGACCAAATGGTTATTCAATAACCAATGAGACAATGTCTCACAAGTTCTACCCCATAAGACCCGATTAGTAAACTAATACACCCTAGGGCTGCCTATGCACAACACGAGTCAAAGGACTTACCTTGCCCTCAGATTCCGCCCTGCATATTAGCACAGATCAAATAGGCACCCAAGCAATCATATCAAAGATCGATATCTCGATCAATCGGCCTTGTCGATTACAAGTAAACAAGACCACTCATCGGTCATTTCCATTCAATCAATCAGTTCACAACATCGAATCAAAACAATGATCAATCGACCTAGTCAATTTCATATCAAACAAACCATACATTCCCTACAATGTATATCTAGTTGTCGAGCACACGTGCATTCTCTTAGGCACTAGTTCACTAAAGTGATGCATCAAATCACCAAGTCCACGTGTCTCTTTTTACGATGCCGGGCCCACGTGCATTCTCTTAGGTACTAGTTCACCAAAGTGATGCATCAATTCACTGAGCTCACGTGCCCTTTTTACGATGCCCGGGCTCACGTGCATTCTCTTAGGCACTCGTTCGCCAAAGTGATGCATCAATCACCGAGCCCATGTGCCCATTTTATGATGCTATCCTCAATCGTTGGACCCACGTGCATTCTCTTAGGCACCAAGTCTGCCAAAGTGATGCATCAATTCACCGAGTCCACGTGTCCTTTTTGATGCCATACCGAAATGTTGGGCCCACGCGCATTCTCTGGCGGACTGTTCGTTGAAAGTGACGCATCAATCACCAAGCCCCACGTGCCCTTTAGATGCCAATACTTAATCACCACTTTACTATTGATACGACCATCAATATCCAATCATTTTCTAGTCAAATAATAATAAATAAATAAATAACCATTTAGGAACATATCCTAAAAATTCACATTTAATTTAATCCAGACACATTCAAAACTCAAATAAATAAACGGACTGCACGATGACAATCAACATGAAATTCCGATCACCGGTCATCCCGGTTGAATTTCCGGAAAAATAATTAATAATTAATTAATTTCGAAAATTAATTAATTAATTCAATATAATTTCTAAAAATACTAACCTAGGCCAAAATCATTAAATTAAATACTAATACGGACCTGGAAAATTCTCGGACCCTTCTAGATAAATAGCATAATTTTTCTAGGCCTCACTTAATCTAATCTAACCACCTAACATGCATAATTGAATAATTAAATTTCTAATTTAATCTAACTAACCACCTAATTCCTAATTAAATAAATCTAAACAACCCCTCAGCATAATTAGCAAACTAAGAAAGCGTTAGTGAGTAAAACTCACTGGCAAAAGCAAGATCAAAACCGCGATGAGGCTGACTTGGGCCGACTTTACTTCACAGCCCAAGATGGGCTGAACTTTCTGGGCCTGGCCAATAAATACAAACGATGCTGGGCAAAAACTAAACCGAACTCAAGGTTGAGATGGGCTAACTGAGCTTGGGCCGAAATGCAACTGAACCGGGCTAAACTTCGGTGGACTGAAAATGGATTGCTGAAATCTTGGGCTGTAGTTGGGCTGGACTTCAAAGCTGAAGATAAGATGGGCTGGAAAGCAACTGAACTGGGGTGATGGGCCGAAGCAAGTTCGACTGGAGATGGGCTTCACTGGCTCGCCACTTCGCTCGAATTCACACGACCAAACGAAGACAGAAGTAACGAAATGGAACAAAAAGCTTCGGTGGACTTCAATTCGGTGGGCTACAGTGTTTAGTGAAGATGCAGCGTTGACTTGAGCCAAATGAAGACTCGGATGCACGGCTTTGCTGGCGTGAGGAAAGTTAACAAGATGGTCTGGCGTGTGGGCTTGAACGTGTGGCCGAGATGTGAGGCTGAGGAGCTGCTTCGTGCGTTGCTGTGGCCGCGTGGCTTTGGGGTCAACAAGATGGTGAGAGCTCCACCGTTTTGTTGACCAAACGTGGAGCTCGGTGAAATTCACTGGCATACGTGGGACGCTCAGTTGCTTTGCTGGGATCTTTGACCGTGGAAGCTGAACGAGAACACACGGGTGTGCTGGCATAGATGGGATGAGGATTCGGTGAGCGGGCGACCATATCTGGTGGCTTCAGTGGAGTCTTGGGCAGCAGCCGTGAGGAGAAGATAGCGAAATGGAGGGAACAACAAAGTAGCAGCATGGCGTGGAGGAAACATGGATGGGTGGCAGCTTGATCGAAGTGTTGGGGTCAACTTTGCTGGAGTTTTCTTTCCTTGATTGACCAAGGAAGCTAGGTGCTTGGACGTGTGGCGAGAAGAGAATTTGGTGGGGTGTGGGTCTTCAGTGGATAGCAAAGAAACGTGGAGGGGTGGGCTGCTCGATGAAGATGGATACAGAGAAGGAGTTGGCATGCGCAGGAGGCCAATGAAGAAAGAGGGAATCGGATGAGGGAGAAAATGGTGCAAAAAGTCAATAAAGACTATCCAAATACTTCAATGCTTGGTCCCCCAATTAGCCCTCAAGCTTATCCATGGTCCCCCATTACTTTCTTGAGAGATAATCCACAATTAATCACATTTTGAAGTCAATTTTTCTGCTCAAAAGTCAAGCTCCAATTTCTTCACGAAATTTCCCAAATCGACGTCCAATTTGAATGAAGAAAGAGTCTACAAAGTTTCCGCAAGTCCCTATCACCCGAAGGCTCAGTTTGGAAGTCCATATTTCCATCAACTTACCCCATTCCATTATTTTTCCGCGACGTCTGAATCCATTTTATGTAAAAATTTCAGAATCTCCGAAAAATCTTCTGAGACTGAGTCAACGTTCCTAGAATTTATTGTGACATGACAGAATCTTCAATTTCTGAAATCGGACTCGAATTCATGGTTAATTTCTATTCGACGCGTTTTTAGCGTGACCTGACTATCGCAACTTTAAGGCATTTTAGTGCAAATGACCCGTGGTCGATTTTCTTCGAGCCACAATGAACCCACTCGACTTATTGGCGACTCTCGATTGTCGTGAAAATCTCGAGGATTCAAATACGGACATAGAGTACCAAAACAATAAGAAAATCAGTCTAGTGCCGGTCGACGAGAATTTTCCAATTTACTGGTGTCACCCACGATTGGCCACACATCTCTCGTCGAACCAACCTATTTCCGATTTCAAATTGATTTTATACTATGCCGCAATGGCCTCTAAAGATAGACACGGTCGAGAAGCCGATTCTTAGTCGAATTCTCAAGTCTCTTTGCCTTAAAATCCTTATTAGTTTCCCCTGATAGCCTAGTTATATCGAAAGTGATCAGCTCTGAGAACAGCCCTATAGGCGTGTCAATGAAATGCCCGATTTATTCAGTTGAAAACAGAATTGAAAATCTAGGATGTCACATGGAAATCCCGACATGCCCATATTTTTTGCCCCCTTTTTTTATTCTCGATGAATCAAAACTCGTTTTTGATAATGCAAGGTCGTAGTTCTTGTTGAGACAAGAAAAATGATGGGTGGCCTACCTCTAGGGGCCGTCGAATGTGCCGCCATGCGTGGCCAAAAGAATAAGCCTCATCGGCATGTGCATGTGTCGAGGCGATTTCCAGGGCGTGTGCGGTGCACACACTTGTGGAAACTACTGGAACGTGTGTGCCACAAGCGAGGGTAACCACCCTGCGTGTGCACCACACACGCCAAGTGATGTCATGATATCAATCGGCAGTTGCCCGTGCATGCGTGGGGCACGTGCTGGTGATGTCACGATGACATCACCTAGTTGGGTTGGTTAGTTTGACCCGACCCGTGTATGACTCGACTTGACCCTGTCACCATTGATCGTTCACTTTGTTGACCTCATTGACCGTTAACAAAAATATATATATATATATAGAGGACGTGTTTCCTTTTCAATTATGTACCTATGGATTATAAGTAATTCTTTTTTGTTCTGCATTTGTTGCAGGAACAATGCCTCCCCTTTGTAAGCGTACACATATTCGTGCGCAATCATAAAGACGAAAGACGAGGCTTGTAAGGATGATAGTTGAGTTGGCTGATTACCGATGGGAAAGTGATGATTTAATTGAACATGTTCTCGAGGTCAATAAAAAGATACAAAAATCATTTGGAATGGTTATCCCATGTCAATTTTTGAGATGGTGCGATTCTTTATTAACACCCTTCCATTTGAATGATAAGGAGTGTTGAATCACCTATGAGAAGTTAACATGGTTCCTGATTATAAGAAACTTGTATTGGCTTTTCTGAAAGAATATTATAGAATTGAAACCAGACTTCGATCCAAGGAATGAGTTCAATTCGGGGGGGATGAATGTGCAAAGGAGAAATCCCAAGGGATTTCCATATGTTTTTCCGTGGTTGCCAAATGTGCCTAAAGAATTTTCAAAGGAAATTTCCAAGAAATTAAAAAAATCCTTCCATGTTCATAGTTTGACTTAGCGTTAGTTGTTTCTAGTGGTGTTTACTTAGTATGTTTTATGGATATCTTATGTAGACAATTTCTACCATGTTGATGTCATTGTAGCAATTGATGTATTGGTTTCATTATGTGGAGATATTTTTTATTCTATCGTTAATGGATATTCAATGTCAATTGCTTTTGTTATTATTATTTGTTATGGGTAGTTCATAGATGTTTTTGTAGCTTCAAAAAAATTATTTTGCATAAAAGATTATATTAATGATAATTTCAAGTTAGGATTTTTGGATGATGATTGGAAATATAATGATCTTTTGATTCTGAAACCTTATTTGAAAGTATTCATTAATATGATGAGTTTATACAAAATGGATGCATAAATGAGAGGCGTTAATAATTCATGCATGTGTGTCTAATATGTTTAGATCCAATGGCTTAAGCAACTAAGAGCATAATTTTTGAATTGAACAAAGGTGAGGAGTTGAACGACGATACTTATGAAATATGGCATATGAAAATTTAATATGTGCGGAAGAGCAAGAAGCACTAGAAGCTCTTAACCTGATTATGGAAGAACCTAAAGATGGGAATACAACATAACATAAAAGAAATAAGGATGCATTTGCTGCATGGAAGAGAAAAAACTCCCTTGCTCGTATTACGTTGTTGAGTAGCATGGAGAATGATGTCATGTGAGAGTTCAGGCATTTTGAGAACGCCAAAGAAATGTGGGAAGCATTGGCAGCAAGATTTGATCATACATCGGTGACTAAATTGAGGCAGCTCACTATAAGGTTTGACTCTTACAAGAAACCTCATGGTCATACCATGAAACAACACTTGAAAAAGATATCAAACATGATTAATGAATTTAAGGATGCTGGCCATATCTTGACTGATGAGCAACAAGTGCAAGTAGTGATCCGTTCCTTGCCTCAAAGTTAAGAGCATATGAAGGTGCACTTGACACACAATGAGAACATTAAAACCTTTGAGGATACAATGCAACATCTTGAGCTAGAAGAGGACCGCCTCCTGGAGGCTGCGCCGAAAACTGACATTTATTATGCAAGTTCTAACTCACAAGGGGTTTCGAGCTCCAAGCACAAACGTCTTGATTCGTTCAAAAGATAGAAAGGTAATGGAGCAAGTTCTTTAGGATAGAAACCAAAAGTTGACCAACATGAAAAAGGAAAGCGTCCTCGAATGAAGAAGTTGTCAAGGGTAAAGTGTTGTAATTGTGACAAGAATGGTCACTATGCTCGCGACTGTAACAAGCCAAAAAAGGTAAACACCCCTCGTATTCTTGAGAACTTTGCTTATATATCAAGTTTTGTATTGTTAATTGAATATAATCCTTTGTGAACTGTAGATTCGAGAGCAATAGACCATGTAGCGAAGGATCGAGAATCCTTCTTGGAATTCCGACGAGTACTGAGTGGAACTAAATAGATTTATGTAGGAAATAACTCTAGAGCTGAAGTAAAAATGATTGACATAAACCAATTAAACATGCGTGGTGAACGCACTCTGTTCCTACATGATGTATTATATGCTTTGAAAATTCGTCGGAATCTAGTGTTGGTAAAACGTAGTTTTAGTTTGAACTTCCATAATAATAGTGTGGATTTGTATTTGAATATAAACTATTATGATTGTGGTTATGTTCTGGATGGTTTTATTGTATTGGATGTTAACTATGGTAATGTCAATATTTGTCATTCTCTCTTCACGTCTTCTAATTTATATGATAATGATGTGAATGTGCAGTATGCTAAACTTGGTCATATTGAAAAAGTCGATTTGCCTATATGTAAACATTGCCTAGTGGAGAAAATGATAAATAAACCATTTGAAAAATGTAAAAGAGCTGAATTTCCTTTGCAATTAATACATTTTGACATATGTGGTCCAATGAATGTAAGAGGAAAGCACGAGGTTGTTTATTTCATTACATTTATAGATGATTATACTTAATTCGGACACGTCTATTTGATTTCTCATAAATCTAAAGCATTTAGTTATTTCAAAAAGTTTATGAGCTTGGTAGAAAATCAATTAAATAAGAAAATAAAAATATTGAGATCCGATCGAGATCTAGAATATTTATCTAATAAGTTCAGAAATTTATGTGATGAAAAAGGAATAGAAAGACAATTGTCTATTCCCTATACTCCTCAACAAAATGGTGTTACGAAAAAAGGAAACAAAACTCTATTAGAAATGGTTAGGTCCATGACAGTGCATGCTAACTTACCTATCACCTTTTGGGGTAATTCTTTATTAATTGCCGCCTATATACTTAATCGTGTACCTTGCAAATCAGTTATTTCCATTCCATATAAGTTATAGAAAGGTAGAAAATCGGACTTAAGTTTTTTTAAACCATAGGATTATGCTGCCTATACTCATGAGCCCTCTCACAAGTATAAAAAATTGGGTCACAAAGGCAAGAAGAGTATTTTCATAAGATATTCAGAACACTTGAAAATGTATGTGTTTATAGGTGAGCAGGAAAGTGAGACTATAACTGAATTTGAATCACGTGATATCACATTCTTAAAGAATGAATTTCCTAAGAAGGGCGAAATAGGTGAGGAATACTCCCTATTTGAAACTTTGAATCAAGATAATGAACTTAGTAGAGGAATGAAATTTGACTTACTCTCAATTACAACCACATGATGAGACGATATCGTTGTTATCTAATCCGAGTGGGAACATAATGTAGAATAATGTGCTAAGTGTACAATCTCCCGTATGGCGAACAAGTCGTAAAAGTATTCACCGTTGACGGTTTGACATTGAAAGGGAAACTTTTATGGTTACGCCACAAGATGAAGATAAGCCAAGAAATATAAATGAGGCTCTAAATTGCCTTAGTAAGGAAAAATGGATACATGCAATGGAAAAGGAAATAGAGTCAATGAAATCAAATCATGTTTGGGAACTGATTGACCTTCCAAAAGGACGCAAAACCATTCGAAACAAGTGGGTTCTAAAAATAAAGTGTAAAGCTGATGGTTCAATGGAAAGATATAAGACTCATCTTGTGATGAAATGGTATAATCAACAGGAAAAAATTGATTATGAGAAAACATTTTCTCCTATAGTAAGATTTACCTTAATTCTCATTATTCTGGCAATAATAATTAGTATGGATTTTGAGTTACATCAAATGGATGTAAAGATTTCTTTTCTCAATGGAGAATTAGAAGAAGAAATATGTATGGAATAATTTGTTGGTTTCATTTTGAAAGGCTAAAAACAAAATGTATGTCGACTTTTGAAATCTATATATGGCTTTAAGCAGTCGTCGAGACAATGGTATATACGTTTTGATAATGCCATAATGACGTATGATTTCACAATGCTTAATGAGGATCATTGTGTATATATCAAAAGATCCAAAGATCAATTTATGATCATATCAATATATGTTGATGATATACTAATTGTCGAAAGCAATATGGAGTTTGTTAATACTGTCAAGAATTGATTATCGCCCAACTTTGAGATGAAAGACATGAGTGAAGCTGTATACATTCTTGGAGTTAAGATTTCAAGGGATCATTCGAAGATATCATTATCTCTTTTATAAGAAACATACATAAATAAGATTCTTGAATGATTTCGTATGTAAGATTGTAAACTCATGGATATTCCTTTTGTAAAAAGTGAAAGATTGAGCCATAAAATGTGTTCAGACTCCATAAGAGAATGAACAAATACAACATGTTCTTTATGCTAGTGTTGTTGGAAGCTTAATATACACTATGATGTATACAAGACTTGACATATGCTTTGCAGTTGGAATGGTGAGTAGATATCAATCCAATCCAAGTCAAGCACATTAGAAAGTTGTCAAAAGAATACTAAGGTATCTGAAAGGAATTGCTGATTATACACTAAGTTATCAAGGAAATGATCTGCGACTAAAAGGCTATTCAAATGCTGATTGGGAATGAGATTTAGATGAAATGAAATCTACCTTTGGATTTATTTTTTTACTAAATAATGGCACCATATCTTGGAGTAGTAAGAAACAAACATGTATAGCCTTGTCCACGATGGAAGCTGAGTTCGTGACATTATCAGTAGCAATACAAGAAAGTATTTGGCTTAAGAGATTTTTGGATCATTTAGATGTTATTAAGAATGCTACAAACTTATTGTTGGTCAACTATGATAGCCAAGCAGCAATTATGTACACTAAAGATCCAAAATATCATAACAAGACCAAACATATAGATACCAAGTATAATTTTGTTAAAGATATGGTTGCACGAAAAGATATGAACTTACGCATAGAATGGTAGCAGATTCTATGACGAAGCCAATACCTAGAGATGTGTTATGTGGCCATGTAAAATATTTAGGACTACGTAAAGGTTGATAAACTGAATATTGTAAATTCCCTTAAGTGTTTACATTTAATGAATTTATGTTTTCATTATTAATGCCTATGAGTCTTTATTTGACGTTTATGCATTTTAATGCTTAGTGCATCATATATTGTTGCTTTATATTTGCTTGAGTCACGTAATCCAAGCCACGGATAACGGAGACGATACATTCCATTTTGTTAATTTAGACTTCTTAATCTTCCAGGCATAGATGGAGGCATATATAGGAGCTTTGTTATGGTCCCTATTTTCCCCTTACAAAAGCAAAAATGAACCACAAATTATAAAGAACTATAACATCTTACTTATACTTCTAAAAGCACATATTCATCCTTGAAGTAATCTTCTTATTACAATTGCATCTTCCTATGATTGTTGAGTTGCAATTTGTTGCTTGATATTGTGTAGTAATCACTTAAGACATGAAGAAGTTAGCACATGAACTCCTTAAGAAGTGTGTAGGATTGCCCTCGGCTATCATTGTGCTTGGTGGATTGTTGGCCGTCAACGAGTGGAAGACAATTCATGAAAAGATCAATTTGCATTTTAGTGATAAGAATGATGTATCAAAAGTGTTAGCCTTAAGCTATCACGATTTACCATGGCATCTAAAGCGATGCTTCCTCTATTTGAATAGCTTTCCTGAGGATGCAGAAATCCCTGCAACCAAAGTTCTTTACGTGTGGATTGTTGAAGGCTTTGTGTTGTTGAATGTATATGACAAAGAGAGAGAACTTTCAGTGGAAGAAGTAGCAGAGTAATATTTAATGGAGTTGGTTAACAGGGGAATGGTTCAAGTGCGATTCAAATTAAGTGGAAAGATCAAAAGCTACCACCTCCACGACCTAATGCGAGACTTATGCGTCTCCAAGGCTATGTCGAACATATAAGAGATTAGTCCACTCGCACGGGTAATCGCATCTATTTACTATGTGATAAATAGAGATGATACGATTTTTAAGCTTACTATTTAGGTGGTAATTGAGAGCTTAAGCTTAAAATATAAATGTCACCTTAACTAAGTATTTAAATGAGGGCATAATATCTACTATGTTCAAAAGTAAAATAACCTACATATTTTACTTTATCTGTCTTTGATGCCAGATGTGAGTTTTGATTAATTCCGTGAAAGAGTAGATACGTGAACTCAAGTTAGACATTAAGTATGTCTGAAATCATTTGTACGGTATTGAAGGTGTAGACATACGCTTCATGGGAAATGAGTTAATACCGTAATACCTATTTTATGTAATATGAGACAATCAACAAGAATGGCAAAAGTTTTGATCTCAATTTTTATGTCGTGTGTGACTCTTGAGGAAAAGAGTTCCTCAATTAAGTGCCCTCATAACTCTTACTTATTTTCAAGATTTCTATTCAGTATTTGCTATCTTAGAATGTTATCAATGATTATAAATTGATTCGATCTACTGAAACATTTCTAGAAAAGCAAGTTGAATTGAAATTGAGAGTTTTAAGGAAAGAGGAAAATCAAGTTTAGAGAATCACATTCTAGTTTTGTATTCATTAGTCGATCAATTATGATTGTTTTGAGATAATCTTAATTGTGAATACAATATATCATTATTAAAAAGAGATCAATAGAGATATAAATGCGATCGATTGATCTAGGGTATACCGCATACTATATCTACTAAAAAATGTGACGTCCATCATGAGCTTCTATATATTCCTAACAAATGTATGGCAATAAGCTCTCAAAGTATACTGGCCGCACGGATTATTTATTGATATGAATGTTGCAGAGAGATGAAGAAAGAGTTCTATTCGGCCCACCATGTGCAAGTGGGAGATGATAATTTTTTATTTGATGGGCTAAATTAAGCCCGTCCGCCTATATTGGGCCAAAACCCGACCCGTAAGTGAATGTCTCATAAGAGGAAATGACAATCATTTTCTAAGTGAAAATAACTGCAATATATAAAATAAAAAGAAAATGGGATAATGTTACCTGTAGCGTTTCAGAGAGGAAATACGCTTCTCTATTTTTCTTCCCCTTGAAACAGTATACTCTCTCTTGAAGAACGGAACTCCAGGGCTTCAAACGATTCCTCTGAGACTGCAACAGTACTTAATCTGTGGCCTAGTATTACATGTTTGATCGGTGTTACATGTTTCCCAAGCATGTTTTCCGCATTAGTTTTCGATATTTGATCGTTCGAGTATCGGTTCGATTTTTTTAGGAATTTGTTTCCCTACACCAACGCTCAATGACCATCGGTTGAACCTCCTCTCACCATCCACAAGGCCTAGTATTACACTTTCTTTGGTGAGGCATGCCCTTGCTGTCACTAGGTGAGGCTCAAACTTATCAGGTTTGGCAAGGGTTGAGCCTCACCAATGGCAGGGCAAGGTTGAGCCTCATCAAAGGGGGATGAGGTTTGTCCTCGCCTCTGGCCTATTGCTAAGGTCTGGGCATTGGCTAGAGGAAGAAGGAAGGGAAGGAAAAAAAAAAAAGAAAGAAACCATAAATAAATACATAATTCAAAAAAATATTAAAATACTATGTAAAATTGTCAATGTTAGCACATGTCACATTGGCCAGCATCCAATATCAGTGATTCCTAATCAAAATTGGCCGGGTAGACTGAACTGGTACAAATATAAAAAGTTTAAAACTCAATTAGCAAAAAAAAAATTATGACTAAATTGGCATAATTATAATAGGTTTAAGATTTTTTTAGTAATTCTCTTAAATTATTAGATGTAAATATTTTCAATCCTAAATAAGTATCTCGTCACGCTCCGATCCTCGAACACGTGCCCATCCCTCACCTGGTCGATTAGTAGCGACGTCCCAAGACACATCGCCGACCCTTTCATTTAATATGTGCATGCGGAAGCATATAATAAGAATCCCCAGACAATAATAGGACTAAAAACTTGAACTTGAAAGCCAACACCCTTATGTGCATATATAACAACTCAGTCATATATATACATATACAAGCCATACTAAAAGGTCGGTTTCTACTCAAACAGTTCCACAAAGAAAAGTCATCGACAAGAGTAGAGTCTCAATCCACATCGGATCCTACTCTGGATCATCCTCGGGGTTCTCCTCCAGGTACTCCTCATTGGGTTCTTTCTCCTTAGGTTCCTCATCAGGATCCTGAAATGTTTTCCCACAACCGGGATGAAACTACGTCTCAGCAAGTTCTACCCCCTAAGACCCGATTAGGAAGCTAATACACCTTAGGCTACCTAAGTACAACACAAGTCAGATGATTTACCTTGGCCTCAGTTCCCTCTTGCAAGTCAATATATATATATCAAATATACATGATCACATCACATCACCTAATCAGATCGACTCATCGATCAATCGACCTTGTCGATTACATGTCAGACAGACCACTTCTTGGTCATTTCAATCAATACTGTTCATTCTCTAAAATAACCCATCGGGTTACCAAGCCAACATTTTAAATGATTCATTCTCTGAAATGATATTATAAGTCACCAAGTATATTCATCATAACGTCCATTCTACAAAATGACATGTTGAGTCACCGAGCCGTTATGGCATGTCGTTTGTCGCGACCTAATTTTTCGAGTGTGAACCACCTAAGGTTTGGCTAATGGATTGTTAAGCCTAGACTTAACTCGGGCTCTCCCAAGCCTATACCAATTCGCGACTTAAGTTGAAATTTCTTAACATGCAGATAGATTTTATCTAGGAGTTGCCACTAATCTATTTTTTGTGGGTCGATTAGGAACCCAAGTAAAGTAACAGGAGTTTTACTTTACTCCTACTAACCAGAGATTTTGGGTACGGGGACTTGGTTACACTAGATTTCTCTAATGCCCTTTCGGTACCATTTCTTTTATTTTCAAAAATGTTTTTTTTCAGACAGCTTAAATTGATTTTAACTCTATTTCCTTAACATGTGAGGCGATCATGCAGGTGCGCAAACCACCAATTTAACACTCAGATAAACAATGAATAAATTGCAAAAACTTACCTCAAAGCAATGAAAGCATCTGTAATATTAAATTAGAATCCACATCAGCAACCCTAGATATGATTTCTAATTAACACACAATTTCTTCTTCTTCTTTTTTTGTTTGTTTTCAATTAGTTAATGACAATCCTGCAATATGTAATGCAATATTAACTAAATGACCTAATTCTAATGACATGCAATTTCTAATTGAATGGACCTAGCAATGATCACTAAATGCCATGCATTTCATAAATCTAATCCTAATGACATGCATATGATATTTTTCTTTTTTTCTTAAAAAGAATGCAATTCATCCTAGAAAATAAAACTAATTTATTCTAAGGCATTTTTTTTGTATTTTTTATGAAATTCGAAATTAGGTAAAATGTGAAAATTATCTAACTAGATTAAGATCCTATTCAATTTGTATTAGGAATTGGGTTAAGCCAAATCCTAATTTAAACTAAAATATTATCTTAACCCAAATAATCCTAAAATACAATCTATTTAAGAAAATACCTAAACTTATAATAAATTAAGAAAAATATTATCTAAAATTAAACTAAGTGCAATTTTACCCTAATATGCCATGACGTGCAAAATATGCCCCATAATTCTACATGACATATGCATGATGATTTTTTTTTTTTTTTGGCTTTTCCTTTTTTATAAAATTCAAAATTAAAATTGTCAAATGATTAAACATACAATTTAAATTAATGAATCTAACATCCTAAATTCATGTTTTTGTTTTTTATTTCGAAAATTCAGAATAAATAAAATGCTTAGTCTAAATATGCAAATTACCCTAAAGCATGCAATATTCTAATATGAACATAATCTAGCTCAAACATAAAGCAATCAAGATGAGACAAGCACCAAACCATTCAAAATCACAAAAGATATCATATATCGTTTAGATCAAGGGATAATATCTCGCTAATAAAATCGATAAATTGATCTTAAGCCTTAAAGATTAAAATATCAATTTTATTCCCGCTTGATTAATTATTTCATCTAAAGTCTTATAGATGAAATAAAAAATCCAGGCGCGGTTGCGAATCAGGTGGTATGCCAAAACTTCCAATTATGGATAGGGAAAATATTTCAAGTAAATAAACAAGATATATATATATATATATATATATATATATAATAAAATAAAATAAAATTGCCTAATAAAATAAAGCAACTATACCTAATTTGATTTTTTTTTTTTTTTAAAAGGAAAAGCTTGGCAGCGGGGCCGGAGCTTCGGCAAAGGGGAGATCACCGGCGAGGGTTCCGTGAGGGTATCGGCGAGGCGGTCGTGGGTGCGGGAAACTCCAGCGCAAAGGACGGCGGGCGTAGGCGGCGAACGAAGGCGTCGGGTTACGAGCTTCGAGGGAGCAGGGCCGGGCTCGAGCAGGACACTCCGATTTCGGCTTGGCGGCGACGGCGATTTTGCGGGCGGAGCAGGGATGGCGTCAGATCTAGACCGGCGACCGTCGGGGCTCTAGGGTAGCGAACGAGGAGGCAAGGGCGGCGTCAGATCTGGATCGGCTGCTGCGGGGATCTCAGATCTGTAGGCGGCGAGTGGGGGCGGCGTTGGGGCGGCGTCAGGGTAGCACAACGAGACCGGTGGGCGGCATCCGCTCGGATCTAGTGGCGTCGAACGCGCGATGGGCTCTGGGCAGATCTGGGAGGAGGAGGACGTCGGGGTTGCTGTAGCGGCGAGTGGCGATTCGAGATTTACAGGTCGCGGGTCGGCCGTAAAGGGCTGTCCGTCGAGGCTGGGTCGCGAGCAAATCTCGGTCAGCAAGGCTTGAGGTGTAGACGGCACAGCGAGACCGGCGGCACAGCATGGCGGAGGCGAGCGAACCGGCGGGGTGGTGAGGCGTGGTGGTGCCCGGTGTCACGATGCCGGCGCAGTGACTGGCGCAATCGAGGGAAGGCGAAGTGCCGCCGGCAGTAGTCGAACCCACCAAGGAAGACGAACAGTAGCTAGGGTTTCACCTATTTTGCTCTCAAAATTTACCGACCGTTTTTTTTTTGTATCCCATCACACCTTTTATAGGGAAAAAATTAAATCCTTATTGCATATTTCGTTTCCAATTTTGCTTGTGCAATATTCTCTTTTGCATTTTCCACATATTCCATCCAAAAATAATTCCATTTTCACACAAAATACACCCCCCATTGTATATTACCTGAATATGTGAAAAATCTTAACGGAATATGTGGAAAATCCTCCTTTCACCGGCGGCCTAAAATAAAATAAAACAAAATAAAAATAAAAATAAAATGTTTCTAAACTCTATGCCATGTGTATTTTTTTTTTTTTTTTTTTTTAATTTAGCAAAAATCACCCCCAAAAATTTAGGTGTCAATATCGTCCATTCTCGCAAAATGACCTATAAAAACCGAGCCGACATTACGTGTCGTCCATTCTACAAAATGACCTATAGGGTCACTAAGCCGACATTTGCATACTATCCATTCTACAAAATGACTTATAGGATCATTGAGCCGGTATATAACATGATACTTCGAACGTTCAATCGAATTGCCCTTTTTATTATTTCTGATAAAAATACACGTGTGTGGGTACACGGTCGGCCTTAGTCAAAATATTATAATTTCATTTCCACAAATCCCACCATTATCTGTAGTCCACCAAGACATTTTTTTGGTCTTTGTCAGCCAACCGACGCCCCTAGGTTATTTTCCAATTAATTATCAAAATTAATTAATTCAGGAAAATAAACTTATAACCACAAATAATTCATTTCAACACAAACTAAAGCTCAATTAAATAAACGAGCTGCACTACGACAATCAGCATAATTTTCCAGTCGTCGGCTATCCCAACCTAATTTCTAGAAAATAAATAATTAATTAAGTAATTATTAAAATTAATTAAATAAATACTAAAAATCCAACTTAGGCCCGTAATGCCTAATTGGAAGCCGAGGCGAACCCGGAAAAATTACCGAGACCCGTTCAATAATTAATAGGATGTGTCTACCTGCTAAGTATACTAACCATTCTCCTAACATGCATAGGTAAATGCCTAATTTAATTATTCTACTCTAATCTAACCACCCACCGCACTTAATTAAATCTAATCAACCCCTAAGCATCATTAGCATACTAATAAGGGCTTAGTGAGCAAAACTCATTTGTGAAAAGTGAAGACCAGAACACCGCAACGGCAGCCGAAATCTAAATTTTCGGTGGCGTCGGCGGACACTCTGGCCGTCGGCGACGCCTCATGCCTCAATGCGCGAAAATTACTAGGCTTGGTTGATGGGCTTGGGCCTGCTTCTTGGACTTCAAGTGGGCCGAAGTCGCGGGCCTCAAAGCTAGACTCGATAGGCTGAACACTTGGGCTTGCTGAAAACAGAAACTTGCTGGGCTTCACTGATTTGTGGGCTGCTGAACCGGGCTTTGCTGGGCCCGAAAGACTGAAGACGCTGGGCTGAAAGTTTGCTGGAGATGGGCCGGCTTCTTGGGTTGCTGGCACGAAGAAGCTGGGCCCGTGATGTTCGCTGGCTTCGCTGGATTAAACTGAGTGGAGAGGGAGAGAAGCAGCTTCGCTGGCGTTGAAGGTGGAGACGCGAGCCACGGAGCTGAAAACAAAGACGCGTGGATGGAGGGGATGGAACGCTCGGCTGCTTCGGTCAACGCTGAGGCGTCTTGCTCGGGGAATCCGCTGGTTTGTTGACCATGCATGGGGACGAGAAGCAGCTTCATTCGCTGCTTGCTTTGCGTGGACAGCTGCCAGAGAATTGAGGGTGTGGGCGTTGAGCTGGGGAGGAAGAAAATAAAACGTGGCAAGGGGTGAGTGTTGGCGTCAGCTTCGGTGGTCAACAGGAGGGCTTCGGATGGTAGTGTGTTGACGACGTGCGGCTTCGATCGTGGTTGTGAGAAAGGGCAGCAAATGGAGAGTTGTCGGTCAAAGGAACAAAGAAAGGAAAGCAAGAGTGGTTGCTTCGTGGAGATGGCATCCGATCGAAGATGATAGGAAGAAATGGGAGAAAAGTCCATAGTTATCTCAAATTTCATCATTAGAGTGCCCAACTAGTCTTTCAAGCTTATCCTCATGTCCCCTCATTTCTTTCTTGAGTTGGATTTTCCATTAAATCAAATTTTGATGCAAAATTTCCAGCTCCTTGTCCAAAACCGAATTTCACTCAATTAAATTCAATTTCCTTACTCAATTTCCCAAATTGAGGTCCGATTTCGATGAGGAAAAATCCCAAACAATTTTTTTTCTGTAAGTCCCCAACACTCAAAGGCTTGGCTTGGAAGTCCAAATTTTCTTTAATTTGGCCCGTACGAATTTCCGTTAATTTTCTACAACGTCCGAAACGGTTTTCCGTAAAAATCTCGGAATCTCTGAAAATTTTTTGGAGAATGAGTCGACGTTTCTAAAATAGCTCGTGACACCACGAACTTTCAATTTCTAAAATCAGGTTCAAATTCACGGTTAATTCCACTCTGGCGCACTTTTAGCGTGATCTAGTTTACTGGGTAACTTTTAGGAATTTTTGGTGCAATTGACCCGTGATCGATTTATCTCGAGTCATAATGTACATCTTCAACACATTGGCGACCCTCGGTTGCCTTGAAAATCTCGAGGTTTCAAATACGGGCACCGCACCAAAACGATAGAAAAATCGGTTTATGCCGATTGACGAGTATTTTGCAATCAGTGGAATCACCCACCCTCTCGATCACATATCTCGCCGAATCGACCTATCTCCGGTCTCTGATTGATTTCTGACAATGCCGTAATGATCCTTGTAGACCAACACGGTCGAGCAGTCAATTCCTGGTCGAATTCTCAAGTCTATTGCATTTAGATTCCTTAATTGCTTCCCTAAATAGACCAGTTATCTCGTGAGTGATCAGCTTAGAGAATAACACTATTGGCATGTCGACGAAAGGTCCGATTTATTTAATCAAAAATGAAATTTGAAAATTCATGCTGTCACAATATCTCTTTGTGAGATTATCATAGAAAATCGAGTGTTTTAGTCAAAGCTATTAACTATTTTTGAATTCCGAATTACTTCGCACGCTCAAGGTCTAATCCAACGTCGGATCGCCCAACTTGCTTCAAGAGCCCAGATTCAATTCCGTAGATGGTACCGTCCAAAACTGTCCAAAACCCTCAACTTCACAGCTGAAATGGAAGGTACTCTACTTCCCGGTTTCGCGACACCACCTGTATATAGTCTGTTTGGGGGATCTTCATGATCTCCCCATACCAAAACTAACGGTAGTACATAGTGACCCGATACGAATGTATACGTTTGAACGCGGGGGATTCATCTTCCCGTCACAAAAAAAGAAGGCCCTGATCAAGTATGTGTTGCTCTTGCTTCCCTCTGGTTTTAGCGTGCAACCGTTTTTCGTTCCGCTCAGTAAATTCCTTAAATTATTGAACTGTTGTCATTGGGCCTTCTGATAACGTCCTTGCTTTCTTCCAAGCCTGTGTATCCACGCCCACCTCATAGAATATGTTGCTCGATCATCGAAGCATGTATGAGGCGCCCTACAGTCGATACTTGTGGAAACCTTGCAATTCGGAAAAATTAGATCCAAATAGTCTATTTATTCTCAATTTCTGCCATAGAAGCTCAAGAACTTAAAAAGCGTTCATCTATTTTCGGGATTTTGACCATTGTGATTAATTAGGTGTGATTAATTTTTTTAAAAATTAATCCTCTCTCATCAATCTCGACCATACACCCTTGCTAGAACTGGAGTACAAGTTTGGTTTCTTGTTTATCATTTTGCTTCTCTCTTCTTATCGTTTTATCTGATGGCTTTCTCAATGAGAGAGAGAGAGATGTATTTTGTTGGGCTGGAGCTACGGGCTTCAGTTGTGGGCTAATAAAGAAACAAAAGACGCACACAAGAGGAGCAACATTGATCAAAATATATATAATTGAAGGCCCATATTACTATTAGCTTTATACTAGCCAATTTTTCTGTAGATTATATATTCACGTATGCGGCTTTCTTGATTGCCTCCACATCAGGCAAAGAGAGAGAGAGAGAGAGATGTATTTCGTTGGGCTAGAGCTATGGGCTTCAGTTGCGGGCTAATAAAGAAGCAAAAGACGCACACAAGAGGAGCAACATCGATCAATATATATGATTGAAGGCCCATATTACTATTAGATTTATACTAGACAATTTTTCTATAGATTCATATTCACGTATACGGCTTTCTTGATTGCCTCCACGTTAGGTAAAGAGAGAGAGAGAGAGAGAGAGAGAGAGAGAGAGAGAGATGTATTTTGTTGGGCTGAAGCTACGGGCTTTAGTTGCGGGCTAATAAAGAAGCAAAAGACGCACACAAGAAGAGCAACATCGATCAATATATATGATTGAAGGCCCATATTACTATTAGCTTTATACTAGCCCATTTTTCTGTGGATTATATATTCACGTATGCGGGTTTCTTGACCTCCACGTCAAGCAGAGAGAGAGAGAGATCTGTATTTTGTTGGGCTAGAGGCAGCAGCTTCAGTTGCGGGCTAATAAAGAAGCAAAAGACGCACACAAGAGGAGCAACACTGATCAATATATATGATTGAAGGCCCATATTACTATTAGCTTTATACTAGCCAAGTTTTTTGTAGATTATATATTCACATATGCGGCTTTCTTGATTGCCTCCACGTTAGGTAGAGAGAGAGAAAGAGAGAGAGATGTATTATGTTGGGCTGGAGCTATGGGCTTCAGTTGCGGGCTAATAAAGAAGCAAAAGACGCACACAAGAGGAGCAACATCGATCAATATATACGATTGAAGGCCCATATTACTATTAGCTTTATACTAGCCCATTTTTCTGTGGATTATATATTCACGTATGCGGGTTTCTTGACCTCCACGTCAAGCAGAGAGAGAGAGAGATCTGTATTTTGTTGGGCTAGAGGCAGCAGCTTCAGTTGTGGGCTAATAAAGAAGCAAAAGACGCACACAAGAGGAGCAACATCGATCAATATATATGATTTAAGGCCCATATTACTATTAGCTTTATACTAGTACCCAGGATGTAAAGTGGCAGGAATAGGAAAAGTTCACATTGGATATAATAATAATTCATTCAAGTTGACTATTCAGTTGAATTTGGTCTGGTCAAGTATAACTGCTAGATTTAGACTTTGGTCTCTCTTGTTGTTCCACTTGATTTATATTATAACATGGAGGGAGACCACAAAAAAATTTGACGAACACGATTGCATATGAGAAATAAATTGAGGCAAAATCTAGCTCTAATACCATGTTAAAATATTCAACCCAAAAAATCAAGCGATATGAAACATTTTAACACAATTTCTAAACATTAAACAATGTCTTAATATAACAGTCAAAAGTTTTAAAAGAATTAATATTGATTCCACAAACTTTCTATGCACAATAGTCCTGCATTAATAGAATCAAAGTTAAATCGTCTGTCAATATATACTCATTATTTCGAGATATCGTTAACTCATGTCTTTGAGCGAAATTGAATCTAATTAATTAGGTGAAATCAGTACTCACTACGTAATTATGGAATGACTTAATTAGGTGAAATCAGTACTCGTACTATTATTCCTAAATGGTCCCTAATTGGAGCGATTCATCCGGCGCTTATATTGATGGCTTGAGGAAGAAAAGCATTGGACTAATTACACGATGCATCACCACACTCGAGAACAACAAATAATGAATTTTGCTTCAATAATGCACATCGCACTACGATTAAAGAAATTAAAAAGCAAAGACTTTGCTGTAGTAAAAATGAGTTTTGCTTTAGACTCATTTTATTCGACCAGGAAAAAGAATATCGGTTGATGATTTTTCATTCAAAAAGGGAGAAATTTTGTGGAAAATGGTTTTCTTTTTCAGAAAGAAGAAAAAAAGGAATGTGAGAGCAGAGTCATCAAAAGTTGGTTTCAGTTGTGATAACGATATGATTTTTGTGTTCATATTGACAGAGTAAAAAATGTTAAAATATCATTAAAAAATAAGATTATAAAAAATCTTGTGCATCTTTTTCTGCCTGAACAAAGGATTTATAATACTTGTGCTAACACGATGTTTTCCAATTACAAAAGAAAGTAAAATGGCAATGGAGTTGACCGTAACTTTGGTCCATCATCTACCATGAGACAACAACATAATCATTGCCAAGATTTCCTTTCATCTAGTGACTGTATCTTCTTCTTTTCAATGTTTATATAGAGCCATATCTCATTATTTAGTTACTCCAGTTGCTCTTGACAATGTCTTGGTAGGAGCGATTATGGTTATCTAATTATCAGAATAATGTCAACATTCATTTAGGTTCTCTTCATTTTTTTTTTTTTTTTTGGTCCTACTTCTCCTAATTTAACTTTCACTCTCGACTTTTGCCCGCCTCATTGCGGGCGTTCTTAATTCATCCTCACCCCAACTCTCTTGAGAAGGTGAGGATTCAACCCCCACCTTCCCCTTCCATGTTGGAATTCGGCCACCGGCGTAGACTTTTTTCTCTTCATTTTTGGATTCGAACCTCCACCTTCCCTTTCCATGTTGGAATGGTGGCCACCGGCGTAAATCCCAATGACTTTTTTTCTCTTCATTTTTTATTTTTATTTTTATTTTTATTTTTTATTTTTTAGCTAGCGGTGGAAGCCAAAAACTTAAAGAACATTCTATTTGCGTAAAAGAGATGACGCTATTTAAACTTTAATCTCCTTATCTTCTCTCCACTTTATGGTGTCAATTATTCGGTTACAAGTGATGATCCATAGTCATCGGAAGTAATTTGACTCTCCCCTTGTCTTTTAAATAAATTAGTAAACCTTTTGTCAATTCTCATGATAGACCAACAAAGTCACAAGAGAATAGATGATAAGGCATTCGAGTTCAGGACACACTTTCTACATCACAAGTGCTTTGACTCTGTGGTTCTGTTGTTGCATCCGGTGCTTGATCAAAGTTCCCCAAATTCAGAAGGGACATCACATAAATATGTTGCAATATGCGCAAATTCCTGCTGCTATAAGATCATTAACAGGTTTGTTTTTCGGATTTACTCGCTAAGGATGAGCCCTCATTTTTTTTTTTATAAATCCCGCCATTGATTGCTGTGGACGGGACTATTCTGTGGCGCATCGGTGGATCCTTTTTTGAAGAATCAGGCAATGGCACCGTGATGCCAGCGGTGCGCATCTTCTCCGGTCAAGTAGGTCTCCTAGTCAATGCTACAAGTTGTTGCATTGGAACCCTCAAATAGCAACTCTACCTCGAATCTAAGAATTAAATAAGATGGGGATTCCCTTTTATCCGGATATAAACATGTTTGCATTATTAACAGTCAAGCTCAAGTCTGGTGTCCACAACCTTTTAACGATGCTTTTGTGTATATCCCTAGTTGCTTGTGAGAACTACTACAACAGGACCACCAGGATACATATATAATTTGAGCTTATCAGGTACATTAATCTCTCGTCTTTAAATAATATCAATCTACCCCCTCGAAATTGCGAAATTGCTGCTGCTTAATCAATGGTGGATTCCAGCTGAAATCTCCCCTGAAACCCAAGAACACACCGCGAGAGCCTGCTAACGCCAATTACTCCATCCATGGATAACCCCAACCTCTAAAACACCGCCTCCCAAACTCAACATGGAATTCCCAATTTCGCAGCATTAGGAAAGCCATAAACTGACATCATGAATGGAGAAAAGAGCGACAAAGGACAAAAGGTTATCATTGTTGTAAAGCGAGTTTTGAAGATTCAATAACATAAAAGAAAAGGGAAATGGTTTACGCAATTTAAAAAAATAGTACAAATTTGCGGACAAATGTCAACTTTTAGCTTAAAAGATGACAGCCTTTCTGGATTGAAAAAGTTCTACTACCTTGCCATAGGGGCAATGTCAGAATGGAGCTCCAAGGAGGTCATTTCAAAAGAACCGCTTGATTTGCCCACCAAGGACTCCTTTAACTCTACCAATACGTGATTTATGTCCGGCCTTTGAATTGCCATTGGTCGTGTACAAGACATAGCAATCTCCACTAATTTCCAAGCCGAGTTGATGTCGAATTCTCCTTGTAGCCTTGGATCCATAATGCTATGTATATCACCACTTTCAACAATAGGAATCAACCATTCAAGTATGTGCATGCTGGCACTGCCATCTTGGCTTCTCATTATTGCAAGTCGGCCCGTGATCAACTCAAAGAGTAAGATTCCGAAACTATAAACATCACTCTTCTTGGTTATGTTTCTAGAAGATTGAAACCTGGGAGGAGGAATAAAAAAAACATATGAAGGATCTTTAAATCAAAGATGAAATCCTAGATACTGTCAATATTTCCATCTGAATAAAGATCCTCAACTGAACCAAATCAATAATATTGAGTTTTAGTTAATACTCGGGATCGAGGTAGCCGGGAGTGCCTGCAGGGCAAGTTGACACATAAGTGTCGTTTTCAGTTGCAAAAGCTCTTGAAAGGCCAAAATCAGCTATTTTGGCTTGGAAGTCTTCATTCAACAAGATGTTTGTAGTCTTCAAGTCTCTATGGATGATGGGTGGCTTGCAACCATTATGCAAATAATCCAAACCTGAAATCCTCACAAAAAAAATGTGTAAACAATTCCGAAGCAATGATGGGAGAAAACATTCAACTGGGGATATCTCATACGTGTACCTTGTGCTGCATCCACAACTATATGTAGTCTTTTACCCCATGTCAGAATCTTCGGATGGTCCTCTGTTGAATGAATTTTAACTTTACCTGTGGCTGTGAGCACGAAATAGAGTTTAACAGGTTCATTTTAGAGAAGAAACAATATAACAGGACATAAAAACACACCTGATAAATGTTGCCTTAAATTTCCATTTGCCATGTATTCATATATCAATGCCATGTGCCTAGACTCATTGCAATATCCAAATAGAGAAACCAAGTTTTTGTGGTGAACAATCATTAAGAGTTGCGCCTACAGCATAAAGAGTGTGCATTATTATAACGACTACTGAGAATAGTCTAAGAGGAAGTTTTTGAACGAACATCTGCGCAAGTGTCAACATAAGTTGACTTTAAAGGGAAACTTGATTGGATCATCAAATCTAACCTCGGCTTGAAATTCCTTGTACCCTTGCTTTGATGATTCAGAGAGCATCTTCACTGCAACTACAGTGCCGTTATCCAGTGCACCAAGATATACCTTTCCAAATCCACCTTCACCAATCACTTGTCCAAAGTTTCCAGTGATTCTTGAAACTTCTCCACACTTAAAAGGTCGATTCTTTAATCCCAATGTCCTCTCACTAGATTCTGTACCAAAAAGGTTCCTATGAGTATTGTGACTACAACTTTGGATAGTAGACTTTCGAAGCAAATAACTCTAATTGCACTTCAACAATTAAAAGACGTTAGAAAGGTTTTTCAGATCCCGTTTTAAGAGCTAAATTAGTGGAGAAGAGGACAAAAATCGAAAGATCTGGGCAGGGATTCTCTGTCACCTGCCTTCAATATGCTAACAAATCTATAATTTTTCTTTGCTCAGTACATATGGATAAGTTTGAGATTGCACGATCAAACTTTCCTTTAGGGACCATCAGAATATCAAGGACAAAGTTGGTACTCCCAACTTGTTATAAGTCATTCTCGTGCATAGCAAGGTTACTTTTGAAGGAAAAAAATCAGGACTATAAGTTAAGCTGAATAACACTCATTCTATTTGTGATGCTGATGCGACCATGCTGTGGTGATCCCTATCTCTCTTTTCTCTTCATTTTATTGTCATCACTATGAATTCATATTACAAGCATTAGAAAATTTTGATTAAAGCCAACTTTGATTCATTCCTGATTGCAATGTCGATGGGATTGTAAAATTATACTCTTAGGCTAGGTGAGAAGAGAAAGAAAGTTGCTGACTCATACATTCTCAACTAAATTATCCTAAAAAAGACATTGTTGCCAATATAACTGTACCAAAGGAAAATCAAAGTCAAGATAGTTGTCAAATGTGGTGTAGATTGCATCAACAGGTATGATACTACACGCCTATGATGATTTTCCTCTACAAATCAGTATCTAAATGACACTTCTGCTATAAAATCTGTGAAAGAAAATTCATAATGCCAAGAAACTAACCCTCTGATATTTCCTCTGTCTAATTTATCTTCAATCTCTTAGGACTAATTTGTGAAATGAAATTTTTTATAAAGAACTTCTCAGTCAAGAAAACATTCGTTAGGCCTGATTGCAATGTGGATTATATTGTAAAAGAGCGCTCTTATAAAGGTAAGAAGAGGGAGTAAGTTGCAAGTGATATCTTTCTCGACCAAATAAACTGATAAAATGTTGTTAAGCTTCATGTAAATATGCCGTAAGCAAGAAGGAGAAAAATAAGTTACCTATTGTCCGTTTCCTTCTAATCAACCCAATACTCAACACGCAGATAACTACGAATAAGACTGAAACCGATGCAACAACTGGGACCAAGATGGAGTTTTTAGCCTCCTTCTTTGAGCAAGGACTTTCCTGGCAAAGATCGGGGTTGTTGTTAAGACTGCAAGAATAGAAAGTAGGTAAAGTTATATCCCTCAAGTTGCTTTGCCTACAAGTTAATCACAAGCAGCCTTCATATTTGCTTTGAATTGCAATAAAACATGTTACATAAAATTCTTTCTTTACTCTGAAGAGAGAGAAAGAGAGAGAGAGAGAGAGAGACGAGCCTCAAGTCCAATGTCTTGTCTTCGTGCCTCCTTTTGAGAGCCTTAGGAACTGAACCATTAAGCTTGTTTCCACTGAGATTTCTGCAAAGCAAAACCATGTATAAGGACCTATTCTCTGTCAATTTTTAGGCAGCCACTAAGGCGTATTAACTTACAGAATTCTCAATTTTGGCAGATTTGCCAAAGTTTCTGGTATGGCTCCTATAAGTTGATTGTTGGACAGATCTCTGAAACAAAGCGAGTCTAGGTAGTTAACAATTTATTCTGGTATGGCTCCTATAAGTTGATTGTTGGACAGATCTCTGAAACAAAGCGAGTCTAGGTAGTTAACAATTTAACAGATCTCTTCTAACATTTCGAGGTGGGTTGGTCAGTGTTCTTTAGGCTATTTCAGAAAAATATTAATTTTGAATAATTAAATTAACGACCATTTGAGGCAAAGAGGCCAAAAATATCGTTGCATGTTTAACAGAAGCTTATTCCAGTAGATAATCACTCTTGAAGCCTCCTAAGTTACTTTTTCTTCAGAATAAGTAAAAAACGAGCTCCATAGCAAAAGGTAGGATGTCGCAACACATTCAAACGGTAACCATGCTAGTACTTACAATGACTCCAATTCCGATAGATTTGATAGTGAAGAAGAGATGATGCCCCTCAAATTGCTAGAGCTTAGGTTCCTGGCCATAGTCAATAAAATGTGAGGAAGATGTGTCATTGCCATGTTCACAAAGGCAGTAATGTTGGCTTGATACATTATGCACTCAACTGTAGAGAACACAATGTTACCTAAGATTAAAATGGTGAAGCACACAACTGATGAAGGGGTTTTTATAGATTAATGTAGTCATATAGAGGAATGAAATTACAATCTTTCAAGAAGAACGAGGACAAACCTTCAATTCTTCAAGAAGAAAAGAGAATTCTTGTAAAGTTGAGTTATAACCACTCACAAAACCACAAACTATACCCACTGTGATACAAATACCCCAAACTTTTTTTTTATGCCACTAGAAATCTTAAACTTGCCCACTATGACATAAATACTCCAAGCTTATATATATGTATTGTTGACACCTAATTTTGGAAAAATAAAATTGCATTTTGAACAAATAAAAGGAAAAAAATGAAAGAAAATGGGGGCAATTGATTTGATTGATTATGTATGGAAATTTGAAATTCTGATGAATATTCAGATTTTGATAAATGCAGAAACAATTAAAAATCGGTGAACAAAGGGCGGGGATTTTGATAAAATGGAAGGAATCGGTCGAAAATCGGGCGATTGCAAAATCGCGTTCCGATTTGCGGGGAGGCGATTGAATGCAACAGAATATGGAAACTCGAAATATGCCATACAAAGCAGCTGTTCAGAATCAGTATAAAAGAGGGGCTTTTCATTCGGTTCTAGGGGGGGTCTTTTTTTCTTCGTTTTTGAGAAGAAAAAGAAGAAAGAAAAAAAAAAAAAAGAATCAAAGAGGAAGAAAGGTTTTGAAGTTGTACGTGCGTAGAGAAGAAGAAAGCAAAGAGAAGAAAAGTCAGAACCAAAAAGTGAAAAAAGTACAAGGAAAAGGAAGAAAGTGACGTGAGAACAAAAATTGCGCACTGTTCATATTCTTCTTCGTGGGCTTCTTCTCCCGCAAAGACCCACGCCGCTCCGGAGCCACCTGAGATCCTCACGCCGGAAGCCCGCCGCACCAGCAACCCACGCCCGCGACGACCGGAGTTGTGCCGACGCCGCCTGGGAGCCAACGCCCGAAGCTCGCACCGCCCGAGCCTGCTGCCGCCGCTCCAACCCGCACGACCCAGGCGCCGTTCGAAGCCCCCTCGCCCTTCCTCTCGCACCCAGGAGCTCCGCCGTGCCGCCAAGAGACCGCCGCGCAGCCCCTGCAGCGCCTCCGCCCGCAACCGCGCCTAGCTCCGCGCCTCAGCCCACTCGGTGCCCGCGAAGCCGCGATGACCCCAACGCCAGATCCGAGAGCCCGTCGCGCCTACCGCCTTGCTCCGCCCCTGTCCGAGCCGAGTTGAGCCGTCGCCGCCCAACCGTACCGGCGAGTCACCTCGCCGGAATCCATCGCCAAAGCTTCCTCGCCGGCGACTCCCCTTGCCGGTGTTGACAATTTGGCTGCCCCTATTTTCATTTAGGTTGTTTTTCTTTTATTTTTATTTATTTTATGTTATTTTATTTTACTTTTAGTTAATTTTATTATTAGTGTTTAAGTTGAATTTGGTGAGGTGAGTTTTAGGTTATAGTTCTTCTAGGCATTACCTATAGGATTTGTCCCTAAGGTTTAATTTAATTATTAATTTGGCCATTAAGATTTCGGTCATTTTTTAATCAGTATTAACTCTTGGGTTTGTTTATGATATATTAATTGTTAAATTAATTTAATTATTAATTTGATCCGTAAGATTTCGGATTAGATTTTTAATTATTTTGATTAACTGTCGTGATGTTGAGTTAAAAATATTCGTTAATTTGGCCCCGTGAGACAACGGGTTATTTTTCGTTTATTTTAATCTTTTATTTGTTTGAATATCTTGCTTGTTGGATTTAATGCTTGTTTTAGAAAATCACTAAGAAAAATCAAAAAGATGTTTGGATTAGGATTTCAATTGATTCTAGAATATTTCTGGTTATTTTGCATATCTAGAATAGGGATTTTATTTCGAAAATATAAAACAAAAAAAATGCATTCATTTAGGTTGTTAGTTTTTATTTGAATTGCATGTTTAACTATGTGTTAGTGTTAATTTCGAAAAATATCATGCATATGTCATGTAGAATTAGGGCATACTCCGCACGTCATTGCATATTAAATAGATTGCATGTTAGGTTGAGATAATGTCTCAATTTAAATTAGATTTAATATGACTTAATCCTTATTTTAAATTAGATAGAATTTCAATCTAGCTAGATCATTTTTGCATTTGAATTTCATGAAGAAAAATACAAAATTTGTCTTTGCATAAATTAATTTCAATTTTTAGGATAGATTGCATTTTTAAAAGTAGAAACATCAAATGCACGTTATTTAGTTTATTTAAGTTCATTTAATTAGAACTTTCTTGTCATTAGACTAAGTCATTTAATAAATGTCACGTGACATATAGGTCATCCCGTATTAAGTTGCGTGGCGTGTCATTTTAAGTTTAAATAATTTTGTATGTCGTTGCATCGCATTGCATATCATTATAATTAGATCATTTAGATTGTATTTAATTATTGCATTTCTTCATGTCATATAGTTTAGGTCATGTCGCAATTTCATGTTAGAATGGTAACATGCATTGCATAAGTCATGATTTTCATTAAATAAAGTGAAAATAAAAGAATTGATTGCTTTGTTATCATATCTAGGATTGTTGATGTGAATTCTCGATTTAACATTGCGAGATGCTTTCGTTCTTTAAGGTATGTTTTTGCATTATTTAATTCTTTCTTGATGTGTTAAATTGGTGGTATGCGCACATGTATGATCGCGCCAGCGTGTTAGGAAGTTAAATTAAAATCAATTCAATTGCCAAACATTTTTGAAAATTAAAAAAATGGTGCCGTAAGGCACTAGGGATAGCTGGTGTAAAGTCCCGTCTTAAAATCTCCTGTTCGTAGAAGTAAGATAATCCTCCCGTTATTTTACTTAGGTGTCTAATCGACATTCCCTAAACCGATTAGTGGCGACTCTGATAATCTTTTGCATGTTAAAACCTTAAGTCGCGATTTGGTATGGGCTTTGGAGCTGTCGCGACCCAATTTTTCAAGGTTTGCCACCTAGAACTAGGTTGATGGACTGCTTAAGTTTTTAACTTGCCTCGCCTCCCAAAGCCCCATACCAAATCGCGACTTAAGGTTTTAACATGCAAAAGATTATCTAGGGTCGCCACTAATCAGTTTAGGGAACGCCGATTAGACACCCAAAAAATAACGGGAGGATTATCTTACTTCTACGAACCGTAGATTTTGGGTACGGGGACGACTTCTGTTACACTGGCTATCCTAAGTGCCCTTCTGTTTCTTTTTAATTTTCAAAAAATGTTTGGCAATGAATTGATTTTAATTTAACTTCCTAACACGTGTGCGGCGATCATACGTGCGCATACCACCAATTTAACACATTGTCAAGAAAGCAATTAAATAATGCAAAAACATACCTTAAAGCAACGAAGATCTGCAATGTTAAATCGTAATTCACATCAACAATCCTAGATATGATTCCTAATTAACAAGCAATCAATTCTTTTATTTTCACTTTATTTAATGAAAATCATGACTTATGCAATGCATGTTACCATTCTAACATGAAATTGCGACATGACCTAAACTATATGACATGAAGAAATGCAATAATTAAATACAATCTAAATGATCTAATTATAATGATATGCAATGCGATCGAACGACATACAAAATTATTTAAACTTAAAATGACATGCCTATGCTGCAACTTAATATGCGAGCTATATGTCACGTGACATTTATTAAATGACTTAGTCTAATGACAAGAAAGTTCTAATTAAATGAACTTAAATAAACTAAATAATGTGCATTTGATGTTTCTACTTTTAAAAATGCAATCTATCCTAAAAATTGAAATTAATTTATGCAAAGACAAATTTTGTATTTTTCTTCATGAAATTCAAATGCAAAAATGATCTAGCTAGATTGAAATTCTATCTAATTTAAAATAAGGATTAAGTCATATTAAATCCTAATTTAAATTGAGACATTATCTCAACCTAACATGCAATCTATTTAATATGCAATGACGTGCGGAAAGCATGCCCTAATTCTACATGACATATGCATGATATTTTTCGAAATTAACACTAACACATAGTTAAACATGCAATTCAAATAAAAACTAACAACCTAAATGAATGCATTTTTTTTGTTTTATATTTTCGAAATAAAATCCCTATTCTAGATATGCAAAATAACCAGAAATATTCTAGAATCAATTGAAATCCTAATCCAAACATCTTTTTGATTTTTCTTAGTGATTTTCTAAAACAAGCATTAAATCCAACAAGCAAGATATTCAAACAAATAAAGGATTAAAATAAACGAAAAAATAACCCGTTGTCTCACTTGGCCAAATTAACGAATATTTTTAACTCAACATCACGACAGAATCAAAATAATTAAAAATCTAATCCGAAATCTTACTTGATCAAATTAATAATTAAATTAATTTAACAATTAATATATCATAAACAAACCCAAGAGTTAATACATTAAAAAACGACCCAAATCTTACTGGCCAAATTAATAATTAAATTAAACCTTAGGGACAAATCCTATAGGTAATGCCTAGAAGAACTATAACCTAAAACTCACCTCACCAAATTCAACTTAAACACTAAAAATAAAATTAACTAAAAGTAAAATAAAATAACATAAAATAAATAAAAATAAAAGAAAAACAACCTAAATGAAAATAGGGGCAGCCAAATTGTCAACACCGGTAAGGGAGTCGCCGGCGAGGAAGCTTTGGCGATGGATTCCGGCGAGGTGACTCGCCGGTACGGTTGGGCGGCGACGGCTCAACTCGGCTCGGACAGGGGCGGAGCAAGGCGGTAGGCGCGACGGGCTCTCGGATCTGGCGTTGGGGTCATCGCGGCTTCGCGGGCACCGAGTGGGCTGAGGCGCGGAGCTAGGCGCGGTTGCGGGCGGAGGCGCTGCAGGGGCTGCGCGGCGGTCTCTTGGCGGCACGGCGGAGCTCCTGGGTGCGAGAGGAAGGGCGAGGGGCTTCGAACGGCGCCTGGGTCGTGCGGGTTGGAGCGGCGGCAGCAGGCTCGGGCGGTGCGAGCTTCGGGCGTTGGCTCCCAGGCGGCGTCGGCACAACTCCGGTCGTCGCGGGCGTGGGTTGCTGGTGCGGCGGGCTTCCGGCGTGAGGATCTCAGGTGGCTCCGGAGCGGCGTGGGTCTTTGCGGAGAAGAAGCCCACGAAGAAGAATATGAACAGTGCGCAATTTTTGTTCTCACGTCACTTTCTTCCTTTTTCCTTGTACTTTTTCACTTTTTGGTTCTGACTTTTCTTCTCTTTGCTTTCTTCTTCTCCACGCACGTACAACTTCAAAACCTTTCTTCCTCTTTGATTCTTTTTTTTTTTCTCTCTTTCTTCTTTTTTCTTCTCAAAAACGAAGAAAAAGACCCCCTAGAACCGAATGAAAAGCCCCTCTTTATACTGATTCTGAACAGCTGCTTTGTATGGCATATTTCGAGTTTCCATATTCTGTCGCGTTGAATCGCTCGCAAATCGAACGCGATTTTCGCAATCGCCCGATTTTCAGACCGATTCCTTCCATTTTATCAAAATCCTGCCCTTTGTTCACACCTGATTTTTAATTGTTTCTGCGTTTATCAAAATCTGAATATTCATCAGAATTTCAAATTTCCATACATAATCAATCAAATCAATTGCCCCCATTTTCTTTCATTTTTTTCCTTTTATTTGTTCAAAATGCAATTTTATTTTTCCAAAATTAGGTGTCAACATGTATGTATGCATATATATATATATATCTCATTAAAAACACCAAACATATATCTATATAACAAATATAGCATAGATAAAACTGAAACAGATGATATATATCAAGTATTTTTGTGACACAAAAAAAAGTTGGGGATATTTGCGTCATAGTGGATGATATTAGGGTGTTTTGTGACAAAAAAAAAAGTTTGAGGTATTTATGTCATAATACGTATAAGTTCAAGTTTTTTGTGACAAAAAAAGTTTGAGATATTTGTGTCATAATGGGTACAGTTTGAGGTTTTTTTTTTTTTTTTAAATGGTATTTGTCCTTTAAAGTTTCACCAGTAGTATCAACATCATCCTACAAGAGATAGTGCAAGGAGACTTACAATGAAATAACCCTCGGAGGATTTCCATAGCTACAATTCAGACCATCCCAAGCAAATTTGTGTGGTACACATGGGTCACCTTGCCAGCTATCTTTATTCACAGCATACTCTGCCTTGGTGCCGGTGAGAGCTTTGACTGTAGTTTATAACACAGCAATATGAATTTGCTTCAAGAGAAGAAAGATGGAAAGATGGGGATTTCGAGCAAAGATAGAAGTCATGGACAAAATTTCATATTTCCCTCTTTAAAGAATGGTAACATTATGGAAATGGTGAAAACACTTCCATGTGCAATTTGAAGAGATTTTATAGTAATAATATATGCTGAGCAAGGAACAGCTTGTTCATCATCAACTTCAATTCTTCAAAGTGAGCTTTGAAGAAAACTCTTCTACTATCTCTAGATTTTTTTGGTCCACAAACATCTATAAACTAAGTTTTCACTGCAGATTTTCTACCTTGCTATCTGAACAACCACAAAAAAATTAGCTTATCTTTCCCACTTTTAAACACAGTTTTTAATCGTCATAGCTAACACTTTTCATCCATCTCCTGCAAATTCCCGAACCCCCTTTCATTGGAGGGACCAAGGCAAGTGAGTACAAGAAATTAGCTTCCTGGAGTTTGCTGTAAGGAGTCCTAGGAGGTGTGAATATTAAAGTGTCCTAGAGAACGGTGAGTGTCCTCTTCTAAATTCTAGAGTGTTGAATGGGATATATACCTATTTAATAAATGATTACTTTCAAAACTGGTTTTCTCTTCCTTTCAGTTCAGCAATCTAATACCAAAGCCAAGTTAGCCAAAACTGTTTATATGTTGTTCATGCCAAGGCTGTACTTCACATTATTTATGGTAGCACTGGCACAAGAGAGTAGAAGCGTGAAAGATTACCATCATCTTGGGCTGTTGGTGCATTCAGAAGTTCTTTAATTTGAAAGATCTCAAAGGCATTGATGATCGGTGGCGGATATCCAGACTGTATCGTCGTTGCTTTGAATGCGAAGTTGATTTGGGACCCAGAGACTGGAGTGGAAACTACGGTCACCGGCTTCAAGTACTTGAGCCCCACTGTCTCCTCGAATTGGCCATCACTTGTGGAAACCGTGAGCTCTCTTTGCTGGCCGCTCGGCAAGATTTGGGTTTCGGCGAAATGGAAGTACCAAATCCATTTAGATGTCACGTTGTCCGGCAATATATAATAGATTAAGGTAGTGTTGGAATCGCTTGCTGTTTGAGCTGTCCTCAGGACTTCGCCCGGAACCTTATACTCATTGTTGTTGTTGGATAAATCAGAGGCGGACGTCCCCGGGTTGAGCATAAGCCAGAAACGAGAGTTCCAACCATCCCAGACGCGATCATAAACATCGTCCGGGTACCTGGGTGGGACATTTTGACGAACAATTCGTGTGATGCCATTGCAATGTCCCGGGTAGCATGTTCCATATGCCAATGAAGCGTCTGCACTGCACTTGTGCTACTTATGTTGCGATGCTCTTATTTCTTGTTCAAATGCACTTGCCACCAATCCGATTTCGAGGAAATTATTCTAACTTGGCCTCTGATTGGGTGATTATTCGCTCACAGTCACTCCCTTCACTCCCTTGTCACTCCCTTCACTCCCTCTAACTTTTACTAACAAAAAAGAAGTTCCTACTGCTTAATCGTTCACACCCAAAAAACTGACGCCAAGGGAGTTCCAGGGTCCAAGGGACAAATCGATCCTAATTTGTCGTAACTTTTTATATTTTTTTTGTAAATTGTAACACACAAAAATATAAAGGCTTTACAAAGGGTGAGACTTACTAAATTCTCGATTTGATGGTCATTAAAGGAGTGGGATCTCTTCCCTAGAGATCCTTAAAAACACCCGTTATTCTGGCTCATCGGCCTCTCTCTATTGAGAGAGTCTATGAATTTTAAGTATATAGTTTAAAATAGAGCACCCACAAGAAAAATTGCCCCTTTTTTTTGTAAATAGTATACACATATAAATAGAGTATTTGATAACACTTGAGCACTTTTAAGAATTTGACACAAGATGAAGGCTTTTCATTGATCTCCAATGCATCTAAAGTACGTAAAAATCCGAAAATATCTTTATTTTCTAGTTTTTACCCAAAAAATATGTGTAAAAAATTATAATTCAGAACTAATATGCATAACCACAATAATGTATTTTTAAATGTCTTTACACTTTTTAAAGTTAAATTCAAATCTTTCTTGATCAAAAATTGAACTATTTACAATTTTTTCTTTTCAATATATTCAATTTTTCTCACTTTCTTCCACACATGCAACATCTCGTAGCGAGAAAGATAACATATGCTAACATTCGTTTATTTTTTTTAACAAAAAGAAAGAAAGAAAGAAAGAAAGGGAACTCACCTGATGGTCGAATTTGAGCCTCCGACGTCATATCTGTTCCAAAGCGTCAAAAATCCTGATTCAATATGATAGATAGAATTGTCTAAAGGTCTTAGTTCCAATGCCGAAATAAAGGGCACTCCTTGGCCAATATTTACAAGGCACACTTGTATATCATCCCTTTGGGCCACATAGACAATTTCGTAGCGCACTCTTTCATCAGAACTGGCAACCGTGGCCCAATAATTAACATCGATGTATAGGTCGAATATAGGAGTTTGGTTTTATCATCATAGTCGGCATACCAAAATGATGCCCTAATCAAGTACGTGTTGTTCTTGCCTTTGTCTGGTTTCAAGGTGTAGCAGTTTCTTGTCCCACTAAGAAAAATTCTTAGATTTCTGAACCATTGTCGGGATTTCTCGTCAATGAACTTTGTGGATATCTGCTTGCTCTCTCCAGAGTCTATGAATCCTTCGTCCGTCGAAAAATCTATATTGGTCTTGTAGTCGGTGTATGAGTTCGGTGCTCCGCAGTCGACACTTATGAAACCTGGAAGGTTAGAAAATGAAAATGAAATAAATAATCACTGGAATTACGACTTTTCCAAGAAATAGCATTAAATGTTCCATTTTGAATTGAGACCACGTCGGACGAGACCAATTCATAATCTATTTATTTGTTTTTAGGAACAGATAAGACCATGTTTTTGATTAGTCAAAATTTGGGACTTCCTTCATTCCGTGATATAAAAAGAGCAATCAAGCATTTGTTTGAAATGGAGGTTCGCATCACAAGAAATGGATCGTGTTATGATTGATATGATGAATAGAAGAACGAAGTTGTGGAGATATGGATAGAATGTCTTAGAAGTAGGACTCAAATCTCATTAGTTGCCTCTAATAAACGAAATGTGGATATGGAATCATAGATTAATAAAAAAATTTGTCAGGTTGTGACAAAGGTATTGTGAATATAAAATGGAACGAGAAATCAATCAATTTAATCTAGGATCTACAATATATACTAGTATTTGTTTAAGAGTACAACTCTATAGCTCAGAACATAATTATGATTTTATAATTAAGAAAGCTAACAAATATGGAAAGGGGAGGTGAGGGGTTCGAATCCCCACATTCTCAAGGGGTTGGAGTGGGGACGATTTAATTTCAAGTGTGAGTTTCGACTTCCAAATATCATTCTAAATTTGAGCGAAAAATCGGGGTGAAAGTTAGAGTAGAAGTAGTGTAGGACTGACAAAAAAAAACAAAACAAACAAACATCATTCTAAATTTACAATTAATTAATATACATCATAATAACCATAAATAACTTAAATTATTTTGTTAATATCTATTTTTGTTGTTCATTAGAGTATAATGTCATAATACATGGGAAAATTGTATTTTTCTCTTGATTTGTGAGATTGAAAAGGAATCAATGAACATTCGTCTGCATGGCACAGCCGCACAAGGAATGATGGTTCCAGCAGATTGAGGCAATATATTTCCTTTGGAATCACCGTTTCAAGGAATACGAAGAAAACGTTTTGCTGCTGCCCGGGAAGTGGAGAGACAGATGACGTTCTTTCATGGTGTTATTCTTGATTATAAACGTATGAAATTAATTTAAAAACTTACCAAGATTCAACACAGCCGTCTCTAAGAGAGAGAGAGAGAGAGAGAGAGAGAGAGATACCTGGATTTTGTTGGGCTTGAACCATAAGGACTAGGGCTGAAGCTAAAGCAGCAACCAACGCAAACGAGAAAGCTGTAATTGATCTTTCCATTATCTTCGAGCAGCGGAGATTGTCGAAGAGAGAAGTGTGAGGAAGATATATGCAGGCACGCCTTACATTTATATCGTGAGCTCTCCATGTCCACGACCCCACGCGGTGCTTGTAATTGACTGAGTCACGGCTACAGCAGCAAAGACCAAGACTTGCTGCTAGGTCTTCGTCAGCAAATGTATCAAAGTCTAATAACCAAAAGAAAAGTCAATAGACAGCTTTCGATTGACGAGATGTCGACTATTGCAAAATTCGAAATGATATATCATATTGTGCGCTAATTATTTTTTACATGTGTCATTATTACAGGACACCGTGATTGACTTCAAGACCTTTTGGATCGTCCCTTGGGAAGCGCGCCCTTCTTTTCTTTTTCTTTATGAGAATATCCAATATGAAATTGAACTCAAATGAGAAAGAGACCATAAATAAGTACCGTTGAAATATAATATGCGAAAACTATATCTTACAATTTATGTCAACGCAAAATCACCATAGAAATAAAAAAGAAATAATAAGAATATCATAAATTTACATTGTTTGATCGAGTAATGATGCTACGTCCGGAGAGGCGGCGGTAAATAATTCACTATAATCGGAGAATTAGAGTTCTGATAACGTTGTCACACGCTCAAATATTTCCACACTTGGATGTGGCGGCAAACCCAAAAATTTTATAAATAAACAACTCACTTTGGCGTAATAAACTCAAAGACAAAATCACCATGTGTTCGAGCTAAAAACAAAAACGCTCTACATACGCCAAAATCAAGAACTCCGGCGCGTACGTACGGCTTTGCATTCTTGTTCAAGGCTTCGCGCAGCTTCTTTCTGGACGTCTTTCTCGTGCGGCTCTTAAGACTTATAGCTCCTCTTGAAGAAAGAACGCGTTTTGCTTTTTATATGTATGCCCAAAGTCAAAAATTTGACCTGGGCCCACCGACTTAAATCTTCAACATGAACTAGGCTTCTTCTGTAGGTAAATGTTTGAAACACTTACTTTTTCTTTTATCTTATATTATTTTCTCTTTTGTAAACCTTCATGGAGTCCAATGAATCTTCTTTTGTTGACCGAAGACATCCAAGACCTAAAAGAATTTCTTTTCTTGTGTATAATCTTGAATATTATCTCTATTAGAAAAATATCTTCACAATCAATTAATAAAAAATTTTATCCTAGCAGATCGCGTTTTGTTTTTTTGTTTTTTCCTGCTAGAGGCATCCGCCGTGAAAATCAATCCGGTAAATTATGAGAAGGATGAGTTGTGGCTCATATTTTCAACATTTGGCCTGGCCAGAAACAATTGATCGGCGATGATATTTTTATGGTTGGCAAGAATTTCTAGCTTCCAAATTTGGTTGCTACTTCAATACCAATTGCAATGATCACCGCACAAACTATCGATATTAATGAACATTATTATGGTTTAGACCGATCACCTTTGCTTGCCATACGTCAATTATCTTACATATCATTGTTTTATGTTCACGGTAATGGAAAAGCCCCGAAAATGCTCATTCAACATAAAGGGAATCGTGGTTGTGCAATAAAAGTGATTTCGGGTTTAAGAGGGATAAGGCGATCCTATGGAACAATAGGTTACCATCGAAAGGTCGAGGCTTAAATACGAAATTAAGAGAACAGTGGTGACATTGCAACTGAGACTTTAGTTAACGAATGTATCTGCGATCAGCTCCCTCTTTGTTTGTTCTTTTACAATTGGAATCCTTCTATTTCTTTATATCTGAGACATAATCATTGCAGCCCACTTTCATAAGGCTGTTAATGGATTTGGTAACGTAGCTACCCTTGTAACATAAATAATTCAGTTCGAAAGCTCGACAAAAATAGTTTTAACGACATGAGTTCTTCAGACTTGTGAAGATATAATGTAATTGTTAAATTTCAGAAATATGGGAAAAATCGTACTGACTCATTGTATTTGTAATTCAACAATTTACGGTAATATGAGGACACAGCTTTACAAATTAACCAGTCTCTCTTTGTTTCACCAACCCTTCATTCTCCTATTAGAATATGCAAGAAGGCCATTAATATCTTCACTTTAACAGTGCAATACATACTATAAAGTTATGGCAGTACGACCGGCTCAAACCTCTAAGTGTCTGGTGTAATCGTAAATTGTTCGGCCACTGCTTAACTTGTACGATCCAGCCGTGTTCAAGATGGACATTTTCTATCACAAATTTACATCAGCCACAAGGAGCAAGAGAGCTCTTGATGGAGCATCTCATGTTGGAAAGGTCAGACCCAAAAGTTATATCGACCGAGTCTATATCAACCGAGTCATGGCTACAATACAAGAAGACCAAGACTTGCAGCTAGGTCTTCGTCCGCAAATGTATCAAAGTCCAAGTACCAAAATAAGTGTCAACAGACAGCTTTTGACCGATGAATATTGACCATTGATAAATTGACACAATATATCGTGTTTCATGCTAATTAGTTTACATGCATGATTGCTACAATACACCGTGAAATTTATTTATTTTTTCCCAGCTATAGACATCCGTAAATTATAAGAAGGAAGAATAATTTGTAGGAGGACCATGAAAAACTTACTTAGAACTTTTATTGCTCATACAGTAAATTATAAGAAGGAAGAATAATTTGTAATTTTGCTAGGAGGACGATGTTTTCATGGTTGACAAGAAAATGATATTTCCAAGGAAATCTATTAGAAACATCAAATTTACCGCACTTAGAACTTATTTATATATAGTTAATGTTTTGTGGAAAGGTTAGAACTTTTATTGAAAAAAATCTTTTCGTTACGTGGAGGCTTATTTTTCCCTCTTAGAATGTTCTAAGTGGACAGAGCCTCCAAAAGTAGTTCAAGTAAACACAAAAGGTGTGGCCATCTGAGATGAATTTTACTCGTGAATAACAATACAAGACTAGACCAAATAATAGTATGAGATGTGATCTTCGCATATGACCTCCGAGTGAAATTCCTTGTATCCCTGAGATTGGCTACTCCACTTGTACAAATTCAATCATAGACATCCTTTTGGTACCAAATGGATGCATGAGAAATTGTTCACTAAATTTTATCATAGGTCTCGTTCATGACACATGTGGCATGTATTTTGACTCTCGAGAGATAAAAAGGACAAAAAGGATGTGTTTCATCCTATGTTCTAAACATCGAGATACATTGATTGATGGGTCAGACCACGTGAAATTTGAATTTTTTGGGATTGAGACAGGATATGACTAGATTTGTCTAACATTATGAAGAGCCCAAAATTTCAACTTCACAGGGCAGTGCATTGTGCTACCTACCCCACATTTCTTTTCGAGGAGGAAAATGTGATCCGAAATCAATCGGGTACATGGCGTTGTCGAGTGAGATGAAAGGAACTCCAGAACCCACGTTCACGGGACAGACTTGGGCACGGAAATTGACCCCAACGTGCAAGTCGAATATTTAGGCTTGGTTGTGCTATCGCAGTTTCCTTTCCAAAGGAGGCCCCAGTCAAGTTCTTCTTGCCCTTGCCTTGGTGCAGTTTCTCCTTCCATTCAGGAAACTCCTCACATTCTTCAACCTCATGTCGTATTTCATGCCTAAGTTCGCACTAGACACTTGCATCTATTTTCCTTCTAGCGAGGGCTCAACCCTTGTGGCTTGAGCGAGGGCTGCTCTCGCGACCTCTATCAAGGACTCAACTCTCGATTGCCTAGGCGAGGGCCACAACCCTTTCTAGCAATCGATAAGGGCTTACATGTTCTTGTCCATTGGCCAGCGAGGGTTGCCAATGACCCCCATGCAACCACAATTAAAAAAAATGTAAATGTAATTTTAAAAAAATTTAGAAAAAAATATTAAAATTTAAAATTTGTTTACGTCAACACCAATCGTGTAACGTTGGATGGCATCCATATCGGCGATTTCGATTAAAATTGGCGGAATAGACTCAACTTTAGCACAAATGTAAATGGTTTATAATTAAATTGGACCAATTGAAAGTTTATGATTAAATTAGTATCAACGTAATAGGTTTATGATTTTTTATTTTTTTTGGCCCTCCACAGTCATGCTTATGCAATATGAATTTTATGCTTAAGATACTTACTATTTAGTAAAAGATAGATGAGAAATTTTATTTATGTATTTGCTACATCAAGTGCATCCTGTCTTCCACCACCAAATTTCTAGACAATTCAAAATTGGATAACTTCACTTTGAAGTTTTTGATCACTAATGTAACTTTTTTGAATTAACTTACTTAGGTATTGTTCACTTTAATCCATCACATACCAAACCTCATGGTTTGTCCTTTGGTGTACAAGTAGGTACTTTTCCGATGAGGTTACCCATCCTGGTAATGTTCTAGCATGAACTAGAGCTTAACTTTAGAGTTCCAAAGCAAAACTTTCATCACATCAAAAGGCACCTCTATAAATTAATTCCATTTTTCACATATATATCTTAAGCACACTCTCTCCTTGTTCAATATGCGATTTGGATTCCTATCCCATTCTCCATCCTAGAAGCCTGCCAGAGTTGTACCTTATCCAAGCCCTTTTGTCCTAGTGACCACTCCTCGCTCTTGTCAAACTGAATTGTTACAACAAAGATGTTGCTTGTCTTCACATAACTACAATTCAGACCACCCCATATATAGTTGCTTGGGATACATGGATCACCTTGCCAGCTTTCTTTATTCAAGCGATATGTTGCCATGGTATCATTGATATATTTCACTTAATTTATACCACAACAATATCAGTTTTGTTTTCAAGAATTGTAATGTTGTGAAAATAGACAAAATAATTTATATGTTCGACTTGAAATGATTTCCAGAAATGAAGTATGCCAAGTAATCCGTAGCCTTATACTTTTTGGGGATAATCCAATCGAAGAGTAGCCTATTAACCAAGAAAATTGGATCTTCTAGACCTCATTGGACAAAACTCTTGTTATATTTTTCTCAAGCTTCTCGAAGCTCAATTTTCATCGTAGATTTTAGAAAACTTAGCTCATAACCTTTTCGTCTTCCAACCCGGCCCTTTCTTTCCTTTTTCCTTCCCCTGCTCGGGCCCGGCCCTTTTCTTTCCCGTTTTGATCTTTTCACCGGCCCGGCCCTCTTCTTTCCCTCTGCAGCGCGACGGGGAACAGGACCGCCGCAGGGAACGTCGCGCGATGATGTCTGGTCGAGGGCAAGCCGGCATTGGTTGCTGGCAAGGCAGGAAGCCATGCGCGCCGGGGAGCTTAAAAGGGAGAGAGTGATTTCTTTCAGGTTGTGTCGATTTTCCAAGGATCTTGGCTCGGAGGCGCGCCGACGTGATCCGATCTATCGAGCTCGCCCTCATTCGCCGCTGCCGAGCTGGGTAGGGACCTCCATCGACCGCCTCTATTTTCCCCATTTTGTGCCCTGCTTTTGCCTTGCTCTTTCATGTTTTTGCACGAGATACTGAGCGGGGGCGTGCGTTTCGGGTTCGCTTATGCTGTCCTTTGATATTGAGCATTCCCTGCCGATGCGTGTTGAGCTTTGATCCGGTTTTGAGTATTGTTTCTTGTCCGTGGCTGCCTTTCATTTGACGCTCCCCAAGTGTTTGATATAATGCCTCAGTTAGTGTCAATCTAAAATGAGGCCTAGTCTTAGTTTGTTTCCGTGAAAGCGCGCCTTGGATTCATTTGAAGTATTTTCGTCGACTAGAGATGTCTTCTGATCGATGTAAGGATGAACTCGACACCACAAACGTTAGTTCATTGGTGTGCCTCACCGCTTTCAGTCGGACACAAAGACTCGCTCGATGAAATGCTTCTGATAAGTGATCGAGAAAGCCCTTCTGTTCTGTTCTGCATATTAGTGCTTGGCTGGGGAGCTGGCGCGTCGACGTTTAGTATGATTCGTGCCACCCTGAATTTCTGCCCACATTCTCTTCTGTTCTTTTTTGGTGAACCGCATGCATGCTAGAGGCTAAGACGCTAGGTGTGTCGGTGAAGCAAAGGCCTTGTGACGGTTCCTGAATGAGCCCTCATCATTTTGTCTATTGAGTTCCTAATGCCCTGTTTGCTCCAGCTACGTTGTGGCCGTATTTTTTGCAAGATCTTGAATGGTTGATGATGGACAACAGTGATGGCCTGGTGAGGAGCGGGCAGGGAAGCGGCTCTCGTTTGTGGACGGTAGGCTTGGGCAGGTTTAAGGAACTTAGGGTTCCATTAGGTCTTTCAATAAATTGGGTTCAGCGTAAGTGGGCTTGAACGTTGAGGTTGGGGTTGATTTAGTTTTATAAGGCTTGGGCTTCGCTCGGCTTAGGTAGTTTCGGGTTGGGCTAGCGGGTTTGTTTCATTTGAGAAGGACCTGATGTACAGGAATCAAGCCCAATTTTTGTGTCCTTAGCCCGAGCCAGCGCAGCCTAGATTGGGACAAGGCCCCTGGGCCCAGCCCGGTGTCCCTATTTTTGGATTAAAAAGAACATTCTGAATTTTTTTAAAAAAGAAAATTTTAAAAATCCTCTAAAAGAAATTATTGTATTTACTTATAAAAAATTCTAAAAAGATTCTATTTTCTTCTAAAAATTAGGAAAAAGCGTTAAAATTAGTTTTAAAGAAGTTTTCTCTTCAAATGTGTAAAAGTCTATGATGAAAGAAAGATGTGCTCAAAATTGAAAAAGCTTTTAGAGCTTTGCAATAGGGTTTGAATGTCCTTAAAAGCAGAGGTTAGGTCGTTGTTTCTGTTTGTGCATTTCTACTTCATTTATCACTGGATTGCACACTTTTAAATATGATTATTGTTGTTTACCTTTAGCTTAATTAAGAATGTCATTTTTTTTCTTATTTCTTAGTGTTAGATTCTTCCTTCTTCTCGCAATTTATTTAATGCTCCATTAGTTGTTGATTGTTATTTTAATGATTGCATACATGTATGATCATCTATCATATTAGTGGATAAGCTCAAAAATAAATCCAAACAGCTTGACAAACATCCTTCTTGTATTTGAACAAGATTAAGTACCAAAAGGTGTGCTAGTTGATTAATCAATATAAACAAGTCATCAACCATAGGTGCTCTAGTTGTGTTGGACGTAATGTATACTTTCATGCCTTACTTAGCTTTTAGCCGACCATAATAAACTGGTGGCAACTCTTCATTTGAAATTCTCATACCATCAATTTTATTTAATATCAAATATCACAACGTTGCGTGGACTAAGGGCTTGGGAGAGCCCACACCTAATTAAGTGCCTTAAGCTCATCGTTTAGGCTATACCCCTAAATCTATATTGTCCTTTCCCTTTCCCCTTCGAACAGAAAGGGTAGGTTGCGACAGTAATCTTTTATTGGGCCTTGACTATTAGGATCAATTAGGTGTGATTAATGTAATTTAAAAAAAAATTAATAATAATCCTCTCTCATCAATCTCGACCATACAAACTTGCTGGAATTGAACTATAAGTTTGGTTTTATGTTTATGATAAGCAGCGTTGCTCTTCCCTTTCCAGAAGACAGAGAAAGGTATCTTGCCAATATACATAATTGAAGATATTACATGCAACCCATATTAAATTAGCGTTATACTAGTACCCAGAACCTGAGGTGGTAGGAATAGAGGAAGTTCACATTGGATATAGTAAATCATTCAATTTGACTATTCAGTTAACTTTGGTCTGGTAAAGTATAAATTAAAGATTTAGAGATTGGGCTCTCTCTTGTTATTCCATCTACTTCGTGCCGTTATTTATATTATAACATGGAGGGAGATCACATGAAATTCCACAAACAGGTTGCATATGGGTAATGAATTGGGGTAGAACTTGCCTTTAATACCGTGTAGAATGTCCAATCCAAAAAACCAAACTTTTAGATAGAGGGGGACCATATGTACATAAAGAGCATATGAATTCCCCATAAACAAGCAATGTGAGATATTTTAAAACGACATTTTAATATTAATCAGAAAAATGTCTTCATAAGATAGTCAATGTTTTTAAAACAATGAACATTGATTCCGAACTTTGTATACACGATAGTCCCACATTAATAGAATCAAAATTAAATCGTCTATCGATATTCTCATTTATTCAAGACATCGTTAACTTAGTCTTTGAATGAAATTAAATCTGATTAATTAGGTGAAATTAGTACTCACTTTGAAATTATGAAATGACATACTTTGGAATGTATTTGAAAGTTTATACACTCATGTTATTATTCTAATTATTAGAATAATGTCAGCTTTGATTTAGTTCTCTTTATATAGCTAGCGGCAGAAGTAGATAACTTAGCGAATATTCTATGTGCATGAACTAGATGACGCTATTCAAACTCTGTCACGAGTGATGAACCCATAGTCATCAAAAGTGACTTCCCCCTCCCCTTGTCTTTCAACTAGATCAGGAAAGCTTCCGTCATGGTAGACCAACAAGGTCACAAGAGAATTGACGATGGGGCACTTGAGTTCAAGACACACTTTCTACATGACAAGTGTTCTGACTTTGTGGTTCTATTATTGCATCTCGTGCTTGATCAAAGTTCCCCGAACTCAAAAGGCACATCACATACCTGTGTTAGCGAAAATACCTACTGGTCTAATATCATTAGCAGGTTCATTTGTCGAGTTTGCTGGCTACGGATGTTCATAGCCCCCCCTCAAAATTGCGAAATTTTTAATCACCCAATGGTGTTGACTCAAACTGAAATCTCAGCTGAACTCCAAGAACGTACCGTGAGGACCTGCTAATGCCGATTAGCCCACTCATGGATAGCCCCAACTTCCCAACCACCTCCCCCAAAAACTCTACGTGGAGTTCCTTATTTTACAGTATTAGGAATGCCATGAACTGACATAATAAATGGAGAAAGGAGCCACGACGAACGAAAGGATATCATTGCTACACAGCGAGTTTGGAAGATTCAATGACCTAAAGAAAAGGGAAATGGGCGATGCAATTGAAGTGCGAAAATTAATCTCTCACTGTAAAAAAAAGTTAGCCTTTCTAGATTGGAAAAGTTTTGCTACCTTGCGACAGGGGCATTGTCAGATGGGAGCACCACGGAGGTCATTTCAACGGAACCACTAGATTTGCTCACCAAAGACTCCAACTCTGCCAATACTTGATGGATATCCAGCCTTTGAATTGCCGTTGGTCGTGTACAAGACATGGCAATCTCCACTATTTTCCAAGCCGAGTTGACGTCGAATTTTCCTTTTAACCTTGGATCCATAATCCTCTGTATATCACCACTTTCAACAATAGGAATCAACCATTGAAGTATGTGTATGCTAGCACTACCATCCCGACTTCTCGTTATTGCAGGTTGACCTGTGATCAACTCAAACAGTACAACTCCAAAACTATAGACATCACTCTTCTTGTTAAAATTTCCGGAAGAATGAACCCTACAATGAAAAAAATATGGATCTTTATATCAAAGATGAATCCCTAGGCTATGCATTATGTATATGCAAATTGAGATCTTGAACTGAACCAGAACATTAATATTGAGTTTTAGCAATTACTCAGGGTCAAAATAGCCAGGAGTGCCCGCAGGGCAAGTTGACACATGGGAGTCCTTTTCAGTCGCAAAAGCTCTAGATAGGCCAAAATCAGCTACTTTGGCTTGGAAATCTTCGTTCAACAAGATGTTAGTAGTCTTCATGTCTCTATGGATGATGGATGGCTTGCAACCATTATGCAAATAATCCAAACCTGAAATCATTGCAAAAAAACGTGTAAACAATGCCAAAGCAATGATGGAAAAAGCCTACAATTGAGGATATCTCATTCATGTACCTTGTGCTACATCCACAGCTATTTGTAGTCTATTACTCCATGTCAAGACCTGCGGATGGTCCTCTGTTGGATGGATTTTAACTTCAATTGTGAGCAAGAAATAGAGTTTTACAGGATCATTTTAGATAAGAAACAGTACAACAGAACATAAAAAAGCACCTGATAAATGTTCCCTTAAATTTCCATTAGCCATGTATTCATATATTAATGCCATGTGCTTGGACTCATTGCAATATCCAAACAGAGAAACCAAGTTTTTGTGGTGAAGAATCATTAAGAGCTTTGCCTGCAGCATGAAGAGTGCACATTATTATAGCCAATATGAAGAAGAGTCTAAGAGGGAGTTTCTGAACAAACATCTGTGTAAGTGTCAGCAAAGTCAATTTTAATAGGAAAGATGATTGCATCATCATATCTAACCTCGGCTTGAAATTCCTTGTACCCTTGCCTTGATGATTCAGAGAGCATCTTCACAGCAACTATGGTGTTGTTATCTAGTGTACCAAGATATACCTTTCCAAATCCACCTTCACCAATCACTCGTTCAAAGTTCCTAGTGATTCTTGAAACCTCTCCATACTTAAAAGGTCGATTCTTTGACCTCAGTGTCCTTTGACTAGTTTCTGTACCAAAAAGGTTCCTATGAGTATTGTGACTACCACTTTGGATAATAGACTTTCAATGCAAATAACTCCAATTGCGTTTTAACAATCAAAAGGCATAGGAAAGGTTCTTCTAATCTCATTTTATGAGCTAAATTGGTGGAGAAGAGGACAAAAATTAAAAGATCTGGGCAAGCATTCTCTGTCACCTGCTTCTGATATGCTTTCAAGTAGACAATTTTTCTTTGCTCAGTACATATAGATAAGTTTGAGATTGCACAATCAAACTTTCTTTCGGGGACCATCAAAATATTAAGAAAAAAGTGAAACTCTCAAGTTGTTATAAGCCCTCATGCATAGCACAATTACTTTTGAAGGAAAAAATCAGAGACTTTATTGTCAATAAGTTAAGCTGAATAACACACTTTCTGTTTGCGATGCTGATGCGACCATGCTGTAAAGATCCCTGTGTCTCTCTTCTCCTCATTTTCTTGTGATCACTATGAACTCTTATTACTGATTGCATTAGAAAATTTTGATTAAAGCAACGTTCGTTCATTCCTGATTGCAATGTTGATGAGATTGTAAAGTGACACTCCTAGGGTGGGTGAGAAGAGAAGAAAGTTGCTGAGTTGTGTATTCTCAACTAAATTATCGTAGAAAAGACACTATTGCAGATAGAACTGTACCAAAGGAATATCAAAGTCAAGATAGTCGTCAAATGTAGTGTAAATTGTGTGAACATGACAAGTAAGAAAACTTACCTGCTATTTGTCTCGGTTTAATCAACCAAATAATAGACAAAGCACCAATGAGAACCACAAAGAAGCCAGAAACTGATGTTACAACTGCAATGATGATGGTTTTTTGTTTCTTCTTCTGCTGGCAATGATCAGCTAGGCACAGATTCGCATTTTCTAAACTGCCACAAAGAATGAAGGAGCTGAACTCAAATTCCTATATACGAAAGTCTAGATTGATTGGCCAAATTCTGTCACAAGATGGCTTTCTTATTTGCTTTTAATCACAATAAGCAAAACGTGCTGATAATCTTTCCACCTATAAATATCCCGAGAGAGAGAGAGAGAACCTCATGTTTAAAGTTTTGTCCAAAATCCTTTTCTTGAGAGCTTCAGGAATTGATTTACTCAAATTGTTTCCACTTAAATTTCTGCAAATATAGCAAAAATTAGCAGTTGGTCCGCTTGAAATCCTTTGCTGCTTCACTTAAACACATTAACTTACAGAAATGTAAGATTTTGTAATCCTGCCAGAGTTTCTGGTATTGTTCCTGTAAGCTGATTGTTGGACAAATCTCTGACACAAAGACCAAGTTTAGAACACCTAATATCAAGTTTACCAGCTTCACAGCCAAAAGCAGGATGTTTCCACACATTAACAGCCTATTTCTCCTAAAGCACAACCTTAGTCATTCAATCATGAGTTGACTCCCAGGAGGTGTTTAATCAAGCGTGACATGCAAACACAACTAATTCAATCACGGTGATACTCACAAGTATTCCAATCTTGATAGATGTGAAAGTGATGGGGCCATCCCACCAGTCAAATTGCTTGAGCTCAATTTCCTGACCATAATAGATCAAAGCAGAATTTTTATAAAGGCAGAATTTTTTAGTACAACAAAGAAAAGTTTGTGCAATCAATGATTCAGAACGAAAATATTATAGGTTCTCCCGGTGTAAATGTTGAAGTACTAGAAGACCATTCACAATCGTCCATCTCATTCCTTGTATGGGTCTCCCTACCTCCTTGTTCTATATTTCATGGTTATTATTGGTCCTAGAGTACCTAAAGAATTATTTTTGGAGGACATAATACTTGCTCATGAAGTTGTCATTCGGAACACTTATGTCTAAAATTGGAAAAGTAGGCTATTGGTGAAAGAAGTTGCGCAAACAACTTAACTACACATCGGAGAAGGAGGGAGCACGTATTGACGATCGATGAGAGTATATAACTTGTCATTATCCACCCGATACAGATGGAGCAACCCCCAAAAATATTATCAAGATGGTGACATTTTGGGGTGGGTGTCAACTTAGGGATTAGTTTATCGACTCTCTCTAACATCATGTGAGGCTTACGGTGTCAAAAGCTCCCTCTTTTAATGCATTGAAGTTCCCATCATGCCCCCTAGAACATGACAAAAGCATGACAAAGTTCTCAGTCTATCTGAGATTCCCTCGGAAGGTTGCATTTATCCTAAATGTTCTTTCTTGCGGATACAAAAAACTTTCGTTTTTCACAACGAATGAGAATTTTTCTTAAGTTTCACCGAGAAAACTAGTATTATCTAAGAAAGTGCTAGGGACTCACAGTGATATAATCCTTGGAGGATTTCCATAACTACAATTTAGACCATCCCATGTGTAATTGCTTGGTACGCACGGATCACCCTGCCAGCTTTCTCTCTTAATGTGATACATTGCTTTGATGTCAATAATCGCTTTCACTGTGGTTTAAATCACAAAAAAGATCAATTTAGAGAGAAGGATAGAGATGTGAAAAGTGGTTGCAATCACATATAAGTTATAAAGACTTTCAGTTTTTCAAAGACTTGTAACATTTCAGGGCTTCAATTTGAAGAGACTTTCCAGCAATTACCAAGCAAAAAGTAGCCAAAGCAGGGAATAAAGCACATAGCAGAGTAATACTTAGCCACATCTGTTGATCCCCTCAGACTTCACGAATAAAATGCAACCAACAGTGGAGACTGATATATTTAGCATAGGATTGCCGAAATCTTACTTAATAACATTGGAATATCTGTCTAATTATTGCCGATGTCAGTTGGAGTGGAACTATGCAACTTTTATGTAGACAATAACAACAATTTGAAGAATAAAAGCGTACCATCATCTTGTGCTGTGGGTACGAGTGGAAGATCTCCGACGGTATAGAACTCCACGGCATTGAGGATCGGTGGATTTCCAGAGTTATTTGTCGAATCAATGGAGAAGGCGATGAGCGACCCATCAACTTGAGGGGAAACCACAACCACTGGCTTTAAGTATTCAAGGCTCACCATCTCTGTGAAATTATTATCTTTCATGGAAATTGTGACCACCCTTTTCAGGCCACTCGTTAGTCTCTCAATCTCAACGAAATGAAAGTACACAATCCATTTCTTTCTAGGTCCTGAAAGTGAAGGTGTCCACTGTATATCAAAGCGAGAACTGGCACTCAATGTTCTTTGAGCAGTCCGAAGAACTTCTCCGGGAACCTTATACTTATTTGCATCATTATTGTCAGATACATCAATGGCAGATGTGGTGTTTATTATGAACCCGAAATTATAGTTTTGAGGTGTCCAAATCCGATCATAATCATCAATAGGGTGCCTGTGTGAGGAATTTCCACAAACAATTTAATAGCAAACGATTAAGCAATTGACTAGATGACTAGGAAATGCCAATTCATATGGATATGCAACAGAAATATTGAAGCTACTATACACAACATATTACTAGCGAAAAACCGGTGCGTGTGTTGTGTTATTATTAACAGGTGTCCACATAGCACTTCATGGGTAGTCATTGAGTTCTATTATAAACTAGACATAGTATGCACTTTGTGCGGATTGTTGTACATATTTATAAATAATAATAAAAACGTATATAAACATTTAAGCATAAATATATATTTCGCCTTAACATATTAGTGATAAGAGATTCCAATGTTGACATAGCATTAATCATTTTGAGAAACTTATTTAACAAAATAGTCAACTTGATATTTTGACCTATTATATTGTGTTTGTTCTTACTATGTCTCAAATACACGTAAATTATGCAACTTTATTTAGTAAAAATACTTGTGTACTAATATTGAATATCATGTGAAGATTAAAAGAGGAAACTTCTTCGACTAAGAGGCACAATTAGAATAACGAAATAAAGAAGAGAGCGGAAGAGGGAGGGACAAGAAAAGTAATAACATAGGCAGGCAGCAGAATGAGCGGAGAACGCTAGAAAAGTACTCCAAGCATGATCAATCCCCTTCCATTTAAATCTTACATGTCAACATTTTAGGGAAGACACTGTTATCATATATTTACTAGCAAAAGTACACATACGTCGCGTGCATCCGAAAAATTGTCATTTGTAAGATTTTGCAAAATTATCCATATGAAATGTTAGAATTATTAATTATTAGTAGAAAGAAATTATTGACACCATTTAAAGGAATTGATCACAAACATAAGGAAAGAGAAATGTATAAGACTGTTTATAAGATGGAAATGATTTAGATTTCATATTTGAAATACGTGGGAGATAAAATAAAATTATTTATTTACAGATTCGTCTATTTAAAGAATTTTTACGAAATCTTGAAAAGAAAAAAAGGACCGTGATCTCTTAAAAGGAACAAGTATTCTTTAGTTTATACAATATAGACATAGATTATATGAACTTATAGAATATATTAATCATATGTTCGCTGGTTGAGGAAGCAAAACAGTACAAAAACTAGTAGTCGGCAAACCTGGTATGCAAATTCTTCACCGGGAAAAAAAAGATCTTTTGAATTTAATAGATAATACATGTAATACGGTTACCCTAAAGCCAAAAGAAAAATTTTTATTAAGCAAATATTGCTCTATTATATTATATGTGAGCAAGTAAGAAAAATTTAAAATCATGCATGCCTGGCAGTACGTAGGTAGGGAACGTAATTACATTTGCTGGCATGACAATCTACCAATAATGAGTAATTTCCTCATATAACAAAAATTATAATTTCACTATATTAGTAAATTTTTGGATTATAACTTATGTATTTCCTTTAAAAATTATTCCTCAACCACGTCATCTAACGGCAAATTCTATTAAAAAACCATGTCCAACTTAAAATCATTACATGATCTTATATCTATTCGATACGAATAACTTCAATATACAAAAAAACTTTGTATTATAAAACTAATGTTACATAGCAAATACTTTGCATTTTAATTATTTTTGGTTGGAAATATAAGTATTATAGAGCAGATAAAGAACAATAGCTTGGGGCATCCCCAGCATTACAAATAGAACTAATAATTTAAAAAGATTGAGATAAGAAGTCTCCATATAGTAGCCAATACAACATTTGTCTAGGAATGTCTATTTTTCTTTTTAAATATTCATTGCAAATTTTAATTTAGTATATTACTATAATTACTTTAATAATTTTTTATTAGCAAGGCTAAACTAATTATGATTCTATACTAATATTGTTGCAAAGGCGTTGATTTTTTTCAAAAAAAATTATCAATGAGTTATCTTGTTATGATTGAGTAACCTAAACGTTTTTTATACATACGTGAAATTCAAAGTTTGATTTGCATATAATTGGAAGATTTCATGTAGTTTTATATTATTCTTTGTTTGGACATAATGACTTTTCCGTTTCTCTAATTAAATTTTTTTAGTCATGTAATGATTTTTCTTTTAATCTTTGACATCTGTTATCATTTTCTTCAACTATCTTAACTGATTATCTTTAAATGCTTTCTTCTGTAGTTTTGTTGATTTTCCAAGGCCTATCTTTTTGGTCTTTGCTTACCTGTGCCTTCAATAGTTTGCAAAATGCCAAAATTCGATAAGAAAAAAGTTGAATCTTTCACTTTACTATGATTACTATACATTTATATTTCAAAAATTGATCAATCACCTGACATCATCATAGTCCAAGCTTCGTCCGATGTCGTGCCGCCAATGGAGTTGCAAGAATTTAGATTCTAATCGATAGATGCCATCATCCAAAGCTCTTAACTCCAATGCTGAAATGAAGGGCACTCCATTGCCGGTGTTCACAAGACACACTTGTATATCATCTGCCTTGGCCACATACATGATTTCCTCGAAACGATAATAGGAGTAGTCCACCGTGGCCCAAAAATTAACATCAATGTATAAATCAAATGAAGGATCCTGATTCTCCCCATCATAGTTCCCATACCAAAATGTTGCCCTAATCAAGTAGGTTCTATTCTTGCCTTGATCTGGTCTTAAAGTGTAACAATTCCTTGTTCCATTAGGGAAAATCCTTATGTTCTTCAATAACTGTCGATCATTTTGATATGTGAGCATCCTAGATGTCTGCATGATCTTCCCAGAGTTTATCAGTCCTTCATCCGATTTGTATGTTATAAGAGTTCTCTCATCTGTGTATGCAAGAGTTGCTCCACAATCGATGCTGATAAAACCTTGTAAATTTAGGGAAAAGAAAAAGTAAATCAAATGGAACCACGATTTTTTTGTCAAATCATTGGAACAAGTCCGATGAATCTCGATCATTCACACAATTCCATACTACACTATCTAGCATACCAGAGATTTGACGCCGGATCAAGTGAGAACAAACGTAAAGAAGAGATCATTTTGTTTCATTAAAAGGTCAAAAGTCATGGATCGTTACAAGCAATAACATTGTACGAAGTGATTGTACGAAGTGCACGCGTCCGAGAGAGAGAGAGAGAGAGAGAGAGAGAGAGAGAGAGAGAGAGACCTGGATTTTGTTGGGCTTGAACCAGAAGAACTAGTGCTGAAGCTAAAGAAGCAAGCAACGCAAACGAGAAAGTTGTAATCGATCTTGCCATTGTCATCGAGTAGTTGAGATTTTTGAAGAGAGAGGTGTGAGGAAGATATATGTATGCTGTTACAACGCGAAACCATCAAGAATTGGGGTGACACAGACGTCCTTCCACTCGAAAGACACAACTTCAAACCATATCCAAAGTTCACTTCCAAAAGTCCCCATTAATAGCGCTCTCGCTTTACTAGCTATTGACCAAAGAACCTGAAAAACAAATAGATGAGAAGAGCGACCTACCACGGCTTAGTGAGTAACAAATTTCTTTTAAGCGAATCAAGAAATCACTATGTACATTTAAAACATAACCATAACTTGCTTTAACATAATATATTCACAAAACAACTACCCAAAACACCAATGATCCAATTTATTGGTCAATCTCATAAAAGCATGCGTCAATTGTCTATTCCATTGATTAATCTCATAAAACCATACGTCAATGACCCATTCCATTCACTAAACTCGAATCATATGCCAATGGTCCACTCCATTGACCAATTCATGCTCAAATGTCTATTCATAATCACACATAATGCTCGTGACAAGACGACTGAAATTCCCCTTTGGTTAGGTCCCCACTTATTATTAGCCGATAGCTCGATCCACAAGAATATCCTGGACTAGTATGCGCATACTCATACGCCCTTCAGGGTTCACAAAGATACTGAGCATCAACCATCAATCACGAATATCCGATAATCCACCATTAGAATGAGAATTATCTCATAACTTAGGCATTTGATACATAAATATCAAAGCATTCTTCAGGAACCACAAACGTTTCAAAATTCTTTCATAAAGAGCTTTACAAACCATTTCCAAGCAATCATTCAAATTGAAGTCAAAAAATAACTCCATCTTTCAAACAACAAAATGGTAGTAAAAGCTCGATCATGTTTTATACAATAAAAATGTTATTATCAATTCATAGCATATATAAACTATAATGTTTTTCAAAACATGAGTTTAAAAAAAAAGAAAAAAAGATAATGTCACTCACCTGGGAAAACCAAAAACCAACTACAGTGCCTACTCGAGTCGACGCACTTAAATTCCTAATAATTAACCAAAAAGTAATATTGAAAGACCAAGTAAATGATATTCTAATAATGACTCGACTATGCTACACCTATTTATCAATAAAAAGACACCTACGCGCCAATGAAAAACTCGCTTCTAGTGAAAACTTATTGTTGTCTACTAAGTGCAGTCCGCACCGTAAACTTCGTTGCGCCATAACTTCCTTCACAAAACTCTGTTTTGAGCCATCTTATAGTCCTTAGAAAGATCTCTTGATGTACTACAACAACTCTAACTTAGCCACCCCAAAAATCACACTGAAAATGGCTAAAATTCAAGGCCAAAGCTATTGCTCGCTACAGTTTCAGAATGCACGCCAAACTTGAAAATTTCGTTCCGGGTAAACCGTAAGCTCAAATCAAAATCCGTAAAATGCTATAACTTCAATACATCCTAAACTATCATTTTTGCAAAAATACACAGCTCAACAACTCAAAAATCAGATTTTGCCGTGCAAATCTTCAATAATTTCCAATTTTAAGTCCTAAGTTGAAAACTAGTTCGATTGAATGAACGAAGGGCACCAACACTTACCGACGTTGCAAAATAGAGTTGAGCTAGCCTGGCGAGGCATCCAGATCGCAAGCGCGCAAAAGCTGAAGCCTTCCCTTCTTTCCTCTCCTCTCTTTTTCTTCCTTATTTCCCCTTTCTGTTTCTCCCGATATCTCTCTTTCTCTCTCTTTCAAAAAGCTGAAGCCCTCCCTTTTATCCTCTTTTTCTTTTGACTTTTCAACACTTCTCTCTTCTTCTTTTTTAATTCTTTTTGGGCCCACCAGCAGATCCTACATATGCACACCTCATATTTATGGCGTAAGCTCTCATACGAAGATTTTACTTCGTCTTAATAGCTATGGTCGAGTATATTTCATTAATAAAGTTATTTTGCATCCTGATATTCCTTTCGTGCACTGTTATAAGATTGTGTTAAAATATTTAAATATTAAATTATGCATTCACATAACTACTTAAATTTTTAAAGCAATTAATTGTAATTTCACAAAATTTTAGATGATTTTAAAATAAGAGATCCCAAATTCAATTTTTCAAGACATCTTATTTACCTCTCGTATCATATAATTTTGTTTAACAAATGACAATTCTCAAAATTAGTTTCTTCTTTTATTGAAAATTCTAAGAGGAAAAATGACACACGATTCCATGTGAATTTTACACCACATATGTATCCCACATATGTATCCCAGTCAACACGACACATTGGTCTCACCTTTAAATTTCTTCGTCCGCATATGTATCCAAGTCTACACCACACATTGGTCTCATCTTGAATTTTCTTCGTCCGCATATGCATCCAAGTCTATGCAGTACCACCAATGTCAATAGACAGCATTTGAATGATGACACATGGATCGTGGGTAAATTCGAAAACGACATAATCATTATTTGTTTTTTTTTTTTTCCTGCTAGAGGCATCCGCCATGAAAATCTAGCATAAGGCTTGAGTTTTGGCTCATATTTTCGGCATTTGGCCTGGCCAGAAACAATGGATTGGGAATAATATTTTCATGGTTGGCAAGAATTTCGGGAAAAGTGTCAAAAAAGTCCTAAACATTTTATAGTTATACCAATTTAATTCTAAATATTTTTATCAGTGCCAATTTAGTTCTAAATCTTTTGATTTTGTGCAAATTTAGTCTTTTCGGGTAATTTTGGCCGAATTTTACCGACTGGCCGATCGACTAACGCCAAGATAAATACTAACATTGACAACTTTTAATAATATTTTAATTTTTTTGAATTTTTTTTTTTTCTTTTCTTTTTTTTTTTTTTTTTTTTCATTTTGTCCCCCTTCCTTCGGTCGGTTGTTGAAAATGAAAAGAAAAAGAAAAAGAAAACAAAAACAAAAACAAAATAATAAAATAAAATAACATAAAAATATTTAAAATATTAAAATATTAGGAAAATGTCACAAATGGTCCCTATACTATTACTTAATGTGCGCACTTTAGTCCCTCGAACTTTCGATCGGCCATTTGGTGTGATGAACTATTGATAAATATTCGATTTGGTCCCCCGAACTTTTGATTGGCTCATTTGGTCCCTGAACTATTGATAAATGTTCGATTTAGTCCTTCGTTACTGTTTTTCCTTCTTTTTTTTTTTTTTTTTTTTTTTCTCTCTTCCCTCCGCCGGCTCCGGCGGCCGGTGGAAGGAAGCCAGCGTTAGGAGAGGGCCGTCCTCACCGGACGCAGGTGAGGGCCGTCCTCACCGGACACAGGCGAGGGCGGCCCGATGCCAGGGTGCTCCTCGCCCGACACCGGCAAGGGGCTCCCTCGCAGATCTAGCGAGGGAGCACCCCGGCGTCGAGTGAGGGGCTCCCTCGTAGATCTGGCGAGGGAGCCCCTCGCCCACCTCGCCAACGTCGGGCGAGGAGCACCTCGCCCGGATCTGCGAGGGAGCCCCTCGCCCAACGCTTCGGGCGACCCTTGCCGGACGCCAGCTTCCCTGAGCCGAAGTCAGCGGAGGGAAGAGAGAAGAAGCAAAAAAAAAAAAAAAAAAAAACAGTAACGAATGACTAAATCAGACATTTATCAATAGTTTAGGGACCAAATTGAGCTGATCGAAAGTTCAAGGACCAAATCGGATATTTATCAAACGTTCAGGGACCAAATTGCACATTAAGTAATAGTATAGGGACCATTTGTGACATTTCCCAAAATATTATTAAAAGTTATCAACATTGGCATTGATCATGCCACGTTAACCGATCGACACCTAGTTAGCAAAATCCAGCTAAAATTAATCGGAAACCACTAAACGGGCACTAAGTGAAGAGGTTTAAAATTAAATTGGCAAACAATGGACTCCGATTCAGTTTAGAAAGTATATTCATTCCGTCAAGCTTTCTAGGCTGTAAATTTTCATTATTCCTGGCCAATGAGCTCACTAGCCGAGAAGCACGATGCAAAATTTTAAGCCTTAATGTTGAAATGTTTGTCCATAGTGAGGTTTTTTTTTGGTGTTTTTTAAGCTTTAATGTTGAAATTATTAAAAATATTAGTCCTTCAGTTGATAAAACTGAACTTCATTCAAATTTAGCTCATGGGGATCATGTCTTGGGGGTTATAAAATGGCGATGTATATTATTTACTCGACAAGTATCAGGTTTTCATTTTCGCACTTTGAACTTTTATGTCACACCTTGATCCTCGAATACATGTCCATCTCTCACCTGGTCAAGTAGTAGCGACGTCCCAGGACACATCGCCGACCTTTTCCTTTAATATGCGCATGCAGAAGCATATAATAAGAATCCCCAGACAATAAAGTAATAGGATAGACAAGTAGGACTAAAAACCTGAACCTGAAAACCAACACCCTTATGTACATATATAACAACTCGGTCATATATATACATATATAAGCCATACTAAAAGGTCGGTTTCTACTCAAATAGGTTCCACAGCAAAAGTCATCAAACAGGAGTGGAGTCACAATCCTCATCAGGATCCTACTCTGGATCATCCTCGGGGTTCTTTTCTAGGTACTACTCTTCGAGTTCTTTCTCCTCAGGTTCCTCATCAGCGTCCTGAAATGTTGTCCCACAACCGGGATGAGATTACGTGTCAGCAAGTTTTACCCCCTAAGACCCAATTAGGAAGCAAATACATCTTAGGCTGCCTAAGGACAACACGAGTCAAAGGACTTACCTTGGCCTCAGATTCCACCTACATATTAGCACAGTTCAAATAGGTACCCAATCACATCACACGGATCGATACCTCGATCAATTGACTCAGTCGATTACATGTCAATCCGACCATTCCCCGGTCATCTCACTTATTCAATCTCAAATCTTACTCACGGCTCCACGAGCATAGTCTACCAAATTTCTTGGCTACAAATTACGGTCCAAAGGACACGACCCATCTTTAGGTGGCAAATTACAGCCCAATGGGCACAACCTTTAATAGGTGGCGAATTACGGCCTTATTAGGTGCGACCCCTATCGCGTGGCAATTTAGGCCCAATAGGCGCGACCTCTATCAGGTGGCAATTTATGGCCCAACGGGCGCAACCGACTCCAAATTCGGTGGCAAAACTCGGTCCCACTGGCACAGCCATACTTTGGCGACTTTCGAGGTTCAACTCACAACCTCTCACAGTCAAATTATAATTGAACACTGACATTGATCAATTTTGGGATAAATCCCCACATACTCATCAACTCACTCAATTTCCACAAACCAGTGCTCAATTAAATCAACGGAAAGCACCACTGCAATCAGCACGAAATTTTGGTCGTCGACCATCTCGGTCTAATTTCCGGAAATTAATTAATTAATTAATTAAATTCAAAAATTAATTAAATAAATACTAAAAATCCAACTTAGGCCCGAATCGCCTAATTGGAAGCCGAGATGGACTCGGAAATTTACCGAGACCCGTTCAATAATTAATAGGATTTGTCTACTTGCTAAGTACACTAACTATTCTCCTAACATGCATAGGTAAATGCCTAATTTAATTATTATACTCTAATTTAACAACCTAATTGTACTTAATTAAATCTAATCAACCCCTAAATATCATTAGCATACTAATAAGGGCTTAGTGAGCAAAACTCACTTGTTTTGCGAAGACCAGATCACCGCGACGACGGCGCGACGGTGGCCGAACTTGGGCTCGCAATGACATCAACGGGCTTGGACTGGGCCTAAACTTGGCCCAACAAATCTCAGCCCAAATTGAGATTTGTTATTGAGTTGGACCGGGCTTGCTTCATGGGCTTGGGCTTCAAGACTGGGCTGAAATTGAACTTGCGTGGACTTCAAATGCAGGCCTGACTGCTAGGCTGGTAGGCTGACTGAGTTGAATTAACGGGCTGACTTCAATGGGCTGGCCAACTAAAATTGCTGGCATGGGCTAAAGGTTGCGTGGATGTTGGCTTCGTGAGTTGCTGGGCTCGGTTACAAGCGGGCCGAACAGCGAACTTGGATAGCAATCGCGTGGAAACAGCTTCGGCGAGGGAAATTGATTCGGTGGAACTTGCTGGCGTCGAGGGCTTCGTGGGGAAGGCTGGCACGCGGCAGCTTGGAGGACTTGCGATGGAGAGAACGATGAAGCAGCAGCTGGCGCTCGGTGGGGTTTTGTGAGTCAACGTTGGGCTGCTTCGGGCGAATGGAAGTTGACCAGCGTGGAGTGATGATCGAAGATGTGGGCAGGTGGCAGCTTGAAGAATTCTCGGTGGGGTGTGGGCTGTTCGCAGGGAAAGGAGAACGATGGCCAGAACAAAAGAACAAAAGGGAAATGAAAGAGAAAAAAAGGCAGCAATCTCGGTGGAAGAAATGAAAGCAACCCCAAGGAGAAGAGTGAAAGCAAGAGTGCGAAGAAGGAAGAAGGTTCGGTGGAGTTGGCGTGCAAGAGAAGTCTAGGAGAGAGAGAGAGAGCAACAAAAGTCAATAGTTATCTCCATTTTCATCATGAATTGGTCCCCTAAAAGCCTACAAGCATATCCTCATGTCCCAATTACTTTCTTGTAATAATATCCCACAAATATCCCAATTTGATAGCAAATGTTGCACCCCCAAGTCTAGGTCCAAATTTACTTCAATTTGAGCTTCAACTTCTACTCAAATTTCCCCAATTGATGTCTAAATTTTCCAAGGAAATAGCCCATAAAATTTTCTACAAGTCCCCAACACCAAATAGCTCAGTTTGGAAGCCAAAATTCCCTTCTATTCGGCCCGGTCAAAATTCCATTAATTTCCGAATCATTTGAATCGGTTTTCCGTAAAAATCCCGAACTCGATGGAATTTTTCGGAAAGACAAGACGACGTCCTATAAATGAACTATGACATGCTCGAACGTCCAATTCCCAAAACTGAATTCAATGTCGTGGTTAAAATCGATCGAACATGATTTTAGTCCAATCCAACCTACCCGGTAGCTTTTAGCGATTTTACCGTGGTTATATCCCTTAACGGCTTCACCCAATAGATTGGTTAACTTCTGAGTGATTAGCTCAGAGAAAAAAGACCATAGATGCGCCGACAAGATGCCAATTTCATATATTCGGGACGTGTCGAAAATTCAGGATGTCACATTTTAAATACTTGGATTTTTAATTCTCGTCATTTCAATAGACTTATTTGTTACTTTTCCTTACTGGAATGGTTAAGGCTAGTTTAGGATCATAATAAACCTCTCTAAAATATTTGCATAATCACATAGTGGCTTTGATACTTCAAGATCATAATTAATAATCATGATTGCATGACTATTAAGCTAGTGGTACGGGGAATGCGTTGATGGAAATATTAGTGTAATCAAGTTCCCATGCCAGAATCTCCAGTTATGTAAAAATTGATATGACACTTTCACGTCGCAATTGGTTTACAATGGCAAGTGGCAACTCCTAAAATTCTTTAGGTTTAAAAAAACTTAAAACAAAACCCAACATCAAGCGAGATATGGGTTCGAGGGGGTCGCATTGTTAATGAATGAACCCCTTGGATTGTCGTTAGATGGGTCTTGAGAACCATCTTTTTGATGAACCATTCAGACTGTTTTTCGAGCAATACTTCTGAGCTCATACACATGGAAGGGTCGCGTTGGAAGGTCGCAATAACCGTCCATCCTACCTCCTATTCAGATTATCGTTTTGCTCCACCACAACCCACATTTGATAAAACTAACTTCGTTGTCCGATACCGTGGGATTCCACACATTGAAGTATGCATGTCCTTCGCGGTAAGACACTTGGGCGTACTATTCCATATAATTTTACATCATATTCATTTGGATTTCTGCTTCATGCAATCAAAGCATCTCTGTGATGAAAAATGAACTCAAAGTTGACGGTCTCAAGAACATTTCTTTTCTTCAGATTGCGCATACTTCATGACTAGCTGCTTGGATTGGGTCAAGTTAGCTTCGACTCTCTTCTTTTCTTGAAATGAGTGTATGGACTCGATTTCTTTGACGTAATCGCACTTTTGTTGGCTACAATGGGGACCGTTCCTACGGGGCACTCCCCATATTTCCACCAAACCTGACTGAACCTGCCTTCGGATAATTCTGCCTCATTTGACTTCTGCCTTGAGTTCGGTTTCAGCTGTAAAGTATCGAAGATGAAAGTTTCAGCTTTCGTTAGATCAATTAGAGAAAAGAGCCATCGCTAACTGGCTCATCTTCCTAACTACTTTTGCTTAGAATGGCTATATGTTGGCCTGGGCCTCCTAAAAGCATCTCATGCTGCCGTCCTCATGTGCATGCTTAATTTGAGTTAATCTTGTCTTGGTCTTGGTTTATTCTATGAGCCACGATGGTGGTGATGGATTCGGCTTCTGTTAGCTCAACTAAGTGCTAAAAACAGGATCGTAGACAGGAAAATCTCCGGAAACCGTCAAAATTGGTTTGTATCCAAATTTGACTTCTCTTGCGATGGTTACACGCTGGCCTTCAATAGGATGTTGTCTCGTATGGTTGAATGGTTAAACCGCATTTAGGTTGCTCATCTGGTTCGGTCTCCACAACAATTCGACATCATTTGCCGAACCATTCCTGACTTCTCTATGATTCTGTCCCAAGGTCAACGGACAACATATAGGTACTTGTCATCATTCAAAAGGTTCTCAGCGGACTTGATGATCGTGGTCATCTTGGCCTGAGTGCCCAGCCGCGCCACGACGGCATCGAGGCGGAGGTGCTCATCCGCTCAGTGCGCTTCCAGATGGGCTCTCTCGGCATAGATGCGGGCGCCGTCCATGGTGCCATTCTCGATGGCCTTCTTGACCTTGAGTTTCTCCGCCTTCCGCTACTTACTCGCAGTTCCGCGCCTGCCGCTGCAGCGACTTGGAGGTGAGCTTGAGGTCCATAATCTGCTTCCGAAGCTGCTCGGTGCACCCCATAGATCGCGATCGCTGACCTTACGTGAGATCGATCGATGGATTGATCTAGGGTCTGCAGAGAGAGATTGAAGAGAGAACTCGATTGGAAACGACTCGGGGAATTCTCGAAAGTGAAGAGACTTCGGAGGAAAAGCGAGGTTCCCACACGTTTGCATGCATACGCTCCTCGCGGATGAATCCCCATGTAAAGACCATTATGCCCCTGTTATTTGAAACGTGTGCAACACTCTTTTCTGAATAACATGCACATTTAAATTGTAATATATGAAATCGAGGTACGTGACTTTTTTTAAAATTTATTTTATTTTGCTGAAAAAATAAATATGCATATAGATCGCTTGATAAATGTCACCGTAAAAAAGGCACGCGCAAATGATAACCACAACCAAATGCAGTCCACAACATGTTAGGAATTCCAAGTCATTAACACGCAAGGCCAAAATCATGGAAAGTTCAATTGAGGACTTCACGGGGTGAAAAGTGCCTCGAATAAGGATGACATCGGACCAGGTTAGAGAGCATCATGTCCCTATACTCCGAGCACGTGCTCTTTCGTGATCAATCCAACACATGAGGTCGCAAATGGAAATGGTGAAACATTCGAGTCTTATTATTCCGACTTGATTTTTCTTTGAAAGAAAATATTAAAAATCATCATCGCGTTTTAACTATATATCAATTCGCATCTTGAGTTTTAGAAACCTACAATTAACATCCAAAGTTGCATTTAACATATGATCAGACTTATGAACTCGCCATTTTCCCAATTTCGGCCCTCTCATCATTTGAAATCCACCCTCGATGAAAGCCCACTTGCCCAAAACCGCAACCCGCCCACCCTTGAGCCACGACCTGGCGAGCTCTACTCATGTTCATCGAGGTTGACTAAACTTGGTCGATTTGGACTCAAATCTTAGTTGAACTCAATTCGATGCCGACAAAGCTCAAGGTGTCTAAATTCCAAATGTTTCGGATTACAATACGCATTATCTTTTGCGCTTTGTGAAAGTTCCAAATATTTCAATATGTAAGCTGTCACAATTTAATAAAGTAAAAAGTGAAAAGGTGAATGATGAAAATCAATCCAAACATACCCAAAGTGAACAAAACAAAACATCGATAGACTTTCATCAGAATAGGATCTATCATGGCCAGTTTTACGATCGTGGCCCCACCCGGTTCTTCCTGGATTTAGATCGACCAGATCCGTTCTTGGACTAAACGAGCGTCACTGCTCACATATTCAATGACTTGATAAGTTAAATGAGCAAGATATGATGGAAGATCTCTTTGTACGGATTCTTCATAAACTTTGTGATCAGGATGTGTTACCGAGAGATTGACTTTTTTACGCGCGTTTAAATGAAGCCCTTGAAGAACAATGTTGAAGGGGATAGGATTCGGATCTCACATTGATGTCTTCGCTCTTATTGTGCTTTGAAGGTTCAAGGATGGTCAGAAATGCATTGAACCCTTTGTCTTTGACCAAAAATCACAATAGATGTTCGGCCCTTCCTGCATATGAAATTGCTGTGTTCTTCTACGAATCACTAGAAACCAAACAACATGAATGAGCATCGATTTGGACGCAAGTTATCTCCATCGACTTGACTTTTCAAAATTGCACAACATTGGGTTAATGTTTCAGTCGGAATTCTTGATCTAATCTATGTCCATGTGAAAATATATAATAAAGTTTGATCTCGAGATTACCCGGTAAGACAGGTGTCTGAGTTTTACAGCTTAAAGAACTCGAGATCTTAAGGTTCTATTGTCATCGATTCATTAAGCCCAAATCTATTAACAAGCTTCTTCTTTTAATCTTTGCGCATCTTCTCCCCTCTAAAATTCACTAATTTTTGCTAAAATAGCTGGTAGGAGAGGATGTCGATTTTTGACTTTTGCAAAATCACGAGTTGTTGGGTTGATTCCACATTTTATATGTCTGGAATCAGAAAAAGGAAAACCTCCCCACTTGCACTTCACGGGGCCTAGGCAATCAATAAATTTTCCCAAACGTATTCTGGAATCTCTCTTAAATACAAAACTCTCAAGAATAGATTTTTGAAAAATTCGATTGCATAGCTGGTGACAGACAGCACCTCGTAGAATATGATAGCATCCACTCACCATTTCTTCTTAACCACCAATTTCTAGTAAATTACTCACGTCCCGGACGAATTCCAACATCCTCAGCCTGACGTCACATAGAATGTCTGGTCAGTCAAGACTTCGTTTCATATGCTTTAGAAGAGACGTGGTGGAAGGTCATCTAGCTAACACAAAGGAAAAGAGAGAGAAGGACATGTCTACAAGTGAAGCTCATAATTAGTCCTTAACGCTAAGTTTTGCTTAAGAAGGATTCCCTTGCATACAGAGAAATTAAAGAATATATCTATTATTTAATTAATCGAATAAATAGATAATCAGATGGACCGGTTAAAATAGGAGTTGCGTGACCCGCTTCTCATCCCCAGCCGCAGCAATGAAATAAATTCAACTTTCTCCAAATTCGACTATCCAATAGTTTAGTGCAAGTAGAAAGCCATATTGAAAAAAGTTATTGTAGGATTACCTGTCGTAAATGTAATATTTAATCAATTTTACATCTAATAGTTAATTAACCATAGTAAACGTAATATCTAAGTAGAAACCACACCTTTTCTATAGTGAACAACACTTGTGTTTAGGCGAAAGGAGGAAATGCAATCGAAAGGTATGACTATAGCCAAATGCTCTCTTTTAAATATGATTACCACGTCATAAGCAGACTTTCAACAACATTCAGTACATTGGCATCCTTACTGCTAACGCTAAGCATTTGATAGAGCCGATTTTATTTGGTTACGAAAAGAAAAGGGAAAGCATTTCATGATAGGATCACTATATGGTACACTGAGATGAAAATCCAGGGCCCCCATAATAGAAATTGACACCAAATGTCCCAGCCGGGTCCAAAAATCATTCATTGGGGTGGAGAGATAGTCAACACAGAGCCGAGGGTCCTCATACGTCAACGCAAATGGGGAGCGGCCATTTCCCTTCCGAAGGCTTTGGAAGGGCGTCCTATTTCCGCCATCTTAAATTCATCGACGACGGATTCATTGAGAGAGACTCGGTGAATCTTCAGACGTTTGTGACAAAACCTAATTGACACCAAAAATCACAATAGATTCACCGGGTCTCTCTCAATGAATCCGTCGTCGAGGAATTTAAGATGGCGGAAATAGGACGCCCTTCCAAAGCCTTCGGAAGGAAAATGGCCACTCCCCATTTGCGTTGATCGTATGAGGACCCCTCGGCTTTGTGTTGACTATCTCTCCACCCCAATGAATTGTTTCTGCAGGGCCCTTTAGATGAGTGAAGAGATTTTTAGGCCAGTACCCTACATTTTCATCCTGAATGCGCAGCCACCAATCTCTAGTAACTTGATCCTGAAATATTTTTATTAAGAGACAGAAGACTCAGAAGATATCCCATGTGTATTTACTAAAAAGATTGTTCAATTACCTTCCATATGGCTAATAGTTATCTCGACTTGTGGTTCATCATAGATGGAAACTGGTTGAAGCAGATTGTTTGGAGCATATCTGCTGCCCTTGTTTAGTTGGAATCCATCATAGCAGTCGAGATTGTAGCAGGGAGTACGATAGCCATCTGCCTAAAGTCCACCCAGGGGAAGCATGTCAAAATTTGACGTACTTATGAAAGTTTGGTGAATTGTAAGCACTGAAAATAATTAAGAACTCACGGTATAAAATATGAAAATCTTCGCCTGATTGCGGGGATAAGAAACTGTATCGACCTATAATAGAAACACAAACTGCTCATCTTCTATATCTACAAACATTTAGAAAGCAAATCATGCTAAAAATTTTCGGAGTTGATCAACGTAAGTTCTTACCAACCATCCCGCTTCCACTGTGTTCAAACTCTCTTCGGGGCCTGCTTCGAGCCAAATTTGGGAGAAACTGACTTCTGGATAAACGACGGCAGGATTCCACACATATATTGTTGCACGAGCTCCCATGTAACATACCTCGGGAAAACCCTCCGGTAATGCGTCATTTCTGCTCAGATTGAGCCACTTCTCGTCTGGAGTCAGCCGTGTAACAGATGGAGAACGCCCATCGCTTACCGCAGCAATGGTACTTAAGATCAAAACAAACAATTTGAAGAGATGCATTGGTGAACTCACTATCGCCATTGAAGAACAGAGTCGCGTACTTTTTAAAATGAGCCGAGGCAATGCTCTTATTTATGTTATGCATAACGCGTATCCCCTTGGATGACCTAATCGTCATTAATACAGTCCGCGTGGATTACCATTACCACGATGAAGAATATTTCTTCTTTGGGCAAATCTGAATGTAAATTGCAAAACTGACTATGCAAGCGAAAAGAAATGTTCGAGAACTGGTAATGGATTGGAGATAGGCATAGGGGACTTATCCTTTCCCTTCCGAAGATGGGAAGATGAACAGAAAAAAACAGGTCAACTTTCATGAGTGGAAAAATTACTCATTTTGGAGTGGCCGTCTAGACCTCAATAGCAGTTTTAACCATGGGAAGCTTCAAGAGAAACTACGGGACATACTTCAATAGCAGACTTAATCAATGGGAATTATATCTACCTACGTAAATTATAGGAACAAGACTATTATGAAACAATTCCATTGAAACATGGGATCGATACGAATCAACAACTTCATGAATTAAAGTGCCAGAAGTAGTGGGAATTTATGTAGCACCAACACTTTCTAGTAGCAATAACACTTTCTAGGAGCTTTCGTGTCATATCTGACACTTCGACACGCAATCAACGAGTGTCGAAAAATCCAACACATGCCCAACTCTCTTCAACACACTCCGACACGTGAGTCTGGAATTCCGACACGCACGAGATCAATTTTTAATAATTTCAATACTTATACACACACACACACACACACACAAAGAGGTAGGGCTGGTGGCCGAGCACCACTACTACCGCTGCCTCCTTCGAAGGGGGTTGGCAACCTCGTCAGCCCTAGGCGGCAAAGGTGGGGGGCAACCCTCACTACCCCAAGCGAGGCCATTGCCGGCCAGGCAAGGGCCAGCAAGGCTCGCCCAAATCTAGGCGATGCCTTGACTAAGGCTTGAGCAAGGCTCACCCAAACTTGGGCGACGCCACGCCCTCGCTTAGGCTTAGCGAGAGTCACCAGCCCTCACCTGTGGCCGGCGAGGCTCGCCCCTCCTCCGCCACCTCACCGGCCCCCTTCGACGGTGGCTAGGCATGCCACTGACGAGGGCAACGGCGTGCCCAGCAATGATCGTGCCTATCTTCTTCTTCTTTTTTCAGTTTTGTTTTATTAGAATTATTTTAGCTTTTTTAAAAGTTTTTTACTATGAAAAAATTAATAAAAAATGCCACATAGGATAAATAAATAAATTTTAAAATATTACTTCAGTATTTTTCCTTTAAACAATGTTTTTTCCCCTCTAAATTTTATGTATTATTATAATGGAATGCGGTTGAATTTGTTAAATTAAAATAATAACTAATATTAACAAATGTTGAATTAATATTTTTAGCGTAAATTAATTCTAGACTCTTTTTATTTTTTATTTATTTATGTATTTATATAAAATTATATTTAATATATAACTTGTCGAAACGTGTCGAAATTCTTTATTTTTTAAAAATAAGGCACAGCACCGTATAATCTGCTTGTCATTCGGGGACTGGATTCTTTATTCGTTCACGAATGCTAAAGTTTAGCATCCTCACCTACTATGCCGAAAGTCCAAGAACCTACCCTATGAAAGATGTATGTCCCGGGCTCATAGGGTCCATGCCGACATATATATCATAGCACAAAAGGTTGGTCATGTACGGTGTTAAGCCCGCTGCATCTCTCCAAGTGTGGCTGCCGTCAAGAATTGCAGAGACTGGAAGTGAGCTGCTTTCCCGAATTCCCCTACAGGAAAGTGGTCGCTCCCCATTCATGTCATTCTATGATGACTGCGCAGAGAACCAGCTAGGAAGCGTGGCCGCTCTTTAGAGCCTCCATGTCAGTGACATCGACACGTGTTCAACATGTAGTCAACTCTCCCGACACTTTAATAATATTTAAATCTGGAATCTTGACATGCGATTCTGATACACATGGGTCAATTTTAAAAAATTTCAAGAAATAAGTCAAAATGTAAATATATAAAAATATAAAAAGAAAAAAAAAAAGAAAGAGGGAAAGGAAACTCTATCTTTTGATGGTTGTCGCGACCTGATTTTTTCGAAGGGTGAATCACCTAAAACTAGGTTAATGGATTACTAAGTCCGAAGACTTAGCGCGGACTCTCCCAAGCCCTACCAATCGCGACTTGATACTAAGAAAATGACCCATTAAAACATACAATTATACTTCAAATTGGAGCTGCCACTAACCAATTAGGGTTGATTAGAAACCTAGGTAAAGTATGGGAGAATACTTTACCTTTTACGAACCAGAGATTTAATGGATTCGGGGACATGGTTACGCTAGATTAATCTAACGCCCTTTCGGTACCTTAAAAAAAAAAACATTTTTGCGGGCGGTCTTGATTAATTTTAACCTAAGATACTAACATGCAAATGGTGGTCATGCGGGTGCACAATCAATTAACTAACATTCAATAAATCAAAATGCTAAATTCATAAGAAATTATAAACTATAACTTTGTTAAAGTCCACTCTGTAAGAAAACATTTAAAAAAATACTAATAAAAATGCATGCCCTAAACATGATTTCTAAATGACATGACGCCTAACTTTTATTATTATGCAATCTTAATCTAAAATTAATATGCATGAATTTTACTTTAATGATATGTGAAATGCAATTTATATGGCCTAATTTGAATTACATGTATGCAATCTAATTTATACAATCCTAAATGTGCATATACTACATGACATGGGATGCATGACATAACAATTCTATATGCATATTCTTTTGTGATTTTTTTTAATGATTCTTTTTTTTTAATGTATGCAACCTACACTAAACAATGATGATATAAAATGGGATTAATTATGAACTAACCTATTAATTAACCAAGTAAATGACTTTTGCGTTTTCTCTTTTTATTTTTTTTTATTTTTTAAAATGACCGAATAATTTTTTATTTAAAAAAATAACGTAATGATGCAATGCTAACTTTTTTGTTTTTTTATCTCTTATTTTATATTTTAAAAAAAACTACATGATTGGGAATACTAAAAAAAAACATTAAACTATGACCCACTAATTAAAATGCAACACGTAACGTGCCCCTTATGAAATCTATATAATCTAAACAACATTTTTTATTCTTTTTTAGTTTATTAAAGGAAAATTAACCTAATCCTATATGAATCTAAAAAAATAAAATGTGTTGCTTAAAATGTAAAATGCTTATGGACCTAAATATCTAAGTTCTAATATATGACATATAATGCATGATATGTGATAAATAATCATAATGTATCCTACTTAGAAAATCATCAATGTAAGTCAACAACATATCATTTTAATGGGCATCAATAATGCAAAACAATTCATGAATTTTGCCATAAAAAAAAAGTCAAAATAATCAAAAATCTAACCCGACGTCTCGCGGGTCAATATTTTTAATTACTATGGCTTAATATGACAAATTTCCTAATTGGGTAATGATCAAAACAAATCAAGTTAGAATAAAAAGAAAGCTATGATTCTAAATACTTAAAATAAACTTAATCTAAAATAAACTTAATCTAAAAAAACCTACCTAGTCTACCTCACGGTTAACTTGAGGAATGGTGAAGAAATGGGGGTGGCTGGGCTGCGATGGGTCGCCAAGAAGTTGGTCCCGGTGGCCGGAGCTGGGGCGGCGTGGACCGGCGATGGGCGGATCGGCGGCGAACGGACCGGCAGAAGACTCCGATGAGGGGGGCGGACCACCGGTTTGCTGGGCGCGAGCTACTGGGTCACGGGCTGTGGATGATGTGGGCAACCAACTCCGGTGAGTGCAGGGGCGTCGGGCGAGGGGATAGATTGCGGAATCTGCAGGTCGCGGCTTCGGAAGTGCGGCGATCGGGAGTCGGTGAAGCAGGAGTAGAAATGGCGTCAAGTGTCGGGCTCCGAGCGGTGGTGGGCAGCTCGGGGCGGCAAGCGGCGCGATGAGGCGGAATTGGGCTAGAGGCGTTGCAGCAGTCGCGGCTAGCTTCGGGCGGATGTGCAGGTGGCAGAGGTGCGGAGGGGGTGTCGGTCGCCTATTTGCAGCAGCGTCGGGCGAAGCTCTTGCGGGCAACTGCGGAGGAGCGGAAGACACCGTCGAACGATGGGCGGTTTGAGGCGCGGTCGCCGGACGTCGAGCGCGACGGTGCTCTCGGCTGCAAAGGCACGATCCGCAGGGGCGTGGACGTCGAGCGCCGGTTTGTTGAAGAAGAAGACTCCCCTTCTTTTTCCTTTCCTCTTTTTTTTGGTTTTGCTGCACGTCCTTCGACCGGTCACTTTCCCTGCTACCTCTCTCTCACACCCTTTTGCAGAAGACTTTTGCACTTTTTCTCAAACGGATGAGAAATCTCTTTTCTCCATCTTTGACTTTTTGGACTTTTGTGCCTTTTGTGGCTTTTCTTTCGACGAAGTGAAGCCCTCTTTCGACCAAAGTGTACGAAAACTTCTGAATTTTTTTTCGATTTTTTTTCGAGTTCGCACGAAGAGAAGCCCCCCTTCAAGACCTCCGTGCTCTTCATTTATAGAGCCAAAACGAATCAAGTTTGTTTTCGCCGGTGGAGATTTTTACTCAACCTCTTAACAAAGAAATGGCTCCAAAATCACCAACGTTGAATTTCGAATTTGAAATGAGGAGATATGTTCAACAACCAAATGTTTTATTATTCAAAAGAATTTTCAAAATCTTCCTCCAAATGTTTTTATTTTATAAGTTACTTATTATCCTCTATTTTTATTTTGCAAAATAAGTCTAATCCTAAATGCAATGCTATGAAATGCTTAATGTAATTTTTATTAGGTGTCAACAATGGTGAAATGTGGATCGTTATTTTTCTTTTTAACTTATTGTTACATGTCAAATTTGAAAGTGAAATGCGGATTGCTTGTTTTTTTCTCCAAATTATGAATGATTGGAATGGAATGTAATTGAAGAATCAATGAATAATATTAATAAATAGTAAATTAATGTTTTTAGTGTAAATTCATTTTAGGCTCTTTTTTGTTATTTATTTGTGGATTTGAATCAAATTAATTTGATTGAAATAATCATTAAATGATAATTTATCACATATATATATATATATATATATATATATATATACATTTAATAAATAGCATGTCTAAATATGTCTAAATTTTTTATTTTTTTAGAAATAACGTATTAGCAAGTCATGTTACATCGCGTCACAAGTCAATTACTACTTGTGCTTCAAAGTAGTTGCCATTGGTCACCGTAACTACAGCGCACTATCTCATATATAACAGACTCGTTAGGAAGTGCATTAACGGCTGTGTAAACATGTAACTTTAAAAGCAAACTCAAAATCAATGTGATGGAGCCTCAGTCGCGTCTGGATTGCACGTACTTCATGCCCAGGAGGAGCAGTGAATTCATACTGGCTCTGAGAATCTCTTCACTTGGGGAGCAAATGGTACGATTTCTATGACTGTCGTACTTTTGCTGTCTTCTGATGGGAATTGTTCCTTCATGGCATTCTCCATATTTCCACCAAACCTGACTAAGAGCACCTCCTAAATGTTCTGTTCCATTTCCTTTCAGATGTAAGCTTGGTTTCATCTATAGCCAAAAATGGGCAAGCTTCAGCTTTTGTTCAGTAAACTCGATTAAAAATTCTGAGGAAGGACAAGTAACATAGGTCCTGGGTAAAACATTCCGCCTTTCCTTGACGACAGATAAGTTAGAACTACGCTCTCTCACAAAAGCTATATGGTGGCCCTCAATGTTAGGGTATATGCATATCGTCATGGCTGGTTTCGAAAAGTTAGCAGCTCACTGCAAACAAATATTAGAAGGGACAAGGAAGTACGGTAACTCAGCTAATCCTAGTGCAGGAAATGGGTCAAAATGAGGAGGAAAAGAACCTGGATTGTGTGATACTTGAGAAGTGGATGATTAAAGGCGGGCTGCCTGAAGATATCAATAGAATCGATCACTTCACTCTCTTCAAGACTCGGCAGCTTGATCTTATGAACTTATTCCTTTATTTCCGGTAGATCATCCAAGACAAAAAAAAAGTCAAAAAGAGAAAGATGAAGTAGCAACAGGCAGCGGTGCTAAGAATGACCTCAATGGTTTTTACTGCCCCTTTAGGCTTAACAAGATCTGTCCCTCTATCTGATACAAGGAGCATCATTAGAGCAAGCCCATTGCTCAGCATAGTCACAGTGATTATTAATCACCGAACTTGTAAAAGTTCTGACAGAGCTTGCATTTGCCATTGCAGAACAATTTCCCGGAGATGAGAAAATGAGAATCCTTACATGTATTGAATGTCCTCGCCTCAAATTCTCCCATCATATAGCATCGTATATTACTTAGAAAAGATGGAATCAGATTCTAGTTACTCCAGTGGAGAATGTTTCTCTAAGCATAAATGGAATTGGAATGTGAATAGCAGCCATCAATTCTCGTTCTGCACGTGAAGCAATTAATTAATGTTCAAGACAGGGCTTTCCGTGTTCATTTGATTTCCTTCTAGTAGATGAAATGAAATGGAGAAAGTGATTTCCATAAGTGTATCACCTTATTCTAAAGGCCACATGGATATCAGATTTTTCATCCTTTAATCAATTAGTAAACGGATAGTAAATTACGTTTAGCACAATAAGAAATTGAATAAGGATATTGAAGAGAGCATTCTTATTAAAAGATTCTTGATAACCGACAGATCAAAAGTGGGCTTGAAATGTTCCCCCAGAAGGTTCAAAGTAAATGCTTAATTCCAGGGGAATACTATAGCGAAGGTATTAATAAATTGCTGAATTGGTAACAATCTTCTTTAACACAAGCAATCCTAAACTAGGTGGTCGCGGTTGTTTCCATGTAGATCTCTGAAAACTTGTCACGTCCGTATATCTCCTTATCCTGGTCAGGAGAAGCATACTGTAGAAGAAAATCCAGCACACCCGTGATAAAAATGGAATCCATATGCAACGGAGGTGGCTCGCTGATCTGTAAATCATAGCATTCCAGTCTTGACATGTACTTAACAGGATTCTCTGCATCGCTCTCTCTATAATAGGCAGCGCCGAATTTAAGATGGCGGAAAAAGGATGCTTCTAAAGCCTTTAGAAGGAAAACGGCGGCTCCCCATTTGTGGTGTCATATGATGACATCAGGTTCTTCATTGACCATCTCTCCTCCCAAACCAATTACATCAGTGGTACCGATTAAAGTGAAGAATTCTCTGGGCCAGCATCCTACATCCACATCTGCAAAGCGCACCCACCAATGTCCTCTAACTTAGTTCTCAAGCAGTTTTTTAAGTGACAGAAGAATTGAAAATGTGCAAGTATCTTTTTTTCCCTGAAGAAGGAAATATACTTCTGAAAAGATGGTACAGAAAAAACCGGCGTCGTCTCCTGGAGAACATACTTGCTGCGAGAGATCTTTGTAGCTTTGCAGTTGAGAAAACACCATCAACAGAGCTCCAGTAGGCACACACACTCGATGTGGGGAGTGTGTGGGAACATGTCTACTGGCTGTACACTTTTTAGTTTGTAACACCCTTCTATGTTTTGCTCTCTCTGCAAAGACACACAGGATTAAGCGATTGACAACTAAGAAAAAGAGGAACTGGTGGGATGGACTTGATACATACCACCCCATGACAAAGGTACTCAAGGTCGCGTGCACAGGTAGCTGGATTACAAGATACATAAATAATACGCTGAGCCTTGAGCTTCAGCAGAAACTTAATTAACTTCAGATGCATGCCTGGCCGATTTGGATCTGCAGTATTGATCCAGTAAAACAGTGGGAAAAATTATTTGTACTTACAGAGAAGCTCTGCTTAGCTAGTGAAGTTTATATACCTACAAAAATTATCCTGAAAGATACTACTTGTTTGCAGAGAACATAAACACCAAAAAAAATAAAAATTGCAGATATGAAACAACCTTTAAGCCAACAAACAAAGACTCGATTATAAAATTTAAGAAGAGATACCCGAAATGACAATATCTGGTTTAGGGAACTTGCTGCCAAAATTTTCATCGATTTTATTGAGATCTCCTTGGATAAATGTTGCATTGCTGATACCATTGAGCTTGGCATTCAGATGAGCATCAGAGATGGCTTGAGCAACAACCTCGTACCCATAAACATGTCTAACACTGAAAAAGACGGTCTCAATTGGTCGAGTTCTATCACATAATTATCACAATGGACAAATATCTGTACCTTCTGGCAAGTGTCAGACCAATGGTGCCTGTTCCACAGAATAGGTCTAGCACAATTTCTGAGCCATCTCCCCTAAGACCCGCACACTCCTCGATAAGTTTATACAGAACCTCAGCCTGAAGTGCACCAGGTCTTAGAAATTTTCAAAGAGAAGAAGAAAAGAACACTAGGATTTTTTACAAGATAATGGAAGCTATGAGGAGTTAGCAATACACTGATCTGATCATGTGTTGATACCTGCCAAGCATTTGTCTGAAAAAAGGAATTGGCGGAAATTTGAAAAGTAAGCCCTCTCAAGGTCTCTGTGATGGTAGATTTCCCATGCAAAGTGTATTCCTCCTCTCCAATAGATGTATTACCCACCGAAGTATTCACATTATTAACAACACTTACCTGCCATTTACAAGTATAAATTAACTCGTATAAATTATCTTAAATAAATTATAAAAAAAAATTGCAATCACAAAAACTTGGCGCCAGAGGAAGGGCCACTGAGTGCTGTTCTAGCCCAATATTTATAATGAAAAAGAAAGAATGCAGAAGATAGTCGGCTCTTGCTTGCAACAGGCTATTATGCCACTAATTCAGTTTAGCATCTAATTAAGTATTTTAAAAAACGTGAATAATTTGATCTCTTTGAACTTCTTACGTAAGTGAAAAAGAAAATCCAAACGATTCAAAGAAAAGAAATCCCGATGACAGAAATATGTAGAACCATTATCACTGGATATATATTTTTAATCTGATCAAAACCGACCACCTGATATTCTTTAAAGGAGACATTTATCCAGTGTGTTGCCGTGGTTTTTAGCAAACTGGATACTCTAAACATGATTCACCTATCTTGGAAAGTTCCCCCACTCAATCTAAGAAAAAAACGAAATGCTCATTAAATTAGCATAGAAGAGTTGGCCAACAAACCACTTCAGGGAAAGATGTAATTTTCTCTACTAAGGGTTTCAGCAACTCGGGCTTGTAAGATGATGTCACGAAATTAACCATGACCTCCGGCTGACCAGTCTCAATGTCCCTGAACATATATGAACGCTGATAAAGATAGGGAAGCCAAAACAAATTACCATACAGATATAAGGATTTTAACACAGCGAAACTGTTGAAAAATTTTATGATACATATAATTAAGACAAATTCACTGAATTCCAGTTGCATTTCTGTGGAAACTAGAACCAACTTTTGCACTTAAGTGGATTTCCATGGCATGCAGCTATCTAAATAACTAGATAACGGAAGAAAAACTATTGTTCATACCCACTTATAGACAGAAAATAGAAACTTAATGAGAATTCATTGCATTAATTGATTGTGTCAATTAATATAAGAAGAAAAATTGGGAAAAGGAATGTAAAATTAGGGTTGCAAGCAAACTGATCGTATCGCTCCTCTATCTTCCCAAAGGAAAAACATCTCTAAGATCTGTTCCTTGGATGCGAAAGAGAGCACTTGATCTCTCACTATCGAAAAAGCATACCATGCCTGAATCTAACTGAGGTTGCAGGTGAAGCCTGGACAGTGTGTGATCTACCGATTTCTTTACTGGCAATCTCATTATTCATTGTCAATCAACTGTAAAACATTTATCTTTAAAAACTAACTATGCCATGCTTAGATCCTGGTCACAAACTATTACAAGTGGAAAAGCTTTTACACTACAGCCCCTACCTCCCAGTTCTAAGCATTAGATGCTTAAGAAATCCAGCATGAGAGTGGACATCATAAGGAGACAAACCTAGTTGGGGATCTCTCCAGCAGTCTTGTATAGCTGCAAGAACCTACGAGCAGAAATGCAAAAAGGAAAGAAGTCTTTGAGCATTAAATAAGGAGTTCTTAATTTTGTCTGTCTGTTTAATCAGCAAAACAAATCTCAACAGTTCAAAGCAATTAACCACATGAAGAGCAATTATTTTTTTACAAGGAGCCCAATCACAAAAGAGATGCAGCAAGTGTAAGCTTATATCTGGCAGCTACTTGAAAAAGAACACATGCCCCCAGACGAGCATAGAATGAAGATAAATTGCAAGGTGTCAAATGTTATTTTGTTGGATAAGAGTAGTTATACTACATGCATGTAGTGTCAAATGTCTCATTACATGTAGAGCTGACAACTTCCTTCTGGCTAGAGTCATAAGTGGATTTAATTTGCCCCTTCTATGTAGGCTGTGGCTTCTTTTTACTTTATATTTGATTCAACAGTAATGATTAATCATATAGAAAGAATCCATTTCAAGGTTCAACCATCTTCGTAGCATACCTTGTTAGCAGGGTCACTTTGTAGTAAGCACTTGTTGACATTCACGACCTTATCAAAGAAGCCTGGTGCATGCAGTCCCAAAGCATGGTTCTCAGTATCATCGCGATCCTCTTCAAACAACTCACGTGGCAACCATCTTTGAGAGCCAAATGAAAATTCCATCTGTGAAAGCAATAGCACCGTCAGAAGATCGTGCAAAGAACAAAGATCCACTCAGAGATGGAACAAGGTTTGTCACAGTTCTATGTGATCATAAATAATGATATTGCGCACACATAGCAGTAACGTTACGCCAAAAATTGGACCCCATAAACTTCGTAATTAGAAAAGAATAACTGTATGGCCCAATGACATTGTTGTAGTTTGAAAATTACACACACACCAACAGAGCATGGCATGGTGATCATTGAAGTCGAATTAAAGGTTGCATCAGCAGAACACGGCTCCCAATAGATGGGAAAATTAGGACAAGTCACAAGCAAGGAATCCCGATTTCATGAAAGTTACAGCTTGAGAAACAATATCTGATCATTTAGCCGACCCTGCTTAGTGGGAAGGGCTTACACAATTTCTGATTAGTTAAACACTGATTAGAATTCAGATGCCAACAAGACAAAAAAAACCAGTGCAGCATAACGACAAGGGACAAGAAAATGCAACATCCGCGGCCAACCTTGTTCCGATAGTGGAACTGGATATCGCATGGAACGATGGGCTTCATCATCGCGGGAAACTCCGGATCATTATCGGGAAATTTCCCCACGTGAATGATCAGCTCGCGGACCTGCTGCTCCTTGGCCCTGACCTGAGCCTCGTACAGCAAGTTCTGCGTCTTACACCCACCGCAGTACGATGCATACTCGCAGGGGGCATCCACGATGTCCCGATGCGGAGATGTCGTCCTCAACTTGGTCACCTGCGCATTTCCGGACACGCCTTGCGGAGTTAAAACTTCACGAAACTTTCCCGGTCGATTTTAGCGAGGTAGAAAGGGATGAAAAACAAAACCTCTGCGTAGTTGCCCTTCCTGCGGGTGACGCGGCCGACGAAGCGCTCGCCGGGGAGGGCGCGGTCGCAGAGGACGACGAAGCCGGTGCCGGAGACCTTGCAGACGCCCTTGCCCTTGTAGGCCAGGCTCTCGCACTCCAACTCGAGGGTCTGGTTCTTCCTGGGGAAGTAGGAGGCGGAGCGAGCTTCCTGTTGCGGAGGAGGAGGAGGAGGAGGGGGGTCTTCGAAGGAGGGGACGGAGGCGGCGGCGGCGGTGGTGGCGAAGCGGAGGCGGCGGAGGAGGGGGCGCGGGAAGAGAGCGGTCGGGATGAGTTTGAAGGAGTGAGCGGGGATGGCGGCGGCGGCGGCGGCGGCGGTCACCGGCATTGTGGGGAATGCGGTGGTGGGTGCGAAATGTTCGTTTTGGGGAGGGACGATGAATCGAGGAAGGAGGAACGAGAAGGATAGAGGGCATTTTCGGTAGTTCGCATGCCAGTTAAATGGGCGGGCTCGGGCTCGGGCTCGGGCTCGGGCCGGTGAAAATGCGAAGCCCGTTTAGGAGAAGCCCATTGGGTATCTCTAGTTAGTCTAGTTAGTGCGTCTATCTCACGAAGAATGAACGATTTAGAAAATAATTTATTAAATGGTTGCTTATAAAAATAAACGATCGAAAAATATCTCACAAAAATATTTAAACATGAATTCTTATCAATAAAAAAAAATTTCATTAACTAATTATAAGCGATATAAACGATTATTTTTAAGAAATCATTTTTCCAAACCATTCATTTTCTGTGACGTAAATGAAGCCCTAGAAGGTGTTAACTAGAGATTATCAAGTAATAACGAAATAAAAAAGCATCGAGAATTTCTAGAGATTAATTTTTCTTATCTTAACGAAGAAACTTGATATGAGTAATTTTTCTTTTGGAAAATTAAAAACCTAATAAGAAAATAATGCGTATTGAGATTATCATGACTTTATAGAATAAGATCCCACGATCAGAGTTAACAATTATTTAGCATTAAATAGTAATTAAAATTTAATTCAATGTTCAATGTAATTTTTGGATTTTTTATACATATTCAACTTTACGTAACATTTGGGTAAGTTCTTGAGAATCACACCTTTACCTTTACAGCCTCTGAATTCACTCGGGTAAGGTATAAAAGTGAGTTCTACTTTCACATTTGTAAATTGGAAAGATGCCAAGACTCATTTCATTCGACCAGGAAAAAGAATCTTGGTTGATTGATTTTTCCGTTCAAAAAGAGATTCTTGTTGTGGGAAATGGTTTTCTTTTCCAAAAAAAGAGAAAATGGAGTTTACCGTATCTTTGGTTCATCATCTACTATGAGACAACAAAATTATCATTGCTAAGATTTGCTTTTAATTGACGAACCAAGATATTTTCCTTCTAATGTGATCTTTTCAATGTTTATATGGATGTCTCCATTTCAGTATTTAGTTACTCTAGTTGCTCTGGACAATGTCTTGACTGGAGAGATGATGGTTGTCAAATTATCAGTTTAGTGTCAGTTTTGATTTGGGTTCGGTTTATTTAGCTACCGGAGGAAGTTGAGAACTTAGTGAACATTCTGTTTGCGAAAAATAGAGGGCGCTATTAAGACTCTAATTTCCTTGTCTTCTCTCTCGTTACGGTCTCAATTATTCTGTCACAAGTGATGAATCCATAGTCATTAAAAGTGATTTGACTCTCCTCGTCTCTTAACTAGATCGGTAAAGCTTTTGTCAATTCCCATGGGAGACCGACCAAGTCACTAGAGAACTAACATGTGTTTCGACTCTGTGGTTCTGTTGTTGTATCTGGTGTGTGATAAAAATCCAGGAATCCAGAATGGACTTCACATACTTATGTAACGGTGTGCATGAAATTATTGGTCTAAGATCATTAACAGCCTCTTTTTTTTTAAAGTTTGCTCTGCAGGATTAACCTTAATTTTTTCTGAATCCGGCCATTGATCGCCGCAGATGGGACCAATCTGACGCACATCGGTGGATCCTTTTTTTCCCGATTCAAGCAATGTTATACCGGTGATGCACGTCTTCTCCAGCCATGTAGCTCCTGTCTAGTCAATCATGTTGGTTGTTGCATTGGAAATCCGAGATAGAAAGCCTATTCTACATTCTTAGAATTAGAAAGATTGGGATTGCCTTTTATCCGTATATAAAAAAGTTGCAAATGTATGCATTATCATAAGTTAAGCTCAAACTTTGTGTCTTGAATTTGTTAACAACGCTTGCGTGTATATCCTAGGTTGCTTGTGAGAAGTACTGCATTAGGACCACTAGAAAGGAAAAAGGATAACTAGTCCCTCGTTATAAATTCTCTCATTCTACCCCCCTCAACATTGAAAACTTGTTGCTACTTAACCAATTGTGTTAGATTTCAACTGAAATCTCAGCCGAGCCCCAAGAACATGCTGGGAGGGCCTGCTAACGCCGATTACCCCATCCATGGATAACCCCAACCTCTAAATCACCTCCCCTCAAACACAACATGAAATTCCTAATTTCACAGTATTGGGAATGCCATAAACTGACACTATGAATGGAGACAGAAGCGACAAAGGACGAAAGGATTTTATCGTTATAAAGCGAGTTTCGAAGATTCAATCACAATAAGAAAAAGGAAATAGATGACACAATGAAAATAAATAGTACAATTTTGCGGACAAAAGTTAATCTTTTAAATAAAAAGAAGATAGCCTTTCTGGTGGGGCAAAAGTTCAGCTACCTTGCCGTAGGGGCACTGTCAAATTGGAGCTTCGAGTAGCTCATTTCAGAGGAACCACTTGATTTGCTCACCAAAGACTCCTTCAACTCTACCAATACATCATTTATGTCTGGCCTTTGAATAGATGTTGGTCGCGTACAAGACATAGCAATCTCCACTACTTTCCAAGCTGAGTTGATGTCGAATTTTTCTTGTAACCTTGGATCCACAATCCTTTGTATATCTCCACTTTCAACAATAGGAATCAACCATTGACGTATGTGCATGCTGGCGTTGCCATCCTGGCTTCTCATTATTGCTGGTTGGCCCGTGATCAACTCAAAGAGTATGATTCCAAAACTATAAACATCACTCTTCTTGTTTAAATTTCCACAAGATTGAAACCTGAGAGGGGAAAAAAACAAATAATGAATCTTTAAATCAACAATGAAGTCTTAGACAATGTCAATATTTCTATGCATATAGAGATCCTAAACCGAATTGGATTGATAATATTGAGTTTTAGTCATTACTCAGGGTCGAGGTAGCCGGGAGTGCCCGCAGGACAAGTTGACACATAAGAGTCATTTTCAGTTGCAAAAGCTCTTGACAAGCCAAAATCAGCTATTTTTGCTCGGAAGTTTTCATTCAACAAGATGTTCGTAGTCTTCAAGTCTCTGTGGATGATGGGAGGCTCGCAACCATTATGCAAATAATCCAAACCTGAACACCTCACAAAAACCATGTCAACAATGCCAAAGCAATGTAAGGAAAGAACCTACAATTGTGGATATCTCATTCATGTACCTTGTGCTGTATCCATGGCTATTTGTAATCTCTTACTCCATGTCAAGACCTTTAGATGGTCCTTTGTTGGATTCATCTGAACTTTACCTATAAGGAAGAATAAGAGTTATACAAGATTATTTTAGAGAAGAAACAATAGAAAAGAACAAAAATACACACCTGATAAATGTTGCCTCAAATTTCCATTAGCCATGTATTCGTATATTAATGCCATACGCTTAAAATCATCGCAATATCCAAATAGAGAAACCAAGTTTCCGTGGTGAACAATCATTAAAAGTTGCGCCTGCAGTGTCACGAGTGTGCATTATTATAATACAAACTGACAATAGTCAAAGAGGACATTCCCAAACAAACGTCTACATAAGTGTCAACATAAGTTGATTTTAAAAGGAAGAGTGATTGCACCATTCTATCTAACCTCAGCTTGAAATTCCCTGTACCCTTGCTTTGATGATTCAGAGAGAATCTTGACAGCAACCTCGGTGTCGTTATCTAGTGTACCTAGATAAACCTTTCCAAATCCACCTTCACCAATCACTCGTCCAAAGTTCCCAGTGATTCTTGAAAGCTCTCCATACTTGAAAGGTCGATTCTTCAATCTCAGTGTCCTTTCACTAGAATCTATACCAAAAAGAATTTTTCAAATCCCATTTCAAGAGCTGCCATCAATATGCTAACAAACAGATTCTTTGCTCAATACATATAGATAAGTTTGAGATGGTACAACCAAACTTTCTTTTAGGGAGCATTGAAATGTTGAGGACAAAGTTGTACTCTTAAGTTATTACAAGTCCCTCCCGTGCATTGCATGGCTAGTTTTGAATTTAAAAAATCAGAAAATTTATTGTCAATAAGTTAAGTTGAATAATGCATGTTCTCTTTTTTTATGCAAATTCAACCATGCTGTGGTAATTATTGTCTCTCTCCATTCCATTTTCTTGTGATCACAATGTAACTCAGATTACTAGCATTTGGAAACTTTGACTAAAGTTACCTTTATTCCTGATTGCAATGTCAATGAGATTGTGAAATAATACTCTTAGGGTGGGTGAGAAGATATAGCAAGCAGAGTTGTATATCCTCAATTAAATTATCCTAGAAAAGACGTTGCAAATAGAATCGTAGCAAAGGAAAAGCAAAGATTGATGTCAAATGCAATGTAGATCAAGTGAACAGGACAAGTAAGAAAACTTACCAGGTATTCTTTTTCGTTTAATTAACCAAACGATAGCCAAAGCACCAAAGAGAACTACAAAGAAGCTTGAAACTGATGTAACAACTGGAACAAGGATGGTTTTTTGTTTCTTCTTCCGGGGGCAATGATTAGCTTGGCAAAGATTCACGTTTCCTGTCAAACTGCATCAAATAATGAAGGAGCTGAACTTAAATTCCTGTGAACATTGCCATGTGGTGATGACAAGTTGGCCTTCTTATTTGTTTTAAATCACATTAAAAAAAAAAAACAAACAAACAAACAAAATTTGTTGATAGTCTTTCCACCCTATAGAAGTTGCATATGAGAGAGAGAGAGAGAGAGAGAGAGAGAGAGAGAGAGAGAGAGAGAGAGAGAGAGAGAGAGAGAGAGAGAGAGAGAGAGAGAGAGAGGAGAGAGCGAACCTCATGTTTAAAGTATTGTCCATAACCCTTTTCTTAAGAGTTTCAGGAACCGACCCACTCAGGTTGTTTCCACTTAGATTTCTGCAAATATAGCCATATTATGAGAGTTTTGTCCACCTCAAATCTTTTGTTGCTTCACTTTGCCACATTAACTTACAGATATCTAAGATCTTGTAATTCGGCCAGAGTTTCTGGTATTGCTCCTGTAAGCTGATTGTTGGACAAATCTCTGGAAAAGACCAAATTTAGAACACCTAATATCAAGTTAACCAACTCCATAGCCAAAAGCAGGATGTTTCCACACATTAGGGCAATATTTCAACGGGCTGTGTCTCCCAAAACACAACCTTAGTCATTCAATCATGAGTTGACTACCTGGGGTTACTTAATCAAGGGAGATGTGCAGACACAACTAAATCAACCATGGTAATACTTACAAATATTCCATTGTCGATAGATGTGAAAATGATGAGACTATTTCGCCCGTCAAATTGCCAGAGCTCAATATCCTGACCATCATAGATCAAAAGAGAGAACCTGTCATTGCCATCTTCATAAAGACAGCCTGTTTTGGTACAATAAAGGAAAGTTTGTGCAATCGATTCTTCAGAATGAAGGTATTTTAAATCCTCCTAATGTAAATGTTTTAGGTACAAGAGACCATTCATAATCGTCAATTTCATTCCTTGCATGAATCTCACTAATTCCTTGTTCCACAATTTATGATTATTATCGGACCTAGATACATAAAAATTATCTTTGGAAGACCTAATACTTGCTCATACACAATGCAATTCGGAAAACTTGCGTCAAAACTAGGCTATTAGTAACAAAAAGTTGCACGAGCAAGATAACTATACATTGGAGAAGAAGAAAGCATATTTTGTCAATCAGAGAGTATATAACTTGCATGACCCACCCAGTCTATATGGAACAATCCCCCAAAGAAATACTTAAGATGGTAACTATCTGGGGTGGTGTCAACTTAGGAGTCAGTTTGAGCTCTCTGCAATAGCATGGGAGGCTCAGGGTGCCAAAAACTCGCCCTTCTAAAACACCGAAGTTCCATCATGCCCCCATAGCCTAGCAGCACTCTCACCCCTTTCAGTGTGTGAATTGATCCATTCCTGGCCCCTTCTCATTCTTAGAAGCCCCCACAAATGCCTTAGCAATCAATCTCCGCCATCGTCAAATCAAGTTGCAGTAGATCCTATTTTGTACCAAAATTGGCACACAAGATGAGTACTCTATCACCATTTTGTAATATTCCAAAATGGTAATAACTTCTTGTAATATCCTGGCCAAATACATCTGGACGAAACGCAAAATGGCTACTCAAGATTGTGACTTTAGTGGGTAGGTGTCAAATTTTGAGTTACTTCATGTGCTCTGTCCCACCTTGTGTGGGAATTTGGGGTAACATAACTGCAATCAAACAGACTCTAAGAACTTTACGAAGGCATAACAATATTCTCAGTCCTTAGGAGAATTCACGTCGAAATGTTGCATTCACCCTAATTGTTCTTTCTCCTTGATAAATAGAACTTCCAGTTTTCATGACAAATGAGGAAGGCTTCACCTAGAAAACCAGTATTACATAAAAAACAGGGTTAGGGGACTCACAATGATATAATCCTTGGAGGGTTTCCGTAGCTACAATTTAAACCATCCCATCTGTCGTTCCTTGGTACACATGGATCACCTTGCCAACTTTCTCTCTTAATTTGATATGTATCTTTGATGGCGTTGATAGCTTTCACTGTGATTTTAATCACAAAAACGATCTATCATTTAAAGCGAAGGAAAGAGATGCAAAATGTGGTTGCATTCACATGTGAGTTATACAGACTTTCAGATTCCAAATGACTCGTAACATTTCAGTGCTTCAGCTTGAAGAGACATTTCAGCAATTACCAAACAAAAAGTAGCCATAGCAATGAACTAAGCAGATAGCAGAGTAACAGTTAGCCACACTCGTTGATCCCAACAAAATCGGAGTTCACGAATGGCATAAAGACCCACAGTGGAGAGCAGTATATTTAGGATTCCTTAAATCTTACTTATTGACAATTGAACATCTATCTAATTACTACGCATGTCAATTGTAGTACAACTGTACAAAGTGTATGTAGAAAATAAAAACATGTAGAACACTAAAAGCTTACCATCATCTTGTGCTGTGGGTACATTTGGAAGATCACTGACGGCATAGATCTCCACAGCATTGAGAAATGGTGGATATCTAGACTTATCCGTCGATTCAATTGAGAAGGTGATGTTCGACCCACTCATTGGAGTGGAAACTACAACCACTGGCTTTAAGTACTCGAGGGTCACCGTCTTCACGAATTGACTATCATTCGTGGAAATCGTCAACTCCCTCTGCAAGCCATTAGTCGATCTCTCGATCTCCACAAAATGAAAGTACGCGACCCATTTCGTTGCGGAGCTTGAAGTGTCCCACCATAAATCCATGGAAAAGCTGGCATTCTTTGCTGTTTGAGCGGTCTGAAGAACTTCCCCAGGAATCTTAAACTTATACGCATCATCGTTGTCGAATAAATCAATGGCAGATGTGGTGTTTAGTGTGAGCCCGTCACCATCGTTAAGGGGTGTCCAGATCCGATCGTAAACATCATCAGGGTGCCTGTGAGAGGCATTTCCACAAACAATTTAAGAGCAAACAATTAAGCAATTGACTGAGTGACTAGCAAATGCCAATTTATATGGATATGCAACAGAAACATTGAAGCTACTAAATATTCAACACATTACTAGTGAAAAACGGATGCGTTGGTTGGGTTTCCAAAATCAAAACATCTCACTTGTGATTCAATGCAAAACTTGAAATTTGCAATATGATTCGCAGTCAATAATATTCGTTGAGAGAAGTTAAATTGCCACGGACTTGTAACACGTTGTCTGTAGATACAATACATCAGTTTCATATAGTTCCACTTACGTAATTGAACTAAAATTTTCATTGTTTTTTAAGCAATTCCTAGAATGAATGTTTTAAGACCAAAAAGGCTTTGGATTGGGTTAGGACTAATCTAATTCGCTACTGGAATATTTCCAAGATCTAGATGGACTGTAAGAACTTTGGAATAACAATAAATATTAATCATGTATTTCATGTCAAATGAGTATTACCAACTAACCTCATATCAATATATGTTGTTAACAGGTGTCCCAGAGGCATTAGTTAAAACCAATAAAATTTCTAAAAACACTTACTGATATGTTTTGAAAATTGAAAAATTAACATATTTCAAGAAAGTAAAATACTTTAAATTGAGATGTTCATATTTTTAAACTATAATTAACAACCATTACCAAGTGTCCTGGGAGCACTCTTTAATATATGTGTGTAGGTACGCGCGTGAGCTCATGTGTGAAGTTCCCTCGTCGTGAGAGCAGACATCGAGTTCTATTATATGTATGACATCATTTGCACTTTGCGGGGATTGTTATACATATTTATAATAAAACCATATATACACATTTAAGCAAAAAGGAAATATCGCATTAACATATTAATTATTTGAGATTTTAATGTTGACATAACAATAATCATTTCGAGCAACTTATTATATGAATTAGTCAACATGATATTTTGACCTATTGTAATTCGTTTGTTCAAACTATATCTCAAGTACACGTAACTTATGTAACTTTATCTAATAAACGTACTTGTATACTAATAAAAAATTGTGTCAACATTAGGTAGAAAACTTCTTTCATGCAAAAGAGGCATAATTAGAATAAAGAAATAACGAAGAGAGTGGAAGGGAGAGAGACAAGAGTAATAAATAAGCAGAAAAAATGAGTGAAAAGTGCATATACATATATATATATATATATATATATATATATATATATATATATATATATATATATGACCTTCTTTGATACAATTGAGATCTAATCCAAATGGTTTAGTAGTATCTCCTACTAAAATAGCATTCTTCCAGACCAAAATTAGATTCCTAGATCATTATATCAATTTAGGTCCCCTAATTCCCATAGAAAGATCAATCTCTTTTACTAATAAATTCCCGGATGAGATTAAAGACAAAACTCAATTATAAAGATTCTTACATAGTCTTAATTATATTCTAGATTTCTTCCCTAATATAAAGATTCTATGCAAACCTTTACACCAAAGGTTACAAAAAAAATCCTCCACCATTGACGTCAATCCATACAAACATTGTCAAATAAATAAAAACCCATGTTAAGGAAATACCATACTTACACCTAGCCGGTCCATCTACTTTCAAAATAATTGAAATAAATGTTTTAGAAATAAGATATGGTGGTATTCTTAAAATGGTATCCCTTCATGATCAATCCCTTACAAATTAGAATCTTATATGTCAACCGTAAAGGCAATGTTATCTTATATTTAGTAGGAAAAGTGCACACGCATTACATGTATTTAAAGCAATTAAGCGCATAAAAGTGGAACGAAAGAAGTATTCCAGCATTTGAATTTTTATAAGGTTGTTCATAAAATAGAAAGGATTTAAATTTTAAATTCAAAATACGGAGAGATAACATAATTTGTTTATTTATAGTATATATCCAAAATCATGGAAAAGAAAATAAGGATTGTGATTTCTTAAATGTGGGGAGTCTTCTTCTATATATATGTGTACATACATACATACATACATATATACATACATATATATATATATATATATATATATAATATATATAAAGACGCTAAAAAAAATACAAAAATTAGTAGCTGCTAAACCCCATGCTATGCAAATACTACAAAGGAAAGAATTATTTTGACTTTAGTAGATAATACATGCACAACCATTACACTAAATTAAATATGTACCATTATGAAAATAACACTTTATTAGATTAGTATGTGACTAAGAAAAAATTAAAATCATGCATGCCTGGTAGTACGAAGGTAGGGAATATAATTACATTTGTTGACATGACAATCTGAAACCAACACCTTTGATGTTATTTGGCGTACAATAATTTCTATGTGCCTATTATGGATTTGCACCCCCTGGGATCTAACTAAAAGGTTCAGCAACAGCCGGAAAACCTCTATTATGTTCCTCAACCACATCGTATGACGGCAAGTTTTATTTAAAAACAATATTCAACTCTAAGCTTGATTCGGATTATAATTGGAAGATTTCAAATGATTTTAATTTATTTTATGCTTGGAACAAATGGCTTTTCTATTTCTCTTCTTGAATTTTGTAAACATTTAATGATTTTTTTTATAATCTTTGACATCTAATATCATTGTTTTCAATTATCTTTATTGATTATCTTGAATTGTTTTGCTTTGTAATTTGTCGATATTTCATGGCCTTTTCTTTTGTTTGCTCAATTTTGTCTTCTTGTGTACATGTTATATATCTCCTAACCTGATGGCCTTTTTGGTCTTTCACCCTTTTGACTTTGGCGTGAACTTGATCCGTGTGCAATATTGCAAAATTCGATTGAAAAAACAAAAAGAAATGGAATCCTATCTTTGCTGTGATTACTATACATTTGTATCTCAAAAATTAATTGATCACCTGATGGTAGAGTTCGCGCTTCGTCCGATGTCATACCGCCATAGGAGTTGCAATAATCCAGATCCCACTCCATAGAAGTCATCGTCCAAAGCTCTTAGTTCCAATGCCGAAATGAAGGGCACTCCCTTGCCAGTATTCACAAGGCACACTTGTATATCATCTGCCTTGGACAAGTACAAGATTTCTTCATGATAATAAGCCGAAGAGTTCACTGTGGCCCAATAATTAACGTCGATGTATAGGTCGAATGAAGGCGTTCGATTCTGCCCATCATAATTCCCATACCAAAATGTTGCTCTAATCAGATAGGTGATGTTCTTGCCTCGGTCTGGTCTTAAAGTATAACAGTTCCTCTTTCCGTCGGGAAAACTCCTTAAATTCCTCGCATACTGGAACTTATAGTCATATATATCCTCCGTGGATACCTGCATGCTCTTTCCGGAGTCTATGAACCCTTCATCCGTCGAATATATTGCTTTGACATAATTGTCAGGGTATTCATTAGGTGCTCCACAATCGATGCTGATAAAACCTTGTAAGTTTGATAAAAAGAAAGAAAAACTTGATGAAATGGACCAATGATGTTTTTGTCGGATTATTGGAAAAATTAAATCTCGATCATTCACTTGACGCCAGATGAACTGAGGATGAACATAAATGATTGACCATTTTGTTTCGTTAAAAGGTCATAACTGATGGATGGCCATAGACGGTAAAATGGCCAACAATTCTTGACGCCACGGAAAATTGTCCAAAAAGTCCTAAATCTATTGCACTTTTACCAATTCAATCATAAATTTTTCAATTTTGCTAATTGAGTCCTAAACATTTTCACTTTTTGCCAATGAAATCAATCCAGCTAATTGACTGGATAACACTGACGTGGACGCCAGCGGTGCCACGTAAAATTGCTAGCATTGACGTGAATAATTTTTAATAATATTTTAATATTTTTTGAATTTTTCTTCTCTTTTTCTCTTTTTTTTTTTTTACTAAGTTTCTTTTTGTTTCTTCTTCATTTTGCCTGTAACCGGCCACTGAAGCCCGGCTACTAGCCATGTCGGGCCAACTAGCCTCACGTGTTACAAGCAAGGTGTGGCCGGATGAGGGCGAGCCCCAGCGAGGCTCGCCCTTGCCTAGGTGAGACCTAGCAAGGTTGGCCTCACCCAGGCCAAATCTGGCGAGGACAACCCTCGCTCGAGGCCGGGTGGCCTCGCCGGGCGAGGCAAACCCTCACCAAGCCTCACCTAGGCGAGGGCTCCCCTCGCCAAGGGGTTGCCGACCAAGCCTCATCTATGGTGGGCGAGGCTAGTCAGCCGAGAGATGAGGCTTGGCTGGCCCGGCATGGTTGGTGGTTGGCCATCGACGAAAGGAAGAAGAAGAAGCGAAAAAAAAGAGAGAAAAAAAAAAAAAACAATTTCAAAAATATTAAATTATTATTAAAAATTGTCAACATCGGCCAGCAATCTTATGTGGCGCCACCAGCTTCTACGTTAACGATTTCCAGCTAAAATTGATCGGATGTATTCAATTGGTAAGAAATGAAAAGGTTTATGGCTCAATTAGTAAAATTGAAAGTTTTATGACTGAATTGACAAAAGTGTAATAGGTTTAGAACTTTTTAGATAATTTTCCCGATGCCATGGATGGGGACAACAACATTGTACGAAATTTAAATTGCAAGACAAAAAATTATCATGCTGTGTTGGAGAGAAAGGGAAGAAGAAGTTTGCGGGAGAGTAAGAGAGAGAGGTACCTGGATTCTGTTGGGCTTGAACCAAAAGAACTAGTGCTGAAGCTAAAGAAGCAAGCAACGCAAACGAGAAAGCTGGAATCGATCTTGCCATTGTCATCGAGCTGTGGAGATTTTGGAAGAGAGAAGTGTGAGGAAGATATGCATGAACGCCTTATATTTATAGCGTGAGCTCTCCATACAACGATTTTACTTCATCTTAATAGCTATAGTACATTTAGTTGGAAAAAGTTATTTTGTATCCTGATATTCCTTTTGTGCATTTTGTATTGTCATAAGATTGTGTAAGAATATTTAAATATTAGATTCGCATTCATGTAATGATTTAAATTTTTAGAGTAATTTACCGTAATTCCACAAAATTTTAGATAATATTAGAATAAGAGATCCCAAATTCAAATTTTTCGATGTCTCTTATTTATCTCTCAAATCATATATTTTTTGTGTTTAACAAATGATAATTGTCAAAAATTAGTTTCTTCTTTTATTGAAAATTCTAAGAGGAAAAATAACACGCGATCCCGTGTGGTGCTGTCACCCGCACATTAGTCTCATGTTGAATTTTCTTCGGCTTACAATTGTCGACTGAGTTACGACACAAGAAGACCAAGACTTGCTGCTGGGTCTTCGTCCGCATTTAATCCAAGTCTGAATATGTTGAATTTTTTTCGGCTTACAATTGTCGACTGAGTTACGACACAAGAAGACCAAGACTTGCTGCTGGGTCTTCCTCTTCGTCCGCATATAATCCAAGTCTGAAGTACTATAATAAGTGTCAATAGACAGCTTTTGATTGATGGACCATAGGTAAATTCGAAAGGACAGCATGCCACACGCTATTTTCTTTTTTTTCTTTTTTGGTCAAACACGCTATTTTCTTTGACACATATCATTATTACAATACACCATGAAATTCAATTTTATTTTTCAGCATATGACATGGCCAGAAATAATTGATGACGACGATGTTTCCATGGTTACGGGGAATTTCTAGCTCCGAAAATATTACCTGTGCATCATCTCCAACAACCACCGAATGAACCGTTGGTATTAATGAACATTATCATGGTTCAGAGCAACCACCTTTGCTTGCCATTAGTCATCACCGTATTACATGTGCTAGTCAATATCATTCCCCAAAAAAAAAAAAAAAATTCTTAAGAAAATTGGATAATCGGCAAAACGTAAGTCTGACGGTGCTTTTAATGAAAATAAAAGGGAAATCACCAAAAAAATCCTAAATCTATTGCAATTATACTGATTTAGTTATAAATTTATTTATTTTTTGTCAATTGAATCCTAAACTTTTTACAATTGTGTCAATTCAATCCATTTGATCAAATTTGGCCGGCCGGTGCTGACATAGATGCTGGCTGACGTTGGTGGACAATTTTTTCCGGCCGGTGCTGACATAGATGCTGGCTGACGTTGGTGGACAATTTTTTCATATTATTTTATTTTTCCAATTTTTTAATCTTCTCTCTCTCTCTCTCCTTCCCTTCTTCTAGTGATCGGATAGAGGGGAAGGTCAGTCGCCGGACTGAGGGCAAGCTCAATTTTTTAATCCTCTCTCTCTCTCTCTCTCTCTCTCTCCCTCTCCCTCTCCCGCTCCCGCTCCCGCTCTCTCTCGCTCTCTCTCGCTCTCTCTCCCGCTCCCGCTCCCGCTCCCGCTCTCTCTCTCTCTCTCTCTCTCTCTCTCTCTCTCTCTCTCTCTCTCTCTCTCTCTCTCTCTCTCTCTCGCCCTCGCCCTCGCCCTCGCCCTCTCCCTCGCCCTCTCCCTCTCCCTCTCCCACTCTCGCGCTCGCCCTCGCCCTCGCCCTCTCCCTCCCGCTCACGCCCTCGCCCTCCCCCTCCCCCTCCCCCTCCCTCCCCCCTCCCTCTCTCTCTCTCTCTCTCTCTCTCTCTCTCTCTCTCTCTCTCTCTCTATCTCTATCTCGCGCCCTCGCCCTCTCCCTCTCCCTCCCCCCCCCTCCCCGCCCTCGCCCTCTCCCTCTCCCTCTCCCTCTCCCTCTCTCCCCCCGCCCCGCCCGCGCCCGCGCCCCTCGCCCTCCCTCCCTTCCTCCCTCCCTCTCTCTCTCCCCTCTCTCTCCCATAGGGCCGCCCCCACCAATGAGGCAAGCCCTCTTCGAATCTAGCAAGGGCAAGCCCCCTCGCCGCCGAATCCACTGATGAGGGATTGGCAAGCTGGCCCTGGGCAATGAGGCAAGCCCTCTTCGAATCTAGCGAGAGCAAGCCCCCTCGCCGAATCCACTGATGAGGGATTGGCAAGCTGGCCCTTGCCCAGATCCGATGAGGGTTCACCTCACCATCGCTAGGCGAGGCAAGTGAGGGATCGGCAAGCTCGCCCTTGCCCAAATGTAGCGAGGGCCCACCCAACGATGGCGAGGGTTCACCTCACCAGTGGCTAGGTGGCCCTCACCCGACTACAGCAGAACCTAGCCGACCACCTCAATCCAGCGACCAGCCCTCCCCTCTGGCCGGTCGTTGGAAGAGAGAGAGAGAGGGAAAAACATAAAATAATAAAAATTAATTCAAAAATTCAAAAAAAAAATAATATTAAAAAATTGTCCCTAGCGTCGGCTAGAGTTCATGTCAATGCTGATTAGCTAAATTTGGTCAGATAGACTAAGTTGACATAATTGCAAAAATTTTAAGACTCAATTAGCCAAAAAAAAAAAAAAAAAAAGTTTAGGACTGAATCGGCATAATTGCAATAGGTTTATAACTTTTTTGATAATTTTTCTAAAAATAAAATTTCAAAAGAAATCCATTAGAAATATGATATAAGTCTATTGAAAGTTTTAAAATTTGTTACGAAAGTACAATTGAGTCCTTAAACTTTAAAAAAATATAATAGAATCCTAAAACTTATCAAATTGGTGCAATCAATTCATTTCATTAGTTTCGTTCAATTTGATTAACAAAAAATGCCGATATGGTTTTTGTTATTATTTTTTCTCTTTTTACGTGGCAATGATGGGACTAAAATATGAAGCATAAAGCTAGAACGAATGTTAGGTGCAAATCTAATTTTTAATCCAAAATTTGTATAAATTAAATTAAAGAATTAGCTAAATTTTAGAAATTAAAAAAAAAAAATTTGATTAACAAGCCCTCACTACCCCACCATTGCCACCCTTCTCGGCGATGGTAGGGCAGCGGCAACCGTCGCTTGATTTTTTCCCTTTCTTTAGGTTAACTTATTTTTTAAATATAATCTAAAAAAATCTATTAAAAGATCAAATTAGAATCGACGTCTTTTTAGATACATCGTCGTCACAAGAGATAGAGAAAATAATAAATAAATAAATAATAAATCACCTCACAATTTTTCATTAGTCAAATTGGACGGAGTTAACGGAAAGACTTAATTGTATTAATTTAATAAGTTTTAGGATTTGATTTTAATTTTTGTAAGTTGAGAGACTCAATTACACTTTTCATAACAAAATTATTATTAAAAAAAAAAAAAAAAAAAAAAAACCTTCTATCAGTGACTTGTGGGCAAATTCACTCCATCTTAATAATTGAAAGTGAAAAAAGCCTGCCTATTCAATTATAGTCAATGTGTTCTAGAAAGGTGCCATGATAGTCAGCCTCGCTATCCTTGATAGCCATTCCCCCGCGGCTTGATTTTCCAACGTAATGGCCGTACATGAAACGCTGCCCCGACGAGGCATCTCTTGGTCTTGGTCGGCAGAGGTCTTGAGGATGTAACACTTCTTCTACCTTCGGGGGAGTTTCTCTGTCGTGGCGATGTTTCAAGTATGAAAACTACGATAGAGAAAAATCAAGCCGCGGGAATGACAATCAAGGATAGCGAGGTTGACTATTACCAGTATTACGAGAAAAAAAAGCTGTAACATCCCACAAAATTGATTACCTGATTGATACTTGGCTTGAACAAGAGCTGCAAAAAGACAAAAGCACATTATGCAACCCATATAGAAAAATGCTTGGTCTTCGCCCTGACGGGTGAAGGTCCATTACTTGCATTTTGCCCCCTAAACATTAGCGCCTACCAACTCTCTTCATTTGATTGTATGAATGATATATTTTCTGCACTCTAGAGTCCGTTTGTTTCACGAAAAATAAGCTATTTCCGGAAAAATATTTTCCTGTAAGTCATTTTCCAGGAAAATGACAATATTTTCCATTTCGGCTAAAACCCGAAAATGTTTCGGAAAATATTTTTCCTGTTCGAAAAGGAAAATATTTTTCGCTTACCGGATTGGCGAGACGAGCATCAAGCTCGAGGCTCGCCAAATCGACGAGCGCGAGCTCGAGATCGACGACCTTGAGGTTTACCTAGTGATGACCCGACGACTAGCCAAGAAAGAAGAATATAAACAAACAAAAAAAAAGAAAAAAAAAAAGAAAAGAAATAGAAAATTAAAAATAATTTGAATAAAAAAAGAAAAATACAATTTAAAAATAATTCGAATAAAAAAGAAAATAAGAAGAAGAAAGGGGAGGAGGAAGTGAGAATTTGTAAATGTGTGAGATAAGAGAGATCAAGTGAGAAAAATATTTTCCACTTTTCAAAAATGAAAATTATTTTCCCCCAATTTAGAAGACTTTTTCCCTTCCATGAAAAACATTTTCCCTTAGAAATCCATTTTCCGTGAAACGAACGCCGGAAAATCCAGAAAACATTTTTCCCGGAAAATATTTTCCGCGAAACGAACGGGCCTCTATTTCCCTTCTTTTATCATTTTATTGTTTTTATTGATCTCTCATTCTCATTCTAGTATCAAATTGGAAATATAAGAATGGTATGCACGATCCGCACAATGGGGAGGCTGCCATATGGCTTTCCGTTCTTTCCATTCAATGAAAGACGGAGATGACAAGTGTATAGAGGAAGCATATGCCTTTGAATGTAATTTGTTAAGCCTTTGGTGTTTCCTCAGGAGACGCGACCGTACATCTCTCTGATTCTGTTGACCAAATCCGGATGGTGATCCATATGTTTAGGGAAAGTTTCAGATTTTGCGTTGCAAAAAATGCTACATTCTCTGAGAACTTTCGCTATATACTTTTTTAACAGGGTGAATTGACTAGCCTTGCTCAGGTCTTTATCTAAATCTACAACCTTAAATATAGATGTCATGTCGGGATGGTTCCAGGCTGAAACTGGCAATTAGCAGTGAAAGAAGATACTCCATTAGCCCGTTTTTTATGACCGTATCATTTTGTTTGGGGTATTCATGTCGACTCGATCTAGCTCGAAGTACATCAACATATGCTGTAAAAGAGATGTGTTAAGGGATGAACTTCCAAGACTCTCGTGGAAACTCGCAACTTGACTGTCAAATTGTTGTCATCTCATCAACTGAAACCCAAGCCGACAATGCATCTGAAATACAAGCCAATGTGATCATCATTCCAAAAAGGGTTAATACCCTAAAAAACCTCAAACCTGGTACACCTTTGTGACAAATTTACCTAAAACCATTTTTTTGACCATGAAAATCCCAAACTTGTACACTTGTAACAAATTTACCCTGACTAATCATAAAAAATCCTAAACTGGTACATTTATGACAAGTTTACCCCAAACTAATTTATTCAACCGCAAAAAACTCCAATCTGATAAATTTGTGACAAATATACCCTCCGCTAAATTGGATTAATACAAAAAAAAAATCACAAATCTTGTAAACTCGTGACAAACGGAGCGTAAAATCTCAAATTTGTATATTAATCAACTGTCACGTGTCATTTAACTTAATAATTTGACAATAAAATTTAATAAAAACTAACAGAGGGTAAATTTGTCACAAGTGTACTAGTTTTGGGTAAATTTGTCAAAGGTATATCAGTTTGGGGTTTTTAGGATATTAACCCTTCCAAAAACAATAATGAACACTAACTTCTGGACACCATTTCGAAACTATCTGCGAAGAATGTACGCATCAAGGAGACCTATTCTATGGCTTAGCAAGCAAACTGATCGTATCGCTCCTCTATCTTCCCAAAGGAAAAACATCTCTAAGATATGTTCCTTGGATGCGAAAGAGAGCACTTGATCTCTCACCATCGAAAAAGCATACCATGCCTGTATCTAACTAAGGTTGCAGGTGAAGCCTGGACAGTGTGTGATCTACCGATTTCTTTATTGGCAATCTCATTATTCATTGTCAATCAACCGTAAAACATTTATCTTTAAAGACTAACTATGCCATGCTTAGATCCTGGTCACAAACTATTACAAGTGGAAAAGCTTTTACACAAAAGCCCCTACCTCCCAGTTCTAAGCATTAGATGCTTAAGAAATCCAGCATGAGAGTGGACATCATAAGGAGACAAACCTAGTTGGGGATCTCTCCAGCAGTCTTGTATAGCTGCAAGAACCTACGAGCAGAAATGCAAAAAGGAAAGAAGTCTTTGAGCATTAAATAAAGAGTTCTTAATTTTGTCTGTTTAATCAGCAAAACAAATCTCAACAGTTCAAAGCAAATAACCACATGGAGAGCAATTATTTTTTTACAAGGAGCCCAATCACAAAAGAGATGCAGCAACTGTAAACTTATATCTGGCAGCTACTTGAAAAAGAAAACATGCCCTCAGACGAGCATAGAATGAAGATAAATTGCAAGGTGTCGAATGTTTTTTTGTCGGATAAGAGTAGTTATACTACATGCATGTAAATGTCTCATTACGTGTAGAGCTGACAACTCCCTTCTGGCTAGAGTCATAAGTGGATTCAATTTGCCTCTTCTATGGTAGGCTGTGGCTTCTTTTTACTTTATATTTGATTCAACAGTAGTGATTAATCATATAGAAAGAATCCATTTCAAGGTTCAACTATCTTCGTAGCATACCTTGTTAGCAGGGTCACTTTGTAGTAAGCACTTGTTGACATTCAGGACCTTATCAAAGAAGCCCGGTGCATGCAGTCCCAAAGCATGGTTCTCAGTATCATCGCAATCCTCTTCAAACAACTCACGTGGCAACCATCTTTGAGAGCCAAATGAAAATTCCATCTGTGAAAGCAAAAAGTAATAGCGCCGTCAGAAGATCCTGCCAAGAACAAAGAATCACTCAGAGATGGAACAAGGTTTGTCACGGTCTTATGTGATCAAGATAATGATATTGCAGAGATGGCGCAGTAACCTTATGCCAAAACTTGGATCCCATAAACTTCGTAACTAGAAAAGAATAACTGTATAGCCCAACGACATTGTTGTGGTTCGAAAATTACACACACCAACAGAGCATGGCATGGTGATCCTTGAAGTCGAATTAAAGGTTCCATCCGCAGAACACAGCTCCCAATAGATGGGAAAATTAGGACAACTCACAAGCAAGGAATCCCGATTTCACGAAAGTTACAGCTTGAGAAACAATATCTGATCATTTAGCCGACCCTGCTTAGTGGGAAGGGCTTACACAATTTCTGATTAGCTAAACACTGATTAGAATTCAGATGCCAACAAGACAAAAAAAACCAGTGCAGCATAACGACAAGGGACAATAAAATGCAACATCCGCGGCCAACCTTGTTCCGATAGCGGAACTGGATATTGCAGGGAATGATGGGCTTCATCATCGCGGGAAACTCCAGATCATTATCGGGAAATTTCCCGACGTGAATGATCAGCTCGCGGACCTGCTGCTCCTTGGCCCTGACCTGAGCCTCGTACAGCAAGTTCTGCGTCTTACACCCTCCGCAGTACGAAGCATACTCACAGGGGGCATCCACGATGTCCCAGTGCTGAGATATCGTCCTCACCTTAGGGTGCGTTTGGGAGTAGCCTTGAGAAACTACTTTGAAGCCCCAAAGATCCTGGGGCCAAGGATGAGGTGTTTGGCAAAAAATTTTCAAATCCCCTTTAGCAAAATGTCAACCTTCACAAGACTAAAAGCCTAGGCTTTCAGGATGCCGAGAATGCTGAGCTGAGGTGAGGAGTTAAAAAAAAAATTTCTTCCCAAATTATCCTCGTTGATTTTTCGTTTTTCCAGTTTTGCCAAAAAAAAAAAAATTTCTTCCTAAATTATCCTCGTTGATTTTTCGTTTTTCCAGTTTTGCCTTCACTATTCATTGTCATCTTCTTCTTCTTCTTCTTCTTCTTCTTCTTCTCCGCGAGTGGTCGCTAGCGAAGGGTAGGCAATCGCGGGCAGGCAGTCGCCGACGAGCATCACCCAAACGACCGTCATCGGGGTGGCGCAACCAACACCGAGGGTGGCGCGACCGACGCACCATCTGGGTCGCGGCGAGGTCTGGGTCGCCGTGACCCAGATCTCGGGTGATAGGGTCGCAGGAGGACCTTGCCACGCCCGATCTAGGTCGTGCAACGCCACCGCGACCCAGATCCGAGAGCGGCGAGGTCCTCCCGCGACCTCAACGTCCCAAATCTAGGTCGCAACGGGGTCGCCGGAGGTCAAGGCAGCATCGCGCGACCTCGCCGCCCTAAATCAGAGGTCATGGGAGGTCGTGGCGGCATCGCACGACCTCGCCGCCCCAGATTCGAGGGCGGCAGGGTCGCCGGAGGTCGCCTTTGACCCCAGGTCGGCCTCACTCGACCCCGAACAGCCCTCCCCATTCGTCTTCGGGGCTGCCTGAGTCAGATGTCGGCCGCCGACGATAAATTTTGATTATCAGCGGCTGCCTACCCTTGCCGATTAATTTTTTTTATTTTCTTTTGATAATTTTTTTATCATAAAAGTGTTTTGTAAATATAATTCCCCAAACACCATCAAAGTATTGAATTTTTAAATTATAAACCAACCAAACCAAAAATAGTGGTATTTGCTAATAATGGAGGCAGTTCAATATAGATGGATCCGAAATCTGATTCAAATCCAATATAGCACCTATGGGTACATAAGAAATGTATGGAATCGATTCTTTTAAAAAAACTCCAAAGGGATCAAATAGTGATTTGAATCATTTATACGATCAAAACATTTTCCAAAAAGAGACAATTTACATTCTAAAAAATCCCTAAAGTATTTGCATTTTCTCAAATTGTCCAAAAGTGTAACCAAAGCCCCTTAGTCACCTGCCCATTTCCGGACACGCCTTGCGTCGTTAAAACTTCCTGAAATTATCCCGGTCGAATCCAGCGAGGTAGAAAGGGATGAAAAACAAAACCTCGGCGTAGTTGCCCTTCCTGCGGGTGACGCGACCGACGAAGCGCTCGCCGGGGAGGGCGCGGTCGCAGAGGACGACGAAGCCGGTGCCGGAGACCTTGCAGACGCCCTTGCCCTTGTAGTCCAGGCTCTCGCACTCCAACTCGAGGGTCTGGTTCTTCCTGGGGAAGTAGGAGGCGGAGCGAGCTTCCTGTTGCGGAGGAGGAGGAGGGGGGTCTTCGAAGGAGGGGACGGAGGCGGCGGAGGTGGTGGAGGGGGGAGGAGGGGGCGAGGGAAGAGAGCGGTCGGGATGAGTTTGAAGGAGTGAGCGGGGATGGCGGCGGCGGCGGCGGTCGCCGGCATTGTGGGGAATGCGGTGGTGGGAGAGACTGCGAAATGTTCCTTTGGGGAGGGACGATGAATCGAGGAGGGAGGAACGAGAAGGATAGAGGGCATTTTCGGTAGTTCGCATGCCAGTTAAATGGGCGGGCTCGGGCCGGTGAAATGCGAAGCCCGTTTAGAAGAAGCCCATTGGGCATCTCTAGTTAGTCTAATTAGTGCGTCTATCTCACGAAGGATGAACGATTTAGAAAATAATTTATTAAATGGTTGCTTATACAAATAAACGATTGAAAAATATCTCACAAAAATATTTAAACATGAATTATTATCAATAAAAAATATTTCATTAATTAATTATAAGCGATATAACTATTATTTTTTGAAATTATTTTTCAAAACCATTCATTTTCTACAAAGTAGATGGAGCCTAGAAGGTGTAAACCGGCGATTCTCAAGTAATAGCAAAATAAAAAAATGCACTGAGAATTTCTAGAGATTAAGTATTGTTATGCGCGAATATCGTATCTTAACAAAGAAACTTGCTATGAAATTTTTCTTTTGGAAATTAAAAACCTAACAAGAAAATAATGCATATTGAGATTATCACAAATTTATAGATTAAGATCCCACGATCCAGAGTTAACAATTATTTAGCATTACAAAACAATAACATAAATAGTCATTAAAATTTAATTCAATGTTCAATATAATCCTTGGATTTTTTATGCATATTCAATTTTAATCATTGAAATGTATAAAAATATTCAATATTAGTCCTAAATTTGAATTAATAAAATAACAACATTGAATATTTGCATACATTCAATAACTAAATTGAACACGTAATCAAGTTTATGAATTATATTAAACAAAAAACAAAAAAATTAAATTATTAAACTAAAGGTTGGGGATCATATTAAATAAATTTAAAGTTTATGAACTATATTATATATTGGGTAAAAATTAATGGACCATTTTTGTATAAAAATAGAAATGGAGCATTCTAGGAAAGGGTTTGAAAAAAAATAAAAATAAAAAACCCTTGTGGGACAGGAACAAAATATCGAGCTCCCTGCACATTCATGACTCGACTTGTCCCACCGTGGACCAAACGGCAAGGCACCGCAAACCAGAGGATCAGCCCATTAAAGATTGAACCAATGGCAATGGGGGGAAGAAGAAGCCCAGGAATTTTCCTGGAGAAGAGAGAGAGAGAGAGAGAGAGAGAAGTGTCTGACAAGCAGCGAGAAAGAGTAAAGAAAGTATCTGACAAGCAGCGAGAAGCGATCTAGGACAGGCTGTCTCTCTCCCTCTCTCTCCCTCTCTCTTTCTCTCTCCAGCTTCGTTTGACTTGGCCCGTTAGAGCAACGTCCCTGGAAGTTTCAAACTTAACCTCCTCGCTCGACGTCACGACCCGGACGGCACGCGTGCCAGGATCCACCACAGGGCACGGCCTTCCTCCAGTCAACTCAGCTGCTCGAGAACCGAAGCTGATCTTGGCTTTTTCCACGGCCGGCGGTCCAAATCTTGATGCTCTGAAGATAACCCGTGCCTCTTCCGCTTCCTCTTCTTGACCGTCTTTGCTACGCAAGATCGACCCAGAAGCTCGGATGATCAGATTTGAACGTTTCCGCGCGGCGGGCTTCTGATTTAGCCGAGACGGTTGTTGGGTTTTTCTTTTTTCCTCGTGGGAGAGTTAAAGTAGCTGTCTTTCTAATAGATTGTGTTTTGTTGTCTTGGAGCTCATGCTCGATTGCCCTTTTGTACAGATAGACATAATCCGTTGAAAGGTCTCGGTACAATAGATAGAACTAACCCAGAGAAACCAAAGATAGTTTGCAGGTATTAATTGATTGGAGATTGCTGCTTTTAGGAGCAAAAACTTGAACTTTTAGAGAAGGGATATATATATTTTCACAGGTGTTTTATGATCTCTTGGTTGAATTTTGACTGGAAATCAAGTCGAAAATGTACCAAAGGATAGCGGCTGTAGAGGAAGGAAAAGACCCTTCATCTATAGTCAGGAACTACCAGCCTAGGGCATGTCCATGGAGGCCCCTCCACTATTTCTTGTTGTTTGTGCTAGTGGGTCTTGGATTGTTGATTTTAAGCATGAATACAATACGATACTTTGGAGTCCAAGATCAACCTGTACGTAAGAGTAGCCCTTTCCTCTGCCTTGAAGAGCCATCTGGTATAGAGAGCAGGTTTAGCACCCCGTCAAGTTTGTTACATGCCATGAGCGATGAGGAGCTCTTTTGGAGGGCATCTTTTGTTCCTCTGATGAAGACGTTTCCATTTAAGAGAGTTCCCAAGATTGCCTTCATGTTCTTGGTGAAGGGTCCATTGCCGCTTGCCCCTCTTTGGGAGAAATTTTTCAAGGGGCATGAAGGGCTGTACTCGATCTACATGCACTCACTACCTTCGTATGTTGCTGAATTCCCACCTTCATCAGTGTTCTATGAGCGACAAATTCCCGAGCCAGGTATTGCAATTTTACTGTCTTCTGCCTTTGCTCGATGATAAACTGCAAATTTAAGCAACTTGACATCTATATTTATATGCTTCATGCTGTTATCAACTTTTATTGAAATGCGCTGATAGTTCTGTTTGCTTCTCCAGAATGTCTAAATCTCATGTTTCTCTTTAATTTGCTGGCATTTCATGAATCCTGCTTTATTTGCATTAGTGCTTTATCCCACCTTGTGAAAGCATTTGCATAGGTTGCTTGATCTAATTGCTGATATTTTCATTTCAAAGAGCGTCTCTGTAGAATAGGCCTAGCTATAAAATCCCTTTGGCTTGTGTGGTAAGTTTCAGTCAACTCCATTTTGTTCAAGGGAAGATTGTATATTGAAAAAATGGGCTGGGTAGAATAAAACTGGGCATTATACTTAGCAATGCGACTTATCTGAACTTTCTTGATGACCATAGGTCATTAATGATTGGACCAGCTATTAAGTCCTGGAGGACACCTTTTAGTTTCTCTGAGGCGGCACATAGGTACATGCTGTGATCTTTGCAATTTTGTCGTATGGTCACTATAGATCATGCAGAAGAGTGAAATTCTACAGATTGCAGTGTTGTATGAAAACTTAGTGCTTGTTTCATTGGAATATTCAGATCCATTTCGCTTAGTTCTGTGTTATTAGAATAAGTGATATTATGAGGGAAACAACGTCAACTAATCAAATACAGAAACTAGACATAAGCATGCTGTGATAGGAATTTGAGAGGGGCCTCTTCTCACTGAGAAGGCTATGCACGATTTATCTGATGAAAAATGGTGAGTAAGTAGGTAATCAGAACAAAGAGAACGATGAAAAAGCACATGCTGCTGGGTGACGTGATTCTTTGAGTCAATGCTCTGCGTATGCTTCTTTTAATACCTGTCTCAAAAATTGCACGTCAAATCTTATTTTAGGTTCTAGTCAATGTCATTCTTCCGGATACTTTATAATCTTCTTATCTGGTCCTTCAAATACTTTATCTAAAAGTAGTTTCTGAAAGTCAAGCAATAAAGCACTTTTGGTGTTCTCTGTTTTGTGCTGATCAGGTGGTGGAGTGGGGGTTGATGAGCATGTGTGATGCAGAAAGGAGACTCTTGGCAAATGCCCTGCTTGATATGTCCAACGAATGGTTCATCCTGGTCTCTGAATCGTGCATCCCGATCCAGAACCTCACCACTGTCTATAGTTACTTATCACGATCCAGATACAGCTTCATCGGATCATTTGATGAAGACAGCTCCTATGGGAGAGGACGCTACAACAAGAAGATGGCACCAGAGATCAACCTCACTGAGTGGCGTAAAGGTTCTCAGTGGTTTGAAGTGAATCGTAAACTTGCCATAGACATAATCGAAGATTCAACCTACTACCCTAAGTTCAAGAAGTTTTGCAGACCGACATGTTATGTGGATGAACACTACTTCCCTACGATGTTAACCATCCAATCTCCGGATCTCCTGGCGAATAGAAGCCTCACTTGGGTGGACTGGTCGAGAGGCGGTCCCCACCCCGCTACTTTTGGCGAGGCCGATATCACAAAGGAATTTTTCAAAAAAATCCTTGGAAACTCCTCGTGCAGTTACAATGATCGGCCCTATTCACTTTGTTTCCTCTTTGCTAGGAAGTTTGCCCCTAGTGCTTTAGATTCTCTGTCAAATTTAGCATCGGACGTATTTGGGTATTGACAAAAGTTTCGGGAAGGACATTTGCCAAGTTCTTCTGAGTTTTTGCCTCAAACTTTTGGCCTTTGGTAGGGATAATTGAAATGTAATGTTACAGGTCATTTTTAGACGACAAGAGAGGTAGCGATCTAATCCCTAAAGCAATTGCATGTCCTCCAAATAACAGGTGATTTGTTACATGGTGATGAAGCAAGAGGACAAGCACTAGTATCCTGATCACAGATGGTCGTCACGTAGGACCTGAAGAATGTGCACCCGTATCTATTCAATGATCTCCAATTGAAGAAGGAAAGAACATTAGCTGTTTCCAACATTGCACGAAGAACTAAAAACACATTCCTCCTGGGATGGTACGATTCGAGGCAAAAGTTGCTGGTCTATTCAGCAACTAAATGAAGTGACTTTTCCCTCTTATGATATTTTTTTTTTTTTTTTCACACAACGTTTTCCCTGTCCTTGGCAGACGGCAGTTTCCTCAGAATCTGCCTCCTATATAGAGTCTCTAGATGTATCCACCGCCTAGACCTACATTCCCGCAGGCTATGAAGATAGTTGAGAGATATGGTACCGATCTGTGTTCTCTTGGGAGAACCATACCATGAAAATCATAACAATACTGGATCAACCGAATTAAGTCCAACCCAAAGCTGGAAAAACCTCAAATCTGCCTAAGTAAAATTCTTGAAAGTATAAACAGGACAGATGCATATGCAACCAACTTACTGTAGAGCCGAACACAGAAACTCAAAGAGTAGATAAAACTTGGGTCTTAACATTACAAGCGTAGATACTAGATACCACAAGGTTCATAGGAACCCGGGTTCGAATCCAGGCACATTTACATAGGAATAATAAGTTTCTCAAGACATCCAACAGGATTCCCCATACCAACATATGTTTCACATTAAATGACACCTCATTCTCATAGAACTCAGAAATCTCAACCTCTGGCCTTGAGCTCTGCAAGACGTCTTGAAAGATCATCTTCATCAACCTTCTCTGATGATTTAGTTGGAACTGCATGTGCAGCTGGTTGTGGCAAGCCAACAGAGACTTCCAGTCCATAATCATCTGCTACTTGCTGCATCAAGCTGTTTACTTCTCCTTCTGGAGTGGAAAGTGAAGTTGACCCAGCCATTGCACTCTCCATGAACTCTGCCTGCACCTCCATGTTCACAAACTGCTTTTCAAATGAATCCATAGTCTCTGACATCTTTTGCAAATTACCTGCACAAAACAAGCATTTCAATTATACAGCACAGATTCAAGCTAGTCAATACTGCAGTTTCTTTACCCAAGGGAATTTCTAAAACTCACCTAGTGTTAGGACTTATAAAAGAAAACTTAGCGACGAACAAACATAAAAATGTAAATGGCCAACTTTTTACGGACATTTATGAGAAAACGTGACATCCAATTTAACAGGCAAAGATTCTCAAGATGGATTACACATGAAATGAGCATCCCTCACATCTTAAAACCCCAGTCATCTCATCTGTTCCACTGTCTGTGAAGACTCACCAGCTTCCATCTCTCATTCTAACAGAATAACCACCCAATGCAAGAATTGCAGGAGAAAAAAAAAAGAGAATTGGAAACAAAGCCTCCAGCACTCTTGTCCATTCCACATAAGTTGGAGACAAACTGAGGATGGTTATAACATGCTCATCCCGATAAAAGTTCATCATATATGCATCAGAGACATTCTTTTTAGCCATCACTTGCAAAGCACCAATGGATCCCAGACTGTTTTTAGTTCCCACTTTCAAACCCACAATAACATTGGTGGCACAAAGTCATCTATGTTTTGGACTTCAAAACTGTGTCTCACACTCACTAACCTTATTGCTACTCTGTCTGCAGAAGGACAGCTGAAAGTTAGTGATTCTAAAGGGGAGAAAAGTAGCATAGAGGGATATTGGCAAAGGCGACAAGAAGACTCGAAGGATGGCTATTCTCCTAATATTCATTGCAACAATCATCTCCACTAACGATTTATTTCCCAATGAGAAATCCCTCCTGCTGCAGTCATTACTCTAGTCAATGATGACAAATATCTCTCTTTAGAAATGCCCTACAAGCACGACTCTTATCTTCAGGGTAAATAAACATCCCTTCTATGTTGAACCCTAATGACATTCTGAAACGTTTTCTTCGAATCTTCACTGCATTTAGGGATGATGCAAGGCACCAGCTGCAACACAATTAACATTCCATGCTAGAAATTGGAAAGATAAAAACCCTCCCTTTGCAAATATAAAACCATTCCTTACTATTCTATCCCAAGGTTAACAGACAACATATAGGTACTTGCTGTCATTCTAAAGGTTCTCAGAGGGCAAGACGTTTTAGTCTCCAGCTAACTCCAATACAAACAAGCAATTCCATCTTATCTAGAATTACACAAGAAACACCTTCAATTGGACTAGGCCACCACGCTCGTTGATCACCAATTCTTTAAACCTGCCGATACCAAATAACCCAACAAGTGTATCTTGGTTTATTTTTCATATGGGAAGCAAGTGCTGCTCAACATCACATAAGCAAGATCAAACCTTTCTAGTATGGTCACATGACAAGATAGAGAATTAAAGCGAACGGAAAAGAATTAACCTTACTCCAGCTTAATTGATGACACAAACTCATCGCAACAGCCAAATTCAATTCACTGATCAAACGTAAGAGCCAATCCCCAAAAAAAAAAAAAAAGCAGGCAGGCAAAACACGGGTCCAAAATCGACGCCACGCGACGCGACGACAGGACGATCGAGTCAAAGGAAAGCGGGGATTTATGTCATACCGGTGGCGAGGGAGGACTCGAGGGACTTGACGATGTTGGCCATGGACTTGTTGATGGAGGTCATCTTGGCCTGGGTGTCGAGGCGGGCGACGACGGCGTCGAGGCGGGAGGCGAGGCGGAGGTAGTTCATCTGCTCGGTGCGCTTGCGGATGGCGTTCTCGGCGTAGATGCGGGCGCCGTCCATGTTGCCCTTCTCGATCGCCTTCTTCACCTTGAGCTTCTCCGCCTTCTCCTCCTTCTCGCACTTGCGCGACTGCCGCTGCAGCGACTTGGAGGTGAACTTGAGGTCCATGATCTGGTTCAGCAGCTTCTCCGTGTTCCCCATGGCTCCGGATCGACTGGATCGGACCGATCTAGGGTTTGCGCAGAGAGATTGAGGAGAGAGAAAGGGGGAGAGATTGGATGTGATTTGGGGATTTTTTCGAAAGTGAAGATGGCTTCGGAGGAAAAGGGAGGATCCTTCCTAGACGTTCACGCGCATACGCCCCGTGCGGAGGGATCCCCCTGTAAAGACCATTATGCCCCTGTTGAAAAGAATGCAACTCTCTTTTTCTTTTGAATGAAGTCCGTATTTAGTTTCCCAGAAAAAAGGAAACCAATGTATAAATAGTACGAAAATATTCAATATCATCCTTTTACTAATTCAAATTTAGAAAAGATATTAAATATTTTTATATAGTTCAAGGACTAAGTTGGACATGTACTAATTCAGATATCATATTGAACAAATTAAAATTCCATCAATCACATTGTATATTACGCTAAAATTCAAGAATTACATTTCACATTGGGTCATTTGTGTCATTATCTTTAAAAAAAAAATGAAAATATATGATATTAATAAAATTGAGGTATGTCACTTTATTTTATTTCTTTGCCAAAAAATTAAACGTGTTTAGATTGCTTGATTAAAAGTTTATGAACAAGTGATGACCATAATTGAATGTAGTCATATCTCATCTATGACATGTGAGGAATTTTCGAGTCGTTGACACGCAAGGCCAAAACATGTTTGACCTTATATATTGCAATGTTCAATTTAGGACTTCATGGGGGTGAAAAGTGCCTCGAAGAAGGATGACACTAGAACAGGTTGGAGAGGGTTATGTCTTATAATTCAAGTACATACTCTTTTGTGATCGATTTGATTTGAAACGTCGAACGTAAATAGTGAGACATTCAAATCTTATCATCCCATCCCAAGCTGATTTTTCTTTCAAGGAAGATGTCAAAAGGCATCTCACATTTTAACTTTATATCAATTCGCATGTTGAACTTTAGAAACCTACTATTAATAGCCAAATTACATCTGACATATGGTCCTATTTATAAACTTGCCATTTTTTCCATTTTTGCCCTTCCCCTCATTTCAAATCCACCCACAGTGGAGACCCACTCCAAGCCACGACCTATCACGTATTGCCGGCATTGAGCTGAACTCATATTTATCAAGGTCAACTCAAATTCGTCGAGTTTAACATAACTTAGTCGAACTTAATTCATTACCAATGGATTCTAAGTGTTAAATTCCAAACCTTTCAGATTTTAAACCATGTGCTTTACTTATGCACTTTATGAAAATTCAAAGTGTTTCAAATGTGTAAGCCACCACATGTTGATAAAGCAAAAAAATTGAAAAATGAAAATCAATCCATGCATACCCAAGCTAAAAAAAACCGAACATTCATAGACTTTAACCAGAATAGGATCTGTCTTGGCCAGTTTTAGAATGACAACCCTCCCCAGTTCTTCCTAGATTTAGACCGACCAACCTGATCCGTCATTTTGCTTCGAAAGGTTCAAGGGTGGTAAAATATGCATTCAACCCCTTGTCTTTGACCAAAAATCACAATAGATGTTCGAGCCTTCTTGCATATGACATTGCTATGCTGTTCTACAAATTACTAGAAACCAAACAACAACATAAATAAACACCAATCATGTCTCTCTTCAAAGAATCAAACTTTCCATAACCTCGATGCTTTACATCGTTATTTGTTTTCAAACTATGTACATAAAAATCCATCGCATGGCTCAAACTCTATTCGACCGATCGCTTTTTCCTCCTCTTCAACACACACAATTAGCCAGAGTCCGCTCATCTCTGTCTCTCCATTGATCAAAACAACAACTTGGGATCTCCAACACATAGAATCAGCCACTACCATCGGAGCTCGGCCTCGCGAAGCGGTCGCTCACCTGGCGAGCGTACCTGACGACGGCCTTGGCCCACCGCTTGATCTCGGCCTTCAACTTGTTCGAGTCGACGTCCTTCAGCGACGTCGAGCCCGCCGGCTTTTCGATGTTTATCTCCGAGAATGAGAAGCACTTTTGGGTGCGCCTCTTCTTCAGAGCGACGGCACCATTACTAGAACCCATGGCTTCCGGGGACGACGTTCGGTTGTCGGAGTTGAGAGAGAGGGTCTTCCTGGCAGGTATGGCGGATTTGCGGGCCTTCTCTCCGTTGAGGGAGTGAATCTTCTTCACGGACATGGCGTCGGAGGCTCTTTTCTTCTTGCTTTTCTTTCTTGTCTTCTCGGCTTCTGGGTTTTGTCGAATGTTTGAGAGAAGAAGAAGAAGGGAAGATGATATCGATGGAAGTAGATACGAAGAGACGAAGCCGTGGCCAGTATTGGAGATTGGGATGATTTTATATTGGTTTCCAAATAACATCGACATCGCGTGCACACAAGTTATTCCCATTGACTTGACTTTTCAAAGTTGCACCCCTCGGGGGTTAATGTTTTAGACGAAATCCTTGATCTAATCTATCTACACGTGTGATTATATAATATCTTTTGATCCCGAGATTACCCACTAAGAGGGGTGCTTGACTTTTACAGCCGAAGAAACTTGACATCTCAAGGTTAAATCGCAACTTATTATGTTCTCGTCGATTTATTAAGACCGAATCTATTCAAAAGCTTCGTCTTAATCATTCTCTAAAGTTCAGAAATCTCTGCCAGAACAGCTGGTAAGGAGATTAAAGTGGACGTTGATTTTTGACTTTTGCAACCCAAAAAAAAAAAAAAAAAAAAAAAAACGACGAGTTGTTGGATTGATTCCACGTTCTATATGTCTAAGTATTAGACGAAGACCTCCCAACTCAAACTACTTGGGCCCCAAGCCATCAATAAATTTTCCCAACATATTCTCGAATCTCTTTATCGGTAGAACTTTGAATGTTCGACTGTATAGCTGGTGACAGACAGCACCTTGTGAAATATGATGGCGTCGAATTTCTAATTTCTTCCTAACCGGCAATTTCTAGGATATTACCCATGTGCTAAAATGATTCCAACATTCTCAGACCGCCGTCACGTCACACGGAATGACCGGTCAGCCAAGACTTTGTATGTATGCTTTAGAAGAAAAATGGTCGAAGGTCGTCTAGATAAACAGAGGAAAAGAGGGAAGAACGGGTCCACAATTGATGCTCGAGATTTAGCCTTCATCGCTAAGTTTTGCTTAAGAAGGATTCCCCTCGCAAGTAGAGAAGTTAAACGCATAGGTATCAAGTTATTGAGGTGAAGCGATTGATATGAGTTGCGTGACCCCCTTCTTCTCCCCTAGCCGCTGCGATGACAAAATCAAACTCTCCCATTTCGACTTTCCAATAGTTTAGTGCAAACAGAAGGGTCACCTCGGCCCGCACGGGTTACATGCGTTGATTCTACGCCTTCGAGGAAGACAAAGATCACACACAAGTCAAACCATCCAGAGTTCGAACAAAGACGTGAACGGCACACGTTACATCGAAAAAAGTAGCTAAAGGAAAGCTTACGAAGTCCCCCTCCTCTAATTAAAGGATAAGTTCGTCGATAACCACATGACTGACAAGGTTGTACGCAAAACGTGCAGGTAATTTAGTTTTCCTTAGACAGCCCAGCCAAAGCCAAGCGACGAGCATTTGAACCAGTTATGAAATCAATCTCAGATAACGACGCACGAAATCTCAGAACACGAATCAGTGATCGTGGGGAGGGAAAATATAGAAAAAGCACTTGATCCAAAAATTCTAAGTTCCTCTTTAGCTAACCTGTGTCGACGACATCTCAAAAAATACATTCTCATAAAAAGTTCAAGAAAAAATAAGACAGCAAATGAAACCATTTCTTGAAAGACTCCGAACTGGAAAAGAAGGGACTAATTTCCCGTTCAAACTCATTTCCTGCCACGGACCTTAACAGCCTGCCTGTTCCTCTTCTTGACACCAGATTTCGCAACCTTGAGGCTTCTATGCACCACGCTCAACCTAGCGAGTGCCGCATCCTTCAGATCAGGGCGGTAGTAGTTATCTCCCACCTGCCACAGGCAAAATACTAACGTGCTCAGCAGGCAACAAACCAACACTCATAATTTGAAAGAAATGTTTTAAGGCCTAACAACATCCAACACAAGCACATAAGCAACTAATCCACATACAATTGTCTTCTAAGTGTTTTCCCTTTCAGGAGTCAAAACCTAAGTACATCATGTTGAGATCATTTGAATATAATTAAAAGAAATGAAACTATGCAACAAGCAAGTTCAAGCATTTGAGCTCAGAAGCCAAGCGTACAAGTATATGTCCTCGAAGAAACCAAATGAAGGTTCTCCTTACACATTAATGCTTCATCACTGCTGGAATTACCAACATGACTAATAACATAGTTAGAATATTACAAAACAATTGAAAAAGAAGTCAAAAGTATTTGAGCTCAGAAGCCAAGCGTATTATATTTCCTCGAAGAAACCAACAAAGGTTCTCCTTACATACTAATGCTTCATCACTGCTGGAATCACCAACGTGACTAATAACATAACGAGTCAAGCGCACTATATTTCCTCGAAGAAACCAACAAAGGTTCTCCTTACACATTAATGCTTCATCACTGCTGGAATTACCAACATGGCTAATAACATAGTTAGAATATTACAAAACAATTGAAAAAGAAGTCAAAAGTATTTGAGCTCAGAAGCCAAGCGTATTATATTTCCTCGAAGAAACCAACAAAGGTTCTCCTTACATATTAATGCTTCATCACTGCTGGAATCACCAACGTGACTAATAACATAACGAGAATATTACAAAACATTCAAAAGAGAATTTACTAAAGACAAAAAAGGTTATCAGAGAAAATTCTCCAAGCCCACTTTAAGAATCCCAACATCGATAACAGCCGCCAATACAAATCATACACATCATATCATTGTCTTGTATAATGGCACATTTTATCATGTTAAGATCAACTGTGTTCTAAAAGAGATGAAACTTTACATGCTGATCATGCAAAGCTCATGCATTCAAGCTCAGAAGCCAAGCGTATCAAGTACATTTCATAGAAGAAACCAAGTAATAAAGGTTCTTCTTACAGGTCAATGCTTCATCACTGCCAGAACAACTAACATGACTTGGGACATAGTGAGTAAAAGAAAAGGGCAAAGGCATTTTATTAGAGTGTAAAAACCTCTACACCAATCAAGTATGCTAATCCTCCATGAACAATCTGTCATGCGAATAGTATATAGACTTCAAGTCCATTACTCTGCAACAAGCAAATAATATTGGATTACCTGGTTGGCAACAGCCTTGGCCATTCTCTTGAACTCCTTCTTCATGACAGACTTGTGAACCAATGCTGCCGGTTTATTCTGCTTATTGGTCTTGGTGGTGCCGAGCAACACAACTGGCTCCTTACCCGCTTGTTGAACAGTGACTGTCTTCTTGTTGGCCAACCCTAAATTTTCCAACGAATACAAGTTTGCGTTTAATTTGATTATTACGATATTTCGAGCAACACAATGTCAACATTCCCTACATTTCAAAGCATTTGTAAACTTCACAAAAGATGGCCAACTACACAAAACTTCATCTATAAGTCTTTTTTGCTGGAAAAACAAAAGACATTGCCTCAATCCACACCACTCTCCAAAAGAAATCCTTGCAGACCAAATCAGCAAAGCACATCTCAGGCTCAAAACAAGTAAAAGACAGCCACAAAAGCATCATCTTTCAAACCGAATCGACACAAGAAAGTTCAAATACAATCCACCTGTCCGAAAAACACTAGTAACTTCAAAACTAATTGTAACCGAAACCTCGCAAAATAGTTTCTCACATCCACCAGAGATCACAAGAGCCGAACCGCCTGCGCAGTCGCAAGCCCATCCCTCACAAGATACGATATTCTCACGCAAAGCATTAGACTTTCCGCGATCTCACCACACTCAACCCCTAGTAACTCCTCCACAACCTGTAACGAATCCAATCTATTCGAGAGGCGTACCGGAGTGCTTGTAGGAGTTGAGGTTGAAGAGGTTGTTGGGCTCCTTGCTGAACTGGACGCTGGCGCTCCCCCGCCCGAACTGCTTCACCAGGAACGAGTTGTTCTTCTTCACCATCTCCCATATCAGCTGCCCCGGCACCGTCGCCATCTCCCTCTCTCTCCCCTCTCCCCTTAGCTCTGCAACTACACAGACACCGAAAATCAGCTCGAAAGAAGCTACCAGAGGAGGACGTTCATGGCGGCGTCGGAGAAGATCGGCGCTAGGGTAAATGGATTACCTGTCGGCGCGAGTGCTTCGGAGGAACTGGAGAGCTCGAATATGTGTTGCGGGAAGAGGGTGAAAAGAGACTGGTATTTATAGTGAAACCCTAATGAGATCTTTTTGCGAAGACCTCCAAGCCCACGTGATTTCGCGTTATTTACGCGCGTGACCTTCATCGGTCGATGTTCCTAAACTGCCCCTGGTTGCGGCCTTTATTCCTAAACTTTCCATATGGGAAAACCTACTAATTTCTCCGATTAGCAAGTAACTTCTGATATAAATAAAGACCACTATAAGTAGTAAATTCTTGATAGGGATAACAGCACAAATGATCCATGAATTTTGGTTCAATATGCAGCGTTGCTTCTGAATTTTTAATTTACACTATGATTCTTGAATTTTGGTCCAACATACAATTTCGTCTTTAGAATTTTCATTTGTTAAATATGGTCTCTCAACTATTAATAAGTGTTTAATGTATTCCTTAGACTTTATAAAAATATTTTAAAATTCATGAACTACATTGAATATTGAACCAAAATTCATGCATCAAATTTAACAAAATAAAAGTTTAGGAATCAAATAGCCAAAAGCCAGAAGTCAACAATGGGAGAGGGAATTTCAAGCAGAAGTCGAGACAATCAATCGCATCCAACAAGAACACATTATTTCACTTGTTGGACACTGCATTTCTAGTGCTCGAAGGAATCTAGTATACAAGTGTGTCCCCAATAGCACCTTGGAACATCAAGCCTAGGCATACAACGGCAATCAGTAATGCGGTAGTTATTGGAGTAGGAATTTCAGGCGTGTATTCATTACTGACAATGATACGAGATCGGTTGATCGGCCATAGATTATTTAGCTTAACAAATCAATTCTTATGGAATGAGCGTGTACTTAACCTTATTAGCACTCTATCGATTCCCTTTATTTTCTAAATTGGATTTGCTTTCCTTATGGAAGTCTTTGTACTTCTTCTGCATTTTTTTGAACAATGAATATAATTTCCTTTAGACTGAAAATCAACTAATCGTCAGTAAACCTAGCCACTGATTTAAACCGGTTTCAATGGCGCAGCATGCTAAGAATCTGCAGGAGATGTGAATCTGAGTTAGCCGGAAAGAAACACATCGATAACAGTACAATTTGCGCCAATAAAGGACGTTTGATTATGGTTTTTCTGCAAGTAGCGAATCCTAACTATTTTCGCTTTGATTTTCAGCATGTTACATGACTAAACAGGATGACTCCCACAAGCTTCGCCCGGTGCCCACATCTTTAGGAGCAAACAACGAGAACTCGAGCAATTAATCGGGGAGGTTTTCTTATATCGCGACTACAGCTATTCATGTAAGCATGTCTTCTTGTCCCCCCATGAAATATGGACAAAAATTCTATTTTCCATGTCTCCGGTATAAGACTACACTTATGTTACAAAGAGATCTACCGACTTCCACTGATCCCCCGCCTCCTCCGACGCAACTACGGTCGATACTCTTTCTTCAGGAATGGCCAAGATGTCCATCGGCTTCGTGCCCGCTGAACCGATGTCGTCCAGAGTATTAGCAGGTCCAGTCTTAGGTACAAATATTGCCGTGGAGAAAGATGAACTCCAAACGTTATTCGGTGTCTCCACTATACACATCCTTGATCGGTCATGGCTTGGGCAATCATCAGAAAAGCGGAGATTACAGCTCCATGTACCAATGCCCTATCAAGGATGGTGAAAACGTGTTAGGAAATGAAAAGCAATGGTGTAAAAGATGATTCTGATTCCAAATTGCAACAGATTTTCCAGGGAGATGGAAATGGCACAACAGGATTCTTCTTGAAGAGCACGTACTCTGGATTGTCCTTTTGATAACCGAAATCAGTTGCTGCTTTGAGGGCTCTTTGATATATCTGTTTCATTGCTTCCTGCCAACGAAGATGAAAGAATGGTGAACTTCCCACATCCTTACAAGTTACAAGAGTACTTATTTTACAGGGACGAGCCCATGAAAATTAGTAGGTGTCGTGATTATTCAGTGTTTAGCTATGGAAATAAGCAATTAAGAGTCATTTAAAAACTATGTTAACATTAACCCGTCATTGGAAAACACTTATAAATGATTTAAGAATGGACAGATCAATGCTTTTGCTCAAAAAATCAAATCGTCAAGCACCCACAAGTTTTGCCAGTATATTATCAGTGTTTGTTCCCTCAAGCACAGATACAAGATAGGCATATATGGAAAGAGAGAGAGAGAGAGAGAGAGAGAGCCTTCCTACTTATACTAATTCTGGAATAAAATCTGACCTCAGCACCAGTCAGTGTATGCTGTCTGATTGATTAGGATAATGCAAAGCGTAAAGATTATTAACTTCTAGTAAATCATAGCCCTCCCGTCTTAGATCTATAAAATATTATAAAATCAGTCTATCCTTAGCATATACTTACTTCTAAGTAAGTAAAACCTATTTATAGGATACATGCATATGATAGAGTATAAGCACATATATTTTGTTCTGGAGGAAAGAAAGCAAAACACATTTGATGCATCTACTGGCCAAAATTTCAACTTCCCAGAAAAGCTTCCCCTTTAAAGAAGCAGCAAAGTCTAACCTGCAATTTAGATTCGAAGTCTTCAGGGGACCACTGCAGCAGATTACACTCATGATTCAGTTCAAGTTCTCCAGCAACAACCTGCCAGCAGGTTGAAAAATCGATCACATAAATGGTTTAGGAACAAGCATTGGAAACATTTATAAAGGCAAGTGCAAATAAGATCATAGTTCCAGCTTCGTCCTCCTCTATCTATCCTGACAGATAGGCATAAGTTTACAGCAGTAGATTTACCAACAGAGTAGCTGACTTATGATAATCCTATCAAGAATAGATTGATAATGGTGATAATATGGCAATCAGTACATGATCTACGTAAAATCCAGGCAAAACTGTTAAACTATGGAAGCAATTCATGATAATATATTCACGATTACAGCCACTCATGCATCATCTACACTTTCTCTAACCTGGTCATAAAACTCTAGCACAGACTGGTCAGACGTTACAACAACGACCAAGTCTTATCTCACTACAAGCAACGAATATATGGACTATTTAATGCCATTGCATCTGTTATGTAGTATTCCCAAAGATGTCAGTACTTCATATCTTTCCTTCTGCCCTTAGACAATGATTGTTTCTGAAAAACACGTCACAAAACATTCTGCCTGGTAAATTTGTTTCTTGAATAGATTTTATTGAGGAAATGTGTCAATTAATTCTGGGCATTCTTCTGACACTTTCAGTTCTATACTTTTCTCGATATGAGATCATCATCTGGCACCATCCATCACGGAAACGATACAACAAAAACATATTTGAGAAAGTACACAAAACAGAAAGAACAACAGAGAATAACAAAGAGTAAAATGTGTTGTTATACTCATGATCAAGCAGATGAAATCAACTCCCCAGTCACAGCCTCTACACAAATTATAATCATTGCCTTCCATAAAATTAGCAGGACATTGAGTCAGTTTGCCAGATATTAAAACCATATAGCATAAAAGTCGAAGCATCTGGCTAATTGGACTCCAATATCCACACACAAGTTGCATGCACAAAATAAAGTGTACAGGTCATGCACAAGTCAGAGGCAATAAAGTCTAACCCCTCCAGCACCAGCAGCCATTGCAGGAGCGATGAGAACATTAGCTTTTCTCAGCACATCCACAGCTTCGGGTGTACAAGGCATGTTAGAACCTAGCATCAGCAAAAGAAATATAATCATCTGCAAAGGTTAATTGGAACATTAAAAGGACAAAACTGGTTGAGTCACAATAATTACCTTCCACTAATATACGGCAACCTGAATTCACCAAACTAAAGGCATCAGACTGCTCAATTTCATTTTGAGAAGCACAAGGGAATGCAATATCACACCTTTCATTCCAAGGTTTTGCTTCATCATAGTATTTGGATCTAGCATACGTCTTTGAATAATCTCTGCAGATGACAGTTGCTGAGGAGTGATTTCAAGCATTCACACTTAGTTAAAAAAAGAAAAAAGAAAAAAAAAAAAAACGCACACCTCAGACTTCTCTGTTGAGCTTTGATATCTCTTAAAAATGATATTTTCATATAGTCGAATCCATCCTCATCCACCAAATACCCCTTTGAATCTGTGTGAAGTCTTTCGTTAGTGAATGTTGTGACTCACAAAAATCACTACCACAGGGCTCACTTTTCCACAAAAGTAAAGTACAAAGCAATAGATACACAAATAGTCAGGCAAGAAAATCACCAGATACAGTTATAGGAACAGCACCATAAGCTAAAAGCTTCTCCAGTACATGCATTGCAATCTTTCCAGAACCACTTACTGCACATCTGGATGGAAAATAATGTCAGATAATTGATGTCTGGAGGACGGAACATGAAAATCGAGTTGAACAAAAAGTATCATCATGGAACTGAATCCTGATCATCTCGCATAACCTCACTCTAAAGGTATAAAGTGTGAAGCGATTTCTCAATGGAATGCATTAACAATACTACCAGACTAAACTGATTAAATGACGACAGCCAATGCTCCCAAGTAACTTAACTCATTTTTTCTTGTCATATAGGTATCCCCTAGTGGAAATCTTCATGTAACAATATGAGTAGACTAGTGCACACCATCAAAAGCCTCATGAGATACAACATATGAATGTGTAAAAGTGGAAAAAAAAATATGCACTTCTCTCTGAGAAAAGCATCGTATAAAGTAGTTTGCTTGGATAATCAGTACAGCTATTAAAAAAATTTTAAAGTCAGGTGTAAAACCTCAGTCCTTTCAGCTCTTTATTCATGTCAGCCAGTACAAGCTGTGCAAAGAAAACCTGCAGAAGCATGCAAACATCAACTCCACCATTTACAGAACCAAACAATGCATAGTTGTAAAATGCTATACCAGTAGAGGAAATAGCAGGCAAAAAAAAATTTAAGAACAGCAGAATATTATTGCACAAGCATGCACAGTTCCATGCATCCAGTGACTCTATCAATCCACAGTCAAGACAAAGAATGATGGAGAGATAATGAATGGCTCTTTACCAGGCCATAGCCAGTAGCTTCAGTTCGGAGGCTAGAGCCAGACCAGAAAATCCTGGGCCCTGTAAAACTCCCCTGCATAAGTAAGATACATAAATAAAAACGAGAATGGACAGTTCTTTTAATCACCACTAACGACGGAGAAGGAAGTAAAGAAGAAGAGGCAAAAGGAGTTCTTAAGTCTCAGCTCTTTCTAATTGAGGATATTGAGAGGTACCTGAAAATGGCCAGCAATGCGTCGATACTGTCCAAAGAGGAATCCCATTTCCCGAGTTCCCACACCCATTTCCTCTGATGGGAGGTCCTGGAATTTATTTAAATTACTTGAAGAAACAAAAAGAAATCACAAGAAATTTGGGACATGATTGTACCTTATCTGGACCCAAATACCGATAAACCTCACTCATAAAACTCTGGCAAAAGCTCATGATCTGCCATCACTGATACAATTAGGTGCACTTCCTGAAATCCTGTCATATTTAATATGCACATACCATCATGATAGACTGGCATCTTTACCTCATTATCACTTTTTCCTTTCGGATCAAAATCACTACCACCAGCTGCACCTCCAAGTTTGTATGGTGATAAGGCATTTTTCAGAGTCTGTACACAAAATAGAGTGACATTGAGAGATGCATGAGGTCTCAATATAGTGAGGAGACTTTTCTAAAACCCTATCCGCCAAAATTAGAACTTTATGTAAAAACTAAGAACTAAATATTTCCAAGATTCAGATATTTTCTTGCAATCAATTCCTTAGATTTCATCCAGTAAGATTCACAATAACATATACATTCTTCTCCATGCAGTCTTGGCCATACTGAAATTTTTGGACTCCTTGGGAATACACAATGCAACTAACAAGTGAAAACACACGCAAAATGTTTTTTCATCTGAAAAGTAAGCATAAATGGCCAGAGACATATAATTGGAGCAAAAAGTACCTGCTCAAAACCAAGGAACTTGCATATACTCAAGTTCATCGATGGATGGAAACGGATACCACCCCTACAGGGACCTAGCGCCTGGTTAAATTGTACCCTGTAACCTCGATTGACATGTGTCTCGCCCCTATCATCTGTCCATGGAACTCGAAATATAATTGTTCTCTCAGGTTCTAGCAGGCGCTCCATGATGTTGACATAGCTGAAAGATAAAATAAGAAATTCATCAGATCTGCAATAAACCTTAACAGTGCATGGGCTTGCTGCAAATGCTGGAGAAAGGATGTACTTCATCCTCAGGACAACTTACTGAGCATTTTTCGCGATGACTCTCTCCAAGGCATGCACCGCCTCTTGAACCGATTGTATGAATTCAAGCTCATGTGGATCTCTTTTTAATGCAGCTTCAACAATTGATCCAGCGGTTTTTGACATGAGGGCTTCCATTTCCAAGAATAACCAGTTACATACGAAATGAAGGATAAGAAAAAGCTCTGACCAAGCCATGTAATCGTAAGAAAGAGAAAGCTATACGAAAGCACAAATCCCCGAGTAATGCAACAAAGCAAAATAAAATGACAAAATGCTAAATACAACAGTTTTCCACAATACAGTTGTAACAAATAACATTAAAACTCTAAAACTAGGCAATAGGCACATTAAGATCCATGGCTGCATAATGTCACACCAGATGTCCTACTTGCTGTCAAATGCAAACAGTAACAGAACAAGATAACATTTTTGTTAAGACCGAAGAGTGATTATGGTATGAAAAGTAGGTCGAAAGTGAACAGGAAGACATAAAAAATCTGCAGAAGGAGACAATAAGGGAAGATTTGGAATCAAAACCGAATGAAATGACGATAATCAACCCACTTATTAGGATAAGGCTTAGTTGTCACCATTGTTGTTGTTCTTGTTGTTATTTTAGCATCCTAACATGAGATTATCTTAATTAGAATGAGCATAGCAGAATAGCGCAGCCATATTAGCCGCAGCTAATGAGAGCATCCACTTTCAGATGAAATTAGCTATTCACAACAACCTAGCTTATCTTTTCATCTAGCCAATCCATATGTAACAACTGTACCAGATAAATTTGAATTCTTAGACTTGGAACTACCATTAACGTTTCAAATATCTGAGAAAACCTCTCTCGATGGTTCTTCACAAAATGTAAATCAAAACATAAGTGTAAATCAAAATGATGTTGATATTCCAAACGAAGGATTTTTCACCCTATACACAGCAGTATCTGACATGTTTTCAAATTAACAATTCAAAGGCTTACACAGACAATAATACGCAACTAGTCAGGTATCCGAAGAACCCCAGACACCCATTGTTACTGCAGGAGGAAAATATGCAACATCTGACACAAAAAGATTCATAATAAACCATAGTTTGACCCTCCATATCCTGTGAAATCCCTAAGCTGAACAAACAAAAGCAACCAAAAAAGTTACTTCAAAATATGAGACCAACCTTTCACATAAACAGGTTTATCAGCAACTATCTTATCCTTCGAGGCCATCTGCAGCCGAAGAGCCTCCTTGTGTAGTAGACTGTTATTATGTTCTTCAAGCGCACTCATTTGCATATTTCGACTACCTTCGTTCCCATAAGGATTCCGTCTATGCTTCCGACCATACTCTCTACAGACAGAGCAAAATATCCTAGCTGTCCCCTCCTTTACGTCAACATATGCCCACTTGTATGTATCAGCCCATTCCTCTCTCCACCTTTTCACAACCTTCTTCTTCCTTTTCGCAGGCTGTGTCCTCGACATATCCTGATCATCACTAGGAATTTGAGAAACCATCACCATCTGCTTAGTGTCATCAGGCTCCTCTGAAGAAGGTTCTCGTGGCGGGCCGCCGATTAGAGTGGAGTTACCAAATGACGGGTCGTCGTCCCCGGGCCCAATTTCCAGATCAATCTCTTCACCGAGCTGTCTAACCACCAGGCGATGCCTCTGTGCCTGCTGAATTAAGTTGATGTCATCCATCGTGGAATTCATCCCTGCTCCACCGAATGGAAGCAACATTCAGCATGCCGTCTTTCAACAATCCCGATTATTTCACGGCTGGTCCAATTAACTATCTGTACCAAAAGCCAAAGTCAATAGTTTAGAAGATGAATTTGATAAAAACATCATAACATCAACAGCTAAGAGCTCACACATCAGCACAGAAAAGCACAAAATGTGAACTCATCGTGTTTCTCTCCAATCCACCATAATATCCTCACTCATCGACTGAGATGATGATACACCAGTAGGTGAGGACTGAGGTGCATTACTTTGTACAGCACCCGTATGCCTTTTCCTTTGCTCATCATACTTCTTCGATACTCAAATGTACCGCGTTTTACTCCCAACAAAGTGCCATTACCTATTGAGAAAGAAACAAAAACTACAGAAACTACTCAAAGACATGTGCCCCCTAAACAAGCCAGCATCTCGACAAGGAAATGACAAATCGAATAAATGCACATTCAAAAGGAAACATATCCCTCCTCAGCTCTAAATCCCCATAGGCCCAGAACCCGCCACTGCCATCTCCTCGAGCCTTACCCAAGTCCACTTTTAGGTCCACCAATCAACCCCCGAACACCGAATCAGCTACGACCCTACTCTACGCAGCGCGAACGGCTTAAATTCGCCGCCTTTTGCAGGTCACAGAAACACACACCCATCCACGGCAGCACTTAAAGACTGTGAAAAATTCCACAGCACCAAGTTCAAGAATTCATCGGCAAGAACCCGGCTCCCCCAAAAACCCAGAATTCCAAGCCGATTCCCACGCCCTCCGAGCCTCGAAAACGTCGCGAGAACAAACAAATCGCCACTCCCCGCGAGCAAGCGACGAAAGGAAGGAAGAAAAAGAAGAACGCGGCGCACTTCGAAACATCGCCTCACCCAAAATTCTCGAGCGCCCGCGAGCAGAGCAAGAAGCGCTACAGGGGAACCCCCCACGAGTCCCGACCCAATCGGGGCGCCTCGGGACCCACCGCGCGCCGCAGCCGCCGTAAGAAGCCGGCGAGCGCCGCCGGCAGCGAGTGAGAGGTCGAGAATTCCGCCCGCTCCGTCCCGTCCCGTCCCGTCCCTTCTTCAGTCGTCGTGGAGGGTGGGGAGGGACTTGCCTCCGTACAAACTCAGAGAGAGATCGTTCTCCACCTAGAGAGAGGAAAAGGAAGAGAGAGAGAGAGAGAGAGTGGCGATTGGATTCTGAGTCTGACTCTCCGGTGGGCAATTATGGAAGCAGAACCAGAAGAAGCGAGCGGAAGAGAGAGAAAGAACAGAGAGAGAGAGAAGGGGAGCTTTCTCTCTCCTCCTCCTCCTTCTGTTCTTTTTTTTTTTTTTTTTTTTTTTGGGATTCCTGTGTTCTTTTCACTCATGCTAACAGGACGAGACAGGAGGGGAAAGTTTGCTTATGGAGCACTCGACTATGATTGGGGAATGGAAATTTTAGCCAAAACAATAGTAGAGGTGATCAATGGGCGGACCCATCTAGGGCCGAGGGCTTAATCGGTGTATGATTTTCTCTTTGTGAATTTTGATTCGGGCAAGTATGCTATCGATGGGCGGGCCTGATACGGGGTCGAGGGCTTAATCGGCGTATGATTTTAACTTCACGAATTTTGGTTTGGGCAAGTTTCAACTACTTCACTCGAAATGGGATCAAGTGAGGCTTCGAATAGTAACTCAATTGAGATTTTTACACTTATAGTTGTCTGTTTGAAATAAAATTATTCTTTTGATGTTAATGATATTTTGATGATGGAAAATTAATTTGTCTCTCTAATTTATTCTTGCTGTTTTGTCATTCATGAAAAAGGTTTTCCTTATAGATGAATTATTTTTTTTGTCGTCCAAAATACCGAATAAGTGGAAACAATTTTTTTTTTTAAATTGACACTAGGTATTTTTTTCAATAATAGGTCCATCTAAATTAGTTCGCACGGCATTTGGCTCGGACATGCCACGAGATACATGATCCTAATTATAACTCCATTTTTTTCTTTTAAATAGGATGTATTTTACTCCTACAAAAAAAAAAAAAAAAAAACTTATTGCCATTTTGGTAGAATTAGTTTGCAATTTGCACGGGTATTGTCTGCTGATTTTTAGGTGTTATGCAACACGTGAGTGAATTAATTTAGATGAAAGAGCGGCGCCCGGTCGTCCCTTCCCTGTGCCTTTCTTTACCCGTCAAACAAAATTCAAGAAATAGGTAACACTTGGAATTTGAGGCGAGGCGCCGATGACGGAGCAAATTAAATTTCTATCGATATAACCTATGATATAGGAAATATATTTCAGGGGGCAAAAGTATATATTTCCATTTGCTTTGGATAAATAGAAAAATAACTTTTTTGCAATTCACTATCAAAAAACCCCCAAACTAATATACCTATCATAAATTAAATACAAAAAACTCTTCAAACAAGTACATTTATGACAAATTTATTATTCATTAATTGAAGTAATATCATAAAAAATCACATATTGATGCACATGTGACAAACGAATGGTAAAATCCCAAATTGATATATCCGTCAATTGCTACGCAACATCTAATTCAATAATTTGATGATTAAATTTAACAAGAAGTAACTGAGGGTAAATTTATCGTAAATATACAAATTTATGATTTTTTTGTATTTAAAAATATAATCTGAGATAAATTTATTATAGATATATTGATTTGAAGATTTTTTTATAATATTAACCCTTACTTTTATCGCAAAAGGAGCATGGGCCTACTTGACGGTGCTTAATCTGCATGTCCTGAAAAGGACGTTGACCAATTAATGCATATCGGAACTTTTGCAAGCTGACCAAATTAAAAGCATGAAGAAATCCAACAATGCTGACCCCAGAAAGCATACTCTAAGCTGGAAAATATCATGAAACCCAATATAATATAAGCATGCGATGAGGACCATCGCCACTATGATTGCTCAGATTTTGCCTACGGTCGAAGCACCACTGGTAATCAGATAACAACTCGATCAAATTTCATCACCCTGAAAATGCCAAATTGCAGGGTCACTTGGTGCACGAGGGAGAATAGAGCAAGAATAGAATTTGAGAAGTACTCTGCAGCAATAAAGCCGAACTCGTGATGGAATAGCCCTTAGACTAATGTTCCTTTATCTTGTTTTACAAGAATGACAAACCAGAACAGCATAGTATGTAGAACTAGGGAGCTTGTTCTGGAGAAGTAAGATGGCTTGCCTTCTTTGGCAGTTGAGATAGCTATTCCTCGAACGCCCGGAGGGTCATCGGCCTACACCAGTGACAGCATTCGAAAGATGACGCCGCCACTATGCTTCGGCCCATTGGGGGTGTCCGGTGTGGGGGTGGATGCGACGAGCTAGGTTCTAGACCAAATAATGGCAGAAAAAGCAAAGGACAACATACACCGACCTCGCGATTCATTAAGAAGAAATCTCAGGACAATTGGACCTTTTCAATCTCCTACTCGTATCTTGAGTAGCCCAGCAAGATCGCAGAGAAAATTGGAACTGAAAATCATTTTACATGTATATATATATAACAAAAAAATTAATTACAATTCCATTCTGCCCTTACCTATCTCAGGGAACACGAAGAGAAGGCGAAAACAACTGCCTAACAAAATTGGTGATACAATAAATTTAAGAACCTAGTTTATGCACAATAATTGGAGAAACAACTACAGAGCTTTGGCCAAAGAGGGGGGTTGGAGCAGATTCAACCTGTACATGTGTGTGCGGGCAAATTCCAGCTATAGCCTTCCAAGTCAACCATGCCACTTGAAGTGCCGAATGCAAAATTGTGAAGTTGATCCACCTCCTGTCTCCCCCAGAGAGAATTAGCATCGGGAGAAGGTTCTTCCCAGCTGAAGAAAATTCCCTCGAGATGCAAGACAGATGGATCTCGACATCAGGTACACACAGGAGCCACTGACGTCACAAATCTTTCACCGAATGCACATAATTTGATGGCCAACGGAGTGTGTCAAGAAAGGAGTCTGTCAAAGAGAAGGCAACAGGCACAATCTGACATCCTCATTCTTTAGAATATGCGCTTGCGAAATCTTTAATCATCTCCTTAAGGTGCTGCAAGATTCCAAAGAAAAGAGTAACCAACCTAACCCATTTCATAATGACAAACTGAATGTGTGTGACTAGAGAGGGTTTTCACTAGTGTCGTGAACTTAAGTTTCTCATGTTATGAAAATATTACCTTCAGTTCTTCATGAAGCACTATAAATATTTTCTTCAGCCTCTTGTGTCGCTGCAAGTGAAGACAATGCAAGTCAAAAATTAGTAAACCACAGAAACAATGTAACTAGTGGAAAAATAGTATATTTTCTTCTAAGCTCCAACAAACAATCAATTTCCCATACAATATTAAGAAGTCATCTTACAAACTTTGGCACATGCATGAGGAGATTAGCTAAAGAATAGAAAGAGAAGAGAAAGTACCAAGTAAATCATAACTCAAACATGAAGAGGACAGCTGCCACAATGCCAAAACATCATTCATAGACCAGCAATCCCAGAATTCAGCAATTACATGCGTTCTATATGTATGATGATGCCCCTAGTCACATAATGAAGTTGGATGTTGGAAGCTCAGGCACTAGCATTATTTGAATTTCAAAGGCGATACAAGACATAATGACATTATTCAACTACCAAGAAAATGTTTAGCAAGTCAAAGTGAAGCACAATCACATAACAAACAAATTAAGTCGGTTACAATGGAAAGAGTAAATCAGAGCAAAGAGAAGACAGTATTTCTTGGCAGTATAGACAAAAAAATCAAGTGCCAAAATCAACATGAAAGCTAGATCAGATCATACCTCTCCACATTGCCGGTAGGATTCCTTCAACTGTGCCAAAATGTTATTGTATCTCTCCATATCCCTCCCTTTCGCAAACTCGAGGTCCTTTCCCATTTTCTGGAATTCATTCCTACATGAAACAGGTATTAAGTTCTCTTATAAGGTAAGCGAGCAAAAGAAATCAGAAAACAGTACACAAGTATGAACAGGATTTATCAAAACACCTGTAGTTCTCCAGTAACTTGTTTAATGAACAATAACTTTCATATTTGTCATGAAACTCCTGCACATATTCTTTGTACCTAACATAACATAACAACTTGAGTTAGACACCAAATAGTAAGCCCATATGTTTTATGGGAGGACACAAACAATCAACATTTGGCAAAAGGACAAGGGGAAAAAAAAACTCATCAAAGTACTTAACAGCAACTCACTGGGTGTAATCTTTTATCCGTCCCTTGAGCTCCGGTTCATCCTTCTCATACTTTGAGTAAGAACAACTACATTCATCAGAAGACGATTCTCTCCTTTTCTGGCCACCATTAGGAGCTGAAATGACATCCTTCTGTCCATTCATCATGCTTCCCACTGTATTGGATGCTTGTATTTTACTTTCTCTTGAAGAGTGAGAAACTTGCCCCCTTTTTTTATGAGGCTGTCTTGACCCATTAGCCGATGCTACTTTTTGACTTTTTCCAAATTCTTCTGAAGCAGTACCTTGGCTTTCTCCCGTTTCGTTCTTTCTGGATTTACTTATATCCAAGGTTTTAATCAATGGTCCAGCAATTTCTGCATGATCTATCCTCGAGGACTGTTGCAACTGAGATTGTGAACCTTGTGGAATGGATGTTGCCAATTCATCATCTCGGGACCTTTTTCTGGAGAAGCCCTCAGAACTTTTTGACATTCTAGCACTTGAATTGGACGGAGACAGCTTTCCTGAGTCTGCAGATGGCATTCCAGGAGGTTTTCCTTTACCTAAGTCTGTTTTCCAGCTATCTGAATTGGTTGATTTGGTTTCAGGCTGCTTAAATGAACCTTTCCTCTCAAATTGCTTCTTCACAGGTGCCTCCTCTGGCACTGGTTCACGTAATTCACCCAACTCCAAGTCTGAAAGCTCCCTTTGGAGCATGGCACCTCTTACATTAGCTGGAGAGGATCTGTCGCTAAAACTCCTACCATAATCCTTTGGCAAGGATCCTGTGTGCAAATTTAAATTCTGTTCAATGTCCTTTGGCTTTCCAATTGTCTCACCATGTAAAGAGCCAGCGGACAAAGAATGTTTGCCTCCACTTAGACCATCCTTCATACCTTTTGACACCTTCTCGGGAGTGAAACCTTCAGAATAAGCATCTTTACCAGATTTATCTTTTTGAGATGTAAGCCCTTCTTGCACAGTGGAACTCTTATCCGAGAACCTTTGATCGTGGTCCAAGCTCTCAGAACGTTTGTTGGGTCTTCTTGGAGTATTTTGGGTCGATCCACGAAGACCTTGATCAGATGACCTGCGTCCTGTTTGCTGTGAATGCAAAGTGGACTTTCCAGGAAATGTCTGGCTTGGTGCCTTTTGAAAGCCAGGATTGGCCATCACATCCCTGTCAGTTCCATCAATGGGGACAGGGCTTTTGAAGGGATCGTCCGTTGGCCTACCAGGAGATAAAATCGGAGGGCTCATATGCTGAGGAAAGTTGCCCCCAGGACTTGAAGGTTGAGCCAACCGTTGAACTTTTGACCTCTTGACTCGATCCCGTTTGACATCGGAGTGCTGCAGATCATGTCCCCTTCTCGATCTATGGGCAATTCTGTCGGAGCTGTCTGACTGTTCGCGTCTAAAGCTGTCCTCAAACATCTCTCTTCTTTCATCAAACAAACTCCCAATAAAACTCTGTTTTTCTAGAAGCTCCTTCTGATTAGGTGAAATGCGATTTACATCTCCCATGAGTTCTTCATTCACATCTGTTTCAATGTCCTGGCCATCGTTAGGCAAGTCTTTCTGTCTGTAAAGTTTATTAGAATTATGTTCCTCCTGTTTGTCACCAAATTCATCCTGCACAGCCCTATCTACATGAGGTAAAGAGGATAGCACGGGTTCCGACACTTCAAAGTTGTGCTTGGGTTCTTTGTCATCATCACTTGTCATGATGTCCACATCCTCATCGGACCCTTCCTTACTGTTGGAGGAAGCATCACTCTCACTATCACTGCTACTCCCACTCCCACTACCAACAGGGCTTCTACTCCTGCTCCTGCTGCCGCTAGGACTTCCACTATCACTCCTACTATCACTGCTACCGCTTTCACTGTCACTGTCACTCCCGCTGTCACTAGAACTGCCAGCCCGCCCTTCACTATGGTCAGAATTCTTCTTATCACCAAAAATGTCCGGTGAATTCTGCTCAATATCTACCGTTTCTGAATCAATTAGTCCATCTTCCACTGCAGAATTCGATCTTTCAAGTACTTGACCTTGTTGTGCATTCTCAATAAGAGTAGGCCCCGGTACAGATGTTTGATCCAGATCTTCTTCAGCAGCTGATCTCTGGTTGTCATTGTCCTCGGGAGAGCTGGCAAACCATGATGTGCATTACAGATATAATTACTTGAATGTTATGTAGAAGGACTTAACACTATATATAACACATCCAAGTCAATTCCCTTGCCTTTGAAATTTCAGATTCCTTCATTTTCTTTAACTAAAGATTTACTCTTGGCAATAGTATAGTTTGTACATGTAAATTTTAGATCTGAAAAATCAAGCCCTTTTATTTCCTCAACTAATCGACGGATCGGTAGCTGACAACGAAACAAACAAACTTTACACAATGGTCCCTGAATTCCGGAAACATTTCTACTGTAGAGAATCTTCCCGGGATCAAGAGAAAACATTCCACTCTAGATGAAGCAAAAGTGAAACTTATCAAGTCTCCCAACGAAATATTGTTTTATATCGACAGCTACTCAATACCTTCCATTTCGAGGTGAAGGCCCCTTGAAGCTGTCTACGTCAACTCCAGGCTTCAGCAAGTATCGCCCTGGAGCTTGAAAAGTTGCAATCTGAGGGTCAAAAGAGGAAGAGGAGATTAGATTGCCACTTGTGCCACACAAGATTATCCAAGGGTCTAGGCACATACTTTCTTCATGATAGCATCTATTTTCTTTCCAGAGTTTGGAATTGTGTCTCCAACCGCCTTCTCCAAGGCCTGCAAGATACAAGTTACACTGTAATGAGAAGGAATCTTGGAAAATATGTGCATAAACTAAGATGTCTCAAAACGTGCAATTTGAAATAAGTTAATCCAAGCTATGGAGGTCTTATAACTTCTTATCGACCCACAAATCAGAATACTTTCAGGCTCATCCCCTTAGGATTCTCCTTGATTAAATAGAATCAACAGGTTTTCACAGTGCACTTACTTTCAGGCTCATCCCCTTAGGATTCTTTTTGAGTAAACTGATTAACATGCTCTGCAAATCCATAGACCTATCACCGAAGTTAGAACTACGAGCTGGTCTTTCCTCCACTGCCCTGGCAACTTTGCTTGGGTTCCTCTCACACGTGTCGATGCTATCTCTTTTCATCAATTCAGCGTCCACAGTATCTCCCAAGCCCACATTTTTCTTAGAATTGCTTGCAGCTCCAGACGGAGGTGTCGAAGCACCAGATTGGTCAGGTGGGGATGGTAGAGGTGAGGATGAACTTCTACCCTTTGCAGCAGTTTTTGAAGGCATAGAAGAAGTTGATTTAAAGGCAGATTTAGTAGGGCCGCCAACAGGAACTGGGGCAATAGTTAAATAGATGTGGGTTAAATGTCCTAATAATCATGAAAAGGAGATGCTAAAGAAAAAGGCTAATCATGGATATGAAATAAATCCATGTATATCAGGTTTGAGATTGTTGACCGAAAGAACCATTCTCATAACCGCACTCACCACTTGATGGACCAACTTTCTGCTTCTTGAATGGCGGCTCTTTCTTTTGCATAAAAGGCATCCTTCGAGGGTTAACTGGAAGCAGAGCACGTGGAATATTATCATGCTTAATTCTAGTACATAATATGCACAGAAAAATACAATCAGCGTTCAGTCAAATCTGAGGAAGCTACATTTAGAAGACTCAGGCAAAATATTGCAAAACAAATTACCAGCTTCCTTATACTATACTAAAACCCAATGAGTGTCGGTAAAATAAGATGACAACTCAACAGCATCATATACTTAAGTTCTATTCTCTCTGACAACCTTAATTGCTAAGTACATGCAAGTTCCACTACAAAAGTTCAAACAGCTCTCATCCTTAAAACTCTCCTGAATATTGACAAGTGTGCACCATTGAAAGTGAAAGAGATCTCACTTCATTATGTATGACGTGAACGATGTGCAAAATCAATAGTCTAGAAGCTTTAGCCTAGCAATAAGAAAAACTACACAAAAGTAATATGCTGTCTTTAGTGCAAAAGCTTACCCTCAACAGCAACTAATTGCTTTATTTGGTTCTTCATAGACGGGTTTCCAGGTTCAAGGATAATAGCCCTGTCACCAGTAGAAGAGTCAATAGAGAATTAGCCTTTCTTTAATTACAGATGTATCGCTAAACATGAATAACAGCATAACTGATGACAAGGAAAAGAAGCATACTTCTTGATGTACGATTTAATTTTTTAACATGTAAAATGCCTCGGAATGCATTAATGCAAATACAGGGGACTATTGGATGAAAATGTGTAATCAACCGAAAGATAATGCCATCAGAAGTGGCAATGCCATAATCAAATACGTTTTTCATGGATGACTGGAAAGAGAATCATTGAAACTGCCAAGATAACGCCCAACTTGCAAAAGCTCATGGTTATAAACAAAGCATACTTAACGTAGAAACTAGCAATCACAAATCACGCTAATTATGTTCTACAAGAAAAGTGAGGACAGTAGCATGGAAATATGGACAGCAATCATCATGCTCGTTGTTCTCTTCATTTGCCATGCACCAATCAAAAGTATTGTGTGTGAAAGGTTTTGAGCCATAGTTGAAAGCAGGCCCATGTCCTTCCTCCCTGTACAACCAATTTCACCACTACTAAATATGGTGAAATCACAAACTAAGAGGTGAATATGTCCATTGATGCATGTTTTCATGTTGGTGCACGTGAACACCGAAACAATGTCAACAATCTAAAGACGTATTCACACTCATGGACATACTTTCGTGCGTTAAGCTTCCGTTTAGCTTCTTCAGACTGCATCTTCACATGGTTCTTAGTTGACTCGTCCAAGACCCGCTGCACATTCAACTTGCGCCAGGCAGAACCAGATTCAACAAGCTGACCATTTCCATCCTCACCACTCTGCCTTTCTTCATATATGTCACAAAGTTCACCAAACTCGGGTGACCATGTAAATCTGAACTCCTTACCTCCCACATCAATGACCTGATGACATATGAAACTTTAGAGAGCATAACTGAATAAAAAAATCAATTAGAAACGTAAAAGGATGGACAATAATAGATGTAAAAGTCCCAGACAAGCAGAGAAATATCATGAGCCCAACCATCTCATTTTGTAGACAGATGACGCTGGCTTATCTTGTTATGGGCAAAGAATTGAAGCATCTTCGGCATGAATAAAAATATGCCTCAAATTCTCATAGTCTCAACTCAAGGAATAGAACTGACTATAAAGCTGATCACCTGATCTATTTGGAATGTTTTGGGAAAAAGGCTAATCATTATGAAATAAGAGTGGGCCCCTCTACTCTGTAAGAAATTCAAAACTACACTATGAAACTAAAATGGGCCATTCCATACTCAGTATTGTTTCTAAGCGCTGATTGTGTACATGGGTAAATGGTATTACAAGGCATGCAGCCACGGATTAAAGCTATCCAATTCTCGTTGCAACATGGGGTTATCACTCATATCATTCGAGTGATGGACAGAATGACACTAAAATCTGAGGACCTATTTAAAAACAAACAAGGTGTGGAGACGGAAACCTTTAAAAATCAGTTGTCATCCTCTGTTTCCTCCACTAGCTAATTGACCTTTACGCAGATTACAGACTGCGAGGGACAAAATGTGCTCCTCAAATCAAATCACCTACTGCGCAACTATCAAAAACACGTCAAGAACGCAAAACAGGAAGCAAGTCTGCCAGGAGCCTCATCAGACACCGCTCAAGATTATTGGCCATGCCCAATTAATTGCCAAACACGGATTTACGAACATAAACCACAAATCGACCGCAATCACAGCCATCCATAGAATGCCTCCGAATTCAGAACATCAAGCTACGCCTCAATCAGAACGCCGACAAGCACGTGATCCCTCAAGCCTAACGACAGTCTTCAAATTCAAAATAAGAAAAGCCAATTGCAAATGATAACTAAGCTATCACCAAATTCAACGGAGAAGCTCACATTGCCCAATGGATTTTTCGGGTTGGCGTCGAACTTGATCCTCGCGTTACCGCCCTGAGCTTCCGCGCGCCTAATTTCCTCCACCAAATCGGGCGCGAGCCGGATGATCATCGCGAACGTGAGCGGGTTGTTCCCGGAGACGAGGCTGAACGTCTCCTCCACGGCGGCGGCCTGGCCCGAATTAGGGCCAGAAGAGCCAGAACCGCGATTCCGCTGCCCAGCGGCGCCCGGTAGGGATTGCCGGCCGCCGCCGCCCGGGGCGCCCGAGGGGCGGTGCGAGGGCTGCGGCGCGGGGAACCGCTTCGGCCCTCCCGCGCCCCCGCCCCCGCCCCCGGCCCCGCCGCCGCCACGGCCGCCGCCGCCGACGCCGCCACCGCGGCCGAGCTTGGAGGAGGCCCCGAACATTGCTTCGTCACTGTAGAGTTCGCGCGATTCGCCTCGTTAGCGCTGCTCAGCTACGCGGAGGAGCGCGCCGCGCATGCTTCCATGGAAGAATCGAGCTCGGACCGAAGAGAGAGAAAGAGAGATGCAGGGAAATCGGAGAGAGCCGCAAGGAGGGAGAGAAGGGGTCTCCCTCTGGTCTAAAGTTTTTCGATCTTTCTATGTCGGCCCCTGGAGAATCGAGATATTCTGTTTTTGGACTCTGAATTCGGCGAAATCTTCGTAAACGACTCCTCGGGTTTTTACGGAGACTTAAAAAAATTGTAACCTTTTGAATTTCGATATATACATATACACACACACACATATATATAGGAAACTTATCAGCACTTTCAATTCCAAATTTGTACCAAAACGTTCGAGTGATATGCACATTGATATCTAACAATAAACAATAACCACATATTGTTTAAATAATGGATCGAAAGATAAATTGAAATCGTCCAAACTATATTATTGTATAAGTCCTCTCGTGAATTCAACATTTTGGAATGAATCTTTTAATGATTTGGATATATTTTCTCAAATTAACTCATACTTCTTTTTCTTCACTGTAGTATAATTCTCTATTGGATAGGTAGGGTGTAAAGGCTGTTAAAAAAATGGGGTAATTTTCTCCTTGAACTTGGATTAGATGTGCGACGTATAGTTCGTGAACTTTTAACATAATCCAAATGTTGGTTAAATATACAATGTGATTTCTAAACTTTTAATATATTCAATGCGGTATCTAAATTTGTGATACAATTTCAATTTAGTCTTTAGATTACAAGCAAATATTCAATATTTAAAAATGTTTAATATTATCCTTGAATTTGAACATTTTCATATAATTTAAAAACTAAATTGAATATATATCAAAAGTTTAGAGGTCACGTTATAATTATCACATTGCACATCTAGCCATACAGTTGCCGCGTGTTATTTTTCAAAAAATAAAAATCTAATTGAATATCAAGGATAGATGGTGGGACCGAGCCCAAAATTCTAGAGAGTTTCAAAGCATGTTGGATTGGGCCTGTGACCAGCAGGTTAGGCCCACACAAGAGGATCAAGCACATCGATCTCCAATTTTTTGCTTCTATTCTAGAAACAATTAGCCTCTATTATTAACATGAGTTTAATCACACTTAAATAGGCATCCTAATTTGTGCCTCAGCCTTATCATGAATTTATAAAGAAATTCTATCATAAAATCTCTTACGACTCACTACAATATCACTCACTCCGTTATGTAAGCATATGGAAGAAACAAAAATCTATAAATAAATAAAAAAAAAACGTGCGAATTATATCTTTTTTTTTTTTTTAAATCTTTTCACTATTTCATCTGAGGTAGTTAAGGAAAGTTTGAGAAAATGAGACCGAACCCACTTTTCATATCGCATACTCAATGTTGGAATGTGATTTTATTTACAGTAGCAAGTCATCGGTAGCATGTAAGGGTGCGCATGATAAAATTTCTACTTCTCTATTTCTCTATTTCTCTGTTCTTCATAATAGGTTTGGAATGCAAATCGTTTTGGAACACAATTTGATTTTTCTATTTACGGAATAGATTTCTATTCCATAAATAGATTTTAAGAAGAAATCGAAAGGTAAAATTTTTAATTTCTCATTTAAAATAAAATTGAGAAATCAATTTATGTTCTAAATTTTCAAACGCGCACCCTAACCCGATCACCATGGAAGAAGATGATACTTCTGTTCTCGAGTATTTACTTATTCGGCAAGCAATGATAAAATCATTTTTAAATTAGAAATTACTGGTTCGATAGGGATGGAACGTAGTTGGAAAGGCCAAGAATTCGTTCATGTCCACATCGATACAGACCCCTCATTCGTTGGAGAAGGAAGTCAAGTCGCAGTTCTCTGCCCCTCGAAAGTCAAATGGTCCAAACTTGAATTGGAGCCATTGCTTGTAATCTCGCAGCCAACGTTATTCCCTCTAATCTCTTCCACCTAAACCAGACATAGACGTCTAGAACTTGGCTCGCCTGCCGGGATAAGATCCACGAAATCGAATCCGGATTTCTAACTCGGATAGGGCCCTCCGATACTTAAGTCAGCGGCAAGCGTCCGAGGAAATAGTGATAGAGCTGGAATTGAATAGGCGACATAAAAATGTACGCGGACTCTTAATGTGTAATTATAGGCTGACTTACTTGTACGCGAAGGGAACTAGTAAATTTGTGGTCCTTGTGCGGTGCCTCCCCCTAGTGAGGTTGATTTCAGATGAGAGTTCTGTGAGGGCGGTGCTTATGCCACCTCTAATTAAGGAATAAGGACGGTTTCCTAGAGAGAGAGAGAGACCGGGGTTCTAGGGATTTTCGACATGTCGGGTTATCACAACTAAGATATCTTGTTTGTCTCCTTTAAGGGGAAAATCGTACAAGAAAGTCCCAAAACTATTGTACTGTGGTCAATTCGATTTTCAAAATTTTAATTTAATCAACTTAGTAATAAACATTTTTGACCATTTGTCAATATAGTTTTTTCCGCCAATTTTAGCCAAAAAATTGCCCACATGAACACTGATCATTCTACATGGTACAACCGATGATAACATGAACTATTTTTCAAAAGAACTCCGATTTTTTTTCTTTTTTTTTTCTTTCCTCTTCTTCCCTTTTTCTTTTTCATATGGGAGGTGACCTCCATTGATCATCCCAAAGGCTAGAGACCAACTGAAGAAAAAATGAAAAAATGAAAAAAATGAAAAAAGAGAAAAGAAATCAGAAAATTTTTAAAAAATTATAAAACTTATTCACGTTAGCACCGATCATGTCATATAGAATAGCCGGTATTTACATCAGCGATTTTCAACTAAAAATTGGTAAATCATCGAAAATATTTAGGATTAAATTCATCGAATCGAAATGTTTAGAACTTCATTAACCATTGCACAATAAATTCAAGACTTCATAGGCAAGTATTCCCTCCCTTGTCCCTTGAGTGCTAGGCAAATGGACGGAGGATGTTTTGCCCGTTGACCAGTAGGACGGGCTACTCAGTTTCATGCCCCTAGAGAATTCCCATCGGATTGTCCGAGGGGCTTTACCGTCGGGCTTGATGGGACAAAGGATTGCCCATCGGGTTCTTCAGACAAGACAAGGTCTCGCACGAATCCTTAAAAAAAAAAAAAAAAAGGGCGTGGTCAGTTTTCTTCCTTCTTTTTTGGGTCGGTTAATGTGTCGTCTGTTGATTCGTTCGCTTGAAATTCGTATTAACAAAGGAAATGTACTTGATCACACGAGATAGATTCAAATCACGAGTGGTGCTTTCAACGGTACCGTCGCATCAAAGAGGAATGAGCCATGCAAGGATTAACTTTACTTATATGCCAATCAACTCAAGCAGCCACTCCACAAACTCAAAGTTTTAGAGTCTCACTTTTCCTATCCTTTTCCTTAAGGATTGCTAAGTGATAAATCGAGTAAAGAAGATACTCTGTTATCAACTATAGAGAATCCGCCTTTCTTTTTGCCTTGACGTGAGCAAGATTAAATTCGTTAAGAGTCGCTAAATTGTGTACAAATCCTAGTTAATTAGCTTGGCACTAGGATTTATATAATCAAAAGGCATAAATGCAGCGGTTAGCTCAACTCTAAAGATAGTTCTGGTCCCCTTCAATGAGAATCGACAAATAGTAGTAGCAGTATGACTATGACCTTTTCCTTGAAAAGAAGGATTGAAATTGAAAAGGATTGTATTATCCCATCCGGATTTCTATTCAAACTAACTCTTGTAGCAGAGAACCTTTCTTTTCCTGAGGAGGCCAAGATAAATGGCTCTTCCACGAGGACAAAGAATCTCATACATTTACTATTGCTATCACGAGTTTGGTGAAGCTTTCTTATATACCTTGCAACCATAGCAACATTGGAGGTTTTTGTTTGAGCTGAGCAAGGTGATATTCTCAAATACGGTTCTACAATGGGAAGTACTGTTTATTTACCTATCTCAATAGAGTCTATGATTGATTTGAAGAACATCTCGATATTCAAGCGACTGAATTAGATAATGCCGAGGAGTAAAGAGAGGGGAGTAGAACAAGGACCGCCAATATTTTCAAACTTGTTTAGAGGAAGATAAAGTAAAGATAAGGGATTGGAACAAGATTGCTAAGCTACTTTTTGAAATAAAATAGAGCGCAATCAAGCCAGACTGTATCTAGCCACCTCCTTCACTAGGCATGCTCAACTAATTTCCTGCCATTCACGTATCGACCATTCAATTTTCATTTCTTGCCACGAGGACCACCATCCACTTCAGGAAGGTGCTCGCTTCACATTAACGTACAACTCCTCCTAATTTATTTAATTGTGAGAAGAGTGCAATCAAGTTATATTCAATGGTACACATTTCAAACCCTCTACAACTTGAAACCCAATGGACAGTTTCTAAAATGTTACGCAACATGTTACCACATCGATAGATTACTGAACGGCTCAAAGGCGAAATAGACGAACTTAAGTAAGCGATTTCCCTTTTAGCCCCGGCTTGTTATTATCTTGGCACGTCCAAGCCTGCACGGGCCTACCGATTAGGTATACCTGAAAGGAGGAGTTCGTCATATATCTCATTAGTCGTCGGAGCTCACGGAAGATTGGTCATTAAGTCCCTGTCCCTCGCACAAGTTTTTCAAGAGGAATTTGACAGGAGCCAATGCTCTATATCGTCATATAGTACAGAGGAAACGCTATCATCCAACAAGAAGAAGAGCCATGCCAGAGCACCTTCTTCTTCCAGTTGCTTAAAACCAAATTTGCATTTTGACTCGTTTTAGAAGGTGAAAGCTGAAAGGGAGTGTTGGACGATTTCGCCACTACTTTACAGAAAAAAAAAAAGAGGCGACAAAGATAGAAACTTCCGGGCAATAAAATAATATCCAATGAGATCACAACCAGTTCTTTGTCCATGCTTTACAAGACAAACCGCAAAATCCATTCAACCAGAAACCAAGAGACTCCTGTTGCCCCCCACTTCCCATATCTTTCACCCACTCCCAGTCCCACCTCATCATCTCAGTCAGAACATGCCCTCATCATCATCACCATCTCAAATCATCACCACCCACATTGTAAGAATGACTTGCAGAACTCCCAAAGAAAAAGCACAGAAGCAAAATGCCAAAATGCTTGCGTTCCTTCCTCTCTCTTGGCAATGGATTCAACATCACTTCTTCTTCTTGGTAAAAAAGTCGAACACTACAAGTGCAAAGCACACCCTATATCACAAGCCTACTGTAGTTTGTAAATTCAGTCACATAAGTAAGTCGTGGGGACAACATAGATCCAGCACAAGAGGGGCTACAGCATAATCCAAGACCAAAGCATACCTATGATCATATGTTTTAGTGGTATATACTAAGGTGTGTAATGTACCTTCTTCCGTTTTCTCATCTACATTCCGATGCCAGGAAACTCGTCACCATGAAGATAAATGAGGGAAGAGATAGGGAAACAAAAGGAATAGACAATCGACCAAATTTTAGTAGTAATCTCTCTATCTCTCTCTATCGGTGAAAACTCGAACCCGGGGTATAGATGGCGAGGTCGGGCCATCCGCTCCCGCCTGTCCAGCAACCCGCATCCCCGTTCTGGATGTCCATGAAATTCTCGGCCCCGTCCGCCGCTGCGCCCGGCTCGCGAGCCGACCCCGGGACGTGGCCATTGCCCGGTTTCACTTCGTCCCCGAGCCCCCCGAACCGCACCATGCTGCTCGCTCCCGAGGCGTTCAAATTCGGACCCTCCAAGATGCTCAAGAATGGCCCGCTCGTCCCCAGGAGGGAGCTGAAGGATCCGGACACATCAAGCATCCTCCTTTCCAGGTCGGATGGCGAGCCGTAAAACCGGGCCGGATCAAGATCCAACGTCGGCCCGACGAAGCCTGGCGGCGGAGATTGCGACGCCTCTTCGGCGGTCCGGCTATGGGCCTGGCTCGACCCAGGGGCTTGCGGGTGGTCCGCGCCCGCGTCCGAACCAGACCCGGCATTGTGGCGCTTGGACTTGGAGGAGGACCGCTTGGCGGTCTTCCGGGTGCCGCCGCCGACGGGGATGTTGCGGAGGGCGCCGCCTTTGGTCCAGTAGCGGCGGCAGCTCTTGCAGAAGTGGCGCGGCTGGGAGAGGTTGTAGTTGTTGTAGTAGCAGAACTTGGTGTTGGGGGAATCGCAGCGCGGGCATTTCAGCTGCTCTTGCTCCGGGAATTGCGGCCTCGTCGTGGGCTGAAATAGCGATGACGGGTCCTGCTGCATTTTTCTCACCTCCTTCTCGAGCGAGACTTATACCAAAAAGGGCTCAAGTCACGAGAGCTCTGGGCACCGAAAATGGTCGAAATCGGCGGTTCTGAGGCCGAAAAGACTCGATTTTGAGAGTGAATCTGCGAGCTAGAGCTCAAAGGGTATGTGCGGAGCTGAATCTTGGCCCGGCTAGGTTCAGCTGAAGAGGAGATGATTTGGGATTGGAGCGTATGAAGAGGGTTTTGGGAGGATTCGGGAAGAAAACGGCGAGCTCCCCTCAAGTCGCGATGTGAAGCGGCGAAGTGTGTAAAGGGAGAAGGTGGCAAGAGGACAAGATGAAGATTAGATTAGATTGTCTTTCTTCTCCCGTTCAGACAGTGGATTCACACGCGGACTTCCAAACGAAAGAGAAACGCCACAAATATCAGCAAGCAAAATCAAGAATCAAAGCTCCCCCAAGAACCGAAACCCGCAAGAACCTCAAGCCACCGACAGCACTTCAGACGTTCGGCAACACGATCCTAAACCAGACCATTCTTCAAGAACTTCACAAACCCAAAAAGGAAAAGCACAGAAGAAACAGCTACTGCTTTCTGGAAACAACAGACAGACGTACGCTGCAGGAAAGAAGCAGCCCTTCTGCGAAGTCTCCGGCAGACAGAGAGAGAGAGAGAGAGAGAGAGAGGAGGCGATCAAGCTTCCATGTCCGCGTGAGATAAAACCAGGGCAGAGTGTGACTTGAAATAGAAGGCTGTCTAGAGAGAGAATAATGGAATTTATTATATTCCAAAAGATGGCCAAAAAGTCGAGAGCTTTCCCCCTCCCATCGTCGATCTGGACAGGGACCGCATATGCGCTAATCAAGAAAAGGGCGGAGGCCAGCCGACCTTAAAGCAATTATCGATCCAACAGCGGGTTTAGAGCAAAAATCGATTCTTTTAGACTTTTAGATCCTCCAACATAGGCACGAAACGGGGCTTTTGTTCTCTTGCGCGCACTGACCATCCCCGCGCAATTATTCCCTCCCACCGGAACCAAAATGTCAAACTCGGAATGATGGCATGTGTCTTGGTTTAGCCTTAATCTATCATTTCATCTCTCCCAATATTTTATTACCCTCGCCATCTTATTAATTTTTTTTCGAATTCCGACGAGAAGGGATCATGGAACACACTTCATGAGTGTGGATTGCATTCGACATCCGCTAATATTCTAATCATATTCAACAAAACACACGACGCCCGATGAGAAAGGAAAGTTCAGCCCATATACCGGATTTCAAATGACGTCGGCGTCGAAATTTAAAGTACTTATTTTCAAGAGACATTCTTATATTATGTCATGTCGGTCTTTTCCCTTTTTTGTTAACGAAAGTTAATGAATGTCATTATTCTCTTACCGGGGATGAAATTACATTGAAATACATGAGAGAAGATTCGTGAATACAAATGATTCCGCGTCGGTAAAGTCGTGAAGGGGGGCCCACAGGAATTTCTACGCAAATTCGGTTGCGAGTTACTACCTATATTACTGTTTACGTGGCTTCGGCCGCTAATGTGGACCGAAATGGTCAAACCCTTTTCTCCCCACTTTCCTCGGCACCACTCGATCGCCCGGTCCACTTTACGGGGCCTAAATTAGGATCTTGGTCCCGGCCGATATGTTCCGCGAGATAAGGAACGTCTTCATCGCACAATTAATAGCACTCAAAAAAAGAAAAAAAAAAACCCAAAAAAAAGAAAAAAAATGGCCCGGACGATCGGCTCCGTCGGCTCGGCTCGGGTCAGGCCTCCCGTGAAAAAGCCTAAGCCGCCGCCTAATAATCCGCTATTAAGCCGCGAGGGAGCCGCCGAGCCGGGGCGGGGGGGGAGAAAGGGCTCGCGTGCGAACAAAGCAAGCGGTGGGGCGGACATCATTCCCTCCCCCCGCGAATTCCCGGGCTCGATCGTGACCGTCGAAAGAGTCGCCCCGACACGTCTCATCGCAGCCATCGGAGTGTCCCGATCGGGCCAACGAGGCGGAGAATCGTTTAGCTTCGGATTGCCGTCAAACGTCCCTCGGGGCTCGGGCGGCCACCAGCGTCCCGGGTGGGGGGGCCCACGACACGTGGCGCAACCCCATCAGCCCGCGTGGGAGAGCAGCGTAGGGCGTGCACTGTACCGGAGTGCAGCCCCCCGCCCCGCGCACGGGACAGCGGATGCAGAGATCTGTTCGGTATTCACTCTCTCTGTCTCGTCTAGGTTGGGGAGGGGGGATGAGTGAGAAAGACACGTGTCGAGCGCCCGCGAGGTGGGCCCCTCTCGCTCTTGTCTTGGTAATAATTCCTCCTCCTCTGAATTACCACGACTTTCTCTCTTCTTCTTTTATTTTTTACTTTATTTTTCTAATATTGCGAAATATCTTGACGTGATATATATGTGACAGAATTACTTCAGACTAGTCAAATTTGTATACTTATAACAAATTTACCTTAAAATAGTGGATTTGTAAAAAATTTACTCTTCGTTGATTTCAATTAAATTGAACAAAAAGCCACAAACTGATATGCCTATAACAAATAAATGATGAAACCTCAAATTGATGAACTCATCAATCGCTACGTGTTATTCAACTCAGTAATTTAACTGTAAAATTTAATGGAAACTAATGACTAATAAATTTATCATAAGCCATGAATTACTAAAATTTATTGAAATCTAAATGAATTATAAATTTATCATATGCATACCAATTTGAATTTTTTTTTTGTAAACTTGTTACAAATATACTAGTTTAGAGTTTTTTTGGTATTAACCATTTTTTAATTACATTTTCTGATATTCAACTTGATTAATCTTTTTTCTTTTACATTCTCAGACATTTAACTCGATTCATTTATATGACTCCATATGAACTGTTGTCTCTGTGTAGTCGCAAGTTTCATGTAGATTTGAGATACTTATATAGTGAAATCGACTTTTAAAATAAATGAGGATCAAATCTCATGATTTGATTAAGAATTTACACACAAGATGGCAAGTCCGATTTCAAAATTATTTTGAATGAAAGGTGTAATCGAATATGGAATATGTCGCACTTGAGCCGAGTACTTATTGTCATGACCATCTCTTAGAAGAGAACAAAATGCATAAAACTTATATGCTTCGTTCTTAATGGGGTAGATGGATAACTCAATCCTCTATGAGAATCAAGATTTATTACTTGAAATCTTCAAAATATACTCACTATCTAGATAATATATTAAATTTTAGTAGAAGGCGAAAAACAAATCATCTTTGGCTTTTAAGAGCACAAAACAGCACACGATGGTGTCACCGATCATGTTAATATATTCGCCTAAAACACATTAGAGGTCGTATTCCTACCTGGTTCCAGGCCATACATTGATTTTTTCCTGTAAGATGACTATATATAAATTCATTAAAAAAAATAAAAATCCAAATGTCATGACCAGCTACAGTGCCAATTATGGAAAGTCTAAGCTGCATCGAGTCAAATCAATTAGGCATATGGCATGGACAGAAGTAGAAAAGAAGTAATTTTTGCACATAAATATATAACAATTAATTATTTTATATATATATGGAATCTCTTGTCGGATAGAAACAAGCGTATAGGGGAAAATTGCATAATTATCTAACGAATATAAAATTGAAAGAATTGAGGTTGGTTGATGCTTATTGCTTAGTTGAGGATCGATCGATGATGCTTGTTCGTGGCCATCAGTTTTCTAAGGGACCCAATCGTGGCACGTCAACCAGCATATTATCGTATGCTCGTTGCAGAATCTCAAGTCGAACTTTACAACCTTCTACGAAGGATGAAAGGGAATTTTCTTTAATTTTTCTCAAGCATGTTTATCTATCGTTCGCGCAAGTAGGAGAAGACAAAGATGAGGCCACCTCATGTGTAAAAATGATTGCATTATTCAAAAGGAAAATAGCATAAGTGGTTCAGGAACTTTAAGCTAATGATATTCTATAAGCTTAGCGAAATTTCCATGCTCTTATAGGCTCGGTACAACTTATCAATTAGTTTTAGAACCATCCATTCAAATTTATTCACCACCGGTCCAATTCAAATGCAATTATATTAGCCTATTACTATCAATGTTATGAAATATAAACAATGCTCCTAAAATCCACATGCAATTTTTTACTAATATCTTTGTTTAGGGGTTGAGGTCGATCTCTAATTTTTATGTAATAAGTAATTAAATGGGTTATCAAAATTTAAGTGTGAACACGCTAGTGCTTTTGAATGAAGTGCTGCAAGATGATTTGATGTACATACCGTTGTTAAATTCACTTATAAATCAAGTAATCATTTTGAAAAGACGGTATTTGGCCATACTCGCACTTTTCGACTATAGCTCCTTCTTTTGCCCTAAACAAAAGTATTCATTATGGATAAGGTGTAGTCTTTACTTAAAAAAATACATTTACGATAGGTAATTAACTCTTAAATGTAAAATTGATTGAAAGGCTAAAAAAATCAGATAAGATATGGCAATACTCTTGTGTGGAAGTTAACTTCATCTGTTGAAGGACGTCAAAACAAACCATTGATATCTCAAAGCCTTGTTCGGAGATTGAGATCGCAGTAATAAGCTCAAATGCCAATCTCGAGCATTGCATTGCTTGCATGTGCAGAAAAGCAATAATGACAACCATCTCCGGTGCAATAGCAAATCATGCCCCCACAAGAAACATTCTTGGTTATCTTAAATAAAATTCGACAACATCTGTTATAACTGATGGTGATTAATGCGGGACATACTTTTACGGATGATCAGTATGATCACTATACTTTTACGGGCTCAGACGCTAAAGTTTAGCGTTCGTGACCGAATAAAGAATCCGATCAGCAAATGTTTAGCAGATTACATAGAACTTTCCCATCTTGCTGGGAATTGCTCTACAAAAGCATGAAAATGCTGTATCTGAGGCCCCGGTGAGGGATGCTGGTTTACAGGCTCCATTTTGGGATGATAGTATTTTTGTTCTCTGATAATTTACCTTCTTGTGAATGTGAATATGAGTGTAGACAAGTAAGGAAACATAGAGATGATGCAACCTTATGTGTAGAAGTAATGCATTCTTCAAGATTTAGATGTCATCAAGTACTAGCTATGCACCTTTTACAACCTTATCAGATTCAGATTACTTACAGTGAAATGGCTATGCCATAGAGTTTGCGCTAGTCAATTTTTTACAATTCTTTTTTTTTTTTTATCAGGCATTTGCGAGGGAGACAAGCCTCCCTATCCACTTTACGTGAAGGATGACTATGCAGGTTTATCCGGCGCATAAAATGATCAATGGCTAACACGAATTTGGACTAGTGAGTGCACCTCATCTTCCATACTCAGAATTTCCAATCGTTAGCTCTCCTTTTGAGCCCTGCTCCTCGACCATTTTTCTTGCTAGATCCTACAAGTTCTGCCAAGGGCATGGTTAGTTTTCTCACTCCAGTTTTCAACAAATGCAGATGAGGATAGAACGAGGCCGAAGTCACGCTAGCGATCTGTTGATTTCCTGCTCAAGCGTTTGTCGAGTCCTATTCTTTTCAAGAAGAAAGCTCGGAAACATAGGAGAAAGTGCTCAAACCTTAGCAGACTGACATGGTGAAAAGCTGTCACATGTTGGAGAGGCATATTATATCTAGACCGCCAAGATTGTCATTTTCATTTTCTTCCATGTTTCAGTATATGAGGGGGCTAGATCATCAGCAGAGAGGCTTTGCAGCTTTGCCTACTTTTTGCAATGGATTTTGGGAATTTTATGTATTAACATAATTGTTTGGATACAGGAGTTTCATTACCAAGTCTAAAGAAAGAAGGAATTGATAGTCCTTCACTGTTTCTTTCTTGCCATCGGATGTGACATTTTGATGGCCGCTCTAAAATGAGTATTTTTTACTTTATGAAAATTGACCCTTTTTTTCTGGCTTTCATCTTTGATGGGAACGGATATATATATATATTGATAAAAAAAGTGGGGCGAAACTTGAAATTACATCATTACTCTCCTAGTATATCATTGATAATGAAATGCAATTAGCCGTCGATTAATGACATATCTCTTTTATATTACCAAATCTTGAACATTTCCTCTCACGTGCAAAAACATAATCCTTACTCGCCAAAAGAAAAATCATTTTCTTCTTGTGGTAATTATTATGGAAAGCAAGCGATCGAACAATAAAATAAACAGAATAAAAAAATGAATAAAATATCAAATTTACGTGGTTCGGTCATAGAAACCTACATCCACGGGGAGAGCAACATTGAATTTTACTATACATCAAGCCATACAAGTGATATTTCATTAGTTCCGTTTGTCTAATTACTTTCAATAATGTACGCAGTGTTTAACTCATAATTTCTTGCAAAATAATCTCTCAATCTCACGAATAAATTATACACAAATTCTTACAATTATAATTTAATCAATTTTAACATATAAAAGCTCGTGGTGTAATTGCATAAATGAAACCAACGAAATAACCCATTGCCAATCACTCTTGATAAAAAAAGGCGCTTCAATATCTCTCTTTGATCACTTGCAGTGAAAATATACATAAGAAACAAGCTGGCCGAATATTGGTTTTTCAAAGTCCATGTTTAGACATTCCAAATTTTGCCCTTTTTTGCCTAATGCCGACTTCAACAAGGAGAAGATATTCCGTGAGGTTTGGTCAACAAGTCCAAGTTTGGACTTTTCCATGTCTTTCCTCCTTGACCGACTTGAATATCGCTGAAGATAATTTCCGTAGATTTTAAAACAACACTTTATCAAATACAATGTTCAAGCTAATATTACTTTTCATTCTTGGCCACATCTTCAACACGGAAATAATGTCTTTAATCTTTAATATGCCATTGAACGTTATCCGCAATTCAATTCGGATTAAATTCGTTCAATAGCTCAAACTCGAGACATATTTTGATAGTAACAGTGACTTTTCATCCAATTTGTAGTGCATTACTTTCCGTTGGTCTTAATTGGAGCTACATGTGTACGAGAAGCTTAGTAAACAGTGCAGAACTACGAACGGTGCTTGCTGGTCAGATTAGTTTAGTGCATTTTAGTATAGGAGGGTGATTTGAGTCGAGGCATACAATGTATATGAGGAACTCTTAGGCTGCGCATGACAAAATTTCTGAAACATAAATTGATTTCTGGCCGAAATCAATTTCTCAATTTCTATTCCCCTGACAAGTTTAAAACCCAAAGAAACCCGTTTGATAAAATTTCTATTTCTATTTAAACGTAAACCGTTTGATAACGTAACAAAATTTCTATTTCTAGGAATAGAAATTGATTAGATAACGACATAGGAAATCCTCAAATACAAAATAATAGTTGAAATAATACTAAAACAACATAGGAAATCCTCAAATACAAAATAATAGTCGAAATAATACTAATACATTACAAAAGTTGAAAATACAATTTCATGGAATTTCCGGCATATTATTATCCCTTGCCATTTTATTGGCAATGGTTTTCCTAAGCGTATTTATTTGGTTTCCCTCCTCGGTCAATGTATCATTTGCGAGCTCATCCTACGTAGGTTCAGACAAGTATTATGGAAGCATGAATATGGGTACCATCAATGGCGCCTATACAACCCTGTCATTTTATCAAAGACTAGTATTATGCAAGATTATCAACAAAATAAAATTGATGGTTTAAAGGAATATATGAGAATTCTACCTTGAAGTAATGTTTATGGTTAGGAACCAATCGGGGAAGGTCGGTTTATTTGGATTCTCGAATTGAATCAGTCTAGTTGCTCATCCCTATTTTCTTTATTGTCACTCAATGAACCTTTAATGGCCCTTGCATAGCAAAGAGAGAGATTCTCTTGAATCTCTTGCCTTCGAATTAAAATTCAAGATTGTGTAACAATCTAATTATTTTGATTTTGCAAGAATTTTGAATCCATAAAGAAACAAGGTTAAATTTCTAGGCATGTTTTTTATTCATCTATTACGTAAGAACTTTTTCTTCAACTGGCCATGCACGTGTCCTTTCTAGGAGGAAAGAGCCCCATTGTTTTTAAGTAAGCATTTAAGAACTTTGGTCATTTTTGAAAATTGGGAACCCATTCGATTGCCTTTCATCCTAAAGAGGAAGTTATCAAAAAAAAAAAAAAATTGAAAAAAAAAAACACGAGCAAAATAAGAAAAAGAAAATATTAGCAATAATTTGTGAAGTAGTGGTTATGAGTGAATTAAGTTAGCAAGAAAGCGCAATGTTCTTTTATATGGTTTGATTTCGCTCGATTTCTATTTCGAAACGAAGTTAAAAATTTCAGAACGATTTCTTCAATTTCTCTATTTCGGAATAAAATCTGTTTGAAATGAGAAATCAAATCACGTTACAAACGGTTTGCTTTCCAAACCTGTTCTAACAGAGAAACAGAAAAATCGAGAAATAGAAATTTTGTCATGCGCGCCCTTATTGCTCAGGAGAAAGGAAATGATGTATACGAGGAAAATTATTGAATTATTCCCTCGATTCTTTCTCGAGACTCCATCTTAATTTTCCCTTGAATCGCGCATGCTCTGTGCCCATTAACAATTCTTTTCATTCCTTAATGTTCCTTCTTAAACATTGTCTGATTAGGAATGAATTCAAGGGAATGATATGAGATTCTCAACCAAGATGCAATTGGTAAGCAGAGTTCCAATACAAAGACTCTCTAGCTGCAAGTCCTGCTTTCCTCCTTCCATTTCATTCTTTTCATGGAAACGAATTGATCTGTTGCAAAGCAGAAGATTTCCATTCCTAATTGGAATTGAGATCCAACACTTCCGTTAGTTGCCTAATCGAGTGAAGATTGTTGAATGCAGCACTATACATATGTAGGTCGAAGAACCTCGTTTGTCTTGCTTTCATAAGTTTTGCAATGGCAAATACAGGTCATGCTAAAACTTCATCTACTTTGCTACTTCTGCTGGGTGTCATGATTAATATGCCAAGAAAGGGGTTTGCTCCAGCAAGAATCCCTGTGCCTAAAGAGACAACGGGTTTTGCTAAGCCTAAAGGCACAGTGAAAACCATAGAGGTTTGCTGTTTCGATTATTTCTATGAGATTCTACTATCTTAGTCTGCATAACAGTCTACTCTGTGTGAAATGCTGGAATTGAATTGCAATGTTGCATGCTACAGTGTCACGATCCAAGCGAGTTGATCCATTGCGTCGACATCTTCAAGCAACCTGCCTTTGATAATCCACTTCTGAAGAATCACATCCTCCTGGTATTGCTAAATGCAGTTTAATTTGAGACTGGCGTTGTTGAAATGTTATGGACCGCACCAGATGAGCAACCTAAATGCGGATTAACCGTTCAACCATACAAGACAACATCCTATTGAAGGCCAGCATGTAGCCATCGCAAGAGAAGTCAAAATTTTCAGGGATACAGACCAATTCTGATGGTTTAAGTGATTTTCCTGTTCACGTTTCTGTTTATAGCACTCAGGAAGATGAGCCAGTTAGAGATGGCTTTATCCAGGAAAGTAGGAAGACGTAAATACTTCTCTGATAGATCTAACGAAAGCTGAAACTTTCATCTTCGATACTATACAGGTGAAACCGAACTCAACCCAGAAGTTAAAGGCGGCAGAACTATCCGAAGGCGTGCTCAGCCAGGCTGGTGGAAACACGGAAAGTGCCCTGAAGGAACAGTCCGCCTTAAAGCCAGCAAAAGCACGATGAAGAAGTGAACCAATCCGTTCGTTCGGCAAAAGAAGAGAGCCAGACAAAGCCAACCTGACCCGAACCAAGCTCCCTGTCATGATGAAGTACGTGCAATCTGAAGGAAAAGAGATGTTCTTAAGACCGTCACCTTTGAGTTCATTTACATCGCAGAGGTGCTCTAACTGCATTGAAGCAGACTTCGTTAATGAATACGATGTCAAATTGTATGGAGCAGTATCCACAGGTGTCTTTGCCCAGCAGCACTTACTGCGGAGCGCGTGCGAACGTCAACGTGTGGAATCCTACAACATTGGACAATGAAGTCAGTTTCACTCAGACGTGGGTTGTGCCGGGGCAAAACAAGAATCTGAATACTTTTGATTTTAAATGGATGGTGAGTACAAGAATAAAAAGTCGTATCGGCATTATTTGCGCTCTAGCAGTGCCCGGAGAAAAAAGAAGTGTTCTCTCTTTTTGGGTTTCAGGTGAGTGAGACTCCTAATTTCGGCAAGCAGACCAGGCCATTCATATTCTGGACTGGGACTTCCTCCCTCTGTCTTTTATCATATCTGAGATTGTCATCAGGACTTGGGATCGAATGGCCGTCAATATACGAATGTCGACGTAGGATACCGCCCCAAAGAAATCTTTACTACTCTAAGCACAGGTGCTGATGGGGTAACTTGGGGCGGAGAGATAGTCAACAAGGAGCCCGGTGGTCGTCATACGACGACGCAAATGGGGAGCGGCCACCTTCCATTTGATGGATTTGGGAAATCAGCCTACTTCCACAACCTTCAATATGCTGACCTCGATTTGGTGAACAGAGACGCGGATAATGCTGTCAGGATAGTGACGAACTCCGGCTGCTATGATTTGCAGATGAAGGATAAGGATGCTCGTTACGGGGTTAATTTCTTTTACGGCGGTCCTGGGTACTCAGGCCTGTGTTTGAAGTAGTAAATAGCGGCTAAGTCATAGAGCAGGCCTCCCTGGTGCGCACATTATGTGCAGATAGTTTCGAAACGGCATCTGGAAATTACCGTTCATGATCGTTTATGGTCTCATTGGTTTGCATTTCAGATGTACCGTCGGCTTAGAATTTCAGCTGATGATGAGCAAGGAACAATTTGAAAATCAGTTGCGAGTTTCCACGAGAGTCTTGGAAGTTCATGCCTTAGCACTTCTCCCATATTTCTCTCTAAGCCTTTAGTTCTTTTCTTTAGCTGGCTTTGATGGGGCATAAAACGTAAAGAATCGGCAAGTAAAGAAGAAGAAAATAGGAAAATAGAGAGGGAGTGCAAAGCAACGAGAAAGAGAGAAAAGACAAAAGGGGTTTCTTGCATGCATGCTCCAAAACTTTCGACAGGCTAGGTTAATTCCATTTTGTAGCGCCCACTAGGATTCGTACTCTTCCAATCGGATGAAATTTCAAATCCAAGCTGTAAATTCGGATCCATGTGAATTCTGAATCCCTGGGTTCAATCTAAAAGTTGTAAAGTTATGTAATTATACGAAAATGATAGTTAAGAATATTATGAGATTTTATAGAAGTCGATTCCTAATTGTAATTTAGTTAGAATAATTTTTTAAAGTTTTGCGTACATTGTTTTGTCAAAAGGTGAAAAAGGACGAGAGGAAGAAGGAAGCTAGGATGGAAAATTTTCTTCTGTATTGTATATTCATGTAATGTACCGAATGCGTCTAATATATTACATGTTGTATGTAAATAAAAGGAAACAAAGATTGTATACAAAATCGATCCGATATTAATTGATATCGATTCGATACTAATTGATCTTGACTTGTACAAGTGAATATACTCGCGTATCTTCAACACTCCCCCTCAAGTGGTGGCTTGTAGATGTCCAAGACGCCTAGCTTGCTCAAAAGATACGCATGTTGTCTCTGACATAAAGGTTTGGTGAAGATATCTGCTGGTTGTTCTTCTGTTCCAATCCCTTGTGTCTCGATCGTCCCTTGTTGGATCTTTTCTCGTGTGAAATGACAGTCCACCTCTATGTGCTTGGTTCTCTCGTGCACAATAGGATTTGCTGCAAGCTTGATGGCTGCATCATTGTCACAAAATAGTCTGGTCGGTCCTTTGACTTGTACTCCCAAATCTCGAAGTAGTCCTCTTAGCCATATTATTTCACAAGTTGTTTTGGCCATGGCACGATATTCTCGCTTCGCCGAAGAAAGTGAAACAATCGGTTGTTTTTTTGTCTTCCATGAGAGTAAAGAGTTTCCAAATTTGATGCGAAAAACCGCTTATGGACCTTCGCTCATCGGACAGTCGCATAATCTCGCATCGAAATAAGCAGTCATCCTCATGTCGCATTTCCTGGAGAGAAGAATCCCAAGTCCTGGACAACTCTTCAAGTACTTCACTACTTTAAGTGCTGCATTCATATGAGATTCCTTTGGTTGATGCATAAACTGACTGAGTGTCTGAACTGCATAACTTATATCTGGTCTGGTCATGGTTAGATATATAAGCTTCCCCACGAGCTTCTGATATCTCAATTGATCCTTAAGTATGGGATCATTCTGGCACGAGACGAACCAGCATCATAATCTGCCGTAGTCAATTTAATGTTCTGCTCGATTGGAATTACAGCTGGCTTACATCCCGATAAACCTGCTTCCGATATAATCTCTAATGCAAATTTCCTCTGACTGAGAGAAATCCCTTGGTCCGAGCGTGCAATTTCGATTCCAAGGAAATACTTTGGTGATCCCAAATCCTTAATGTGAAATGTTGCATGCAAATAATCTTTGAATTCTTTGATAGCTACTTCATCATTGCCCATAATAAGTATATCATCTACATATATCATCAAGTAGATAGATGACATACCTCTAGTCCATGTGAAAACAAAGATAATCGAATTTGGACTGTTGAAAACCTATAGCTATCAATGACTCAAGAAACTTCGCATACCACTGCTTGTCTTGAAGCTTGTTTGAGTCCATACAAGGATTTGCGGAGACGACATACTTTATTCTCCCCCTGTCTCCGTAAATCTGGTGGGACTGCCATATAAATCTCCTCATCCAAATCACCATGCAAGAAGGCATTGTGTACATCCATCTGATGCAATGGCCAGTCCTGAAAAGCCGCTACGGACAGGAATGAACGAACAGTAACAGCTTTGGCCACAGGGGAAAAGGTTTCGTGGTAGTCAAAACCTTCCCGTTGTGTGAAACCCTTTGCCACTAAACGAGCTTTGTATCTCTCAACAGATCCATCTGCACGATACTTGATCTTGTAGACCCATTTGCATCCAATCGCCTTGCGGTTTGTAGGAAGGGTAACAAGATCCCATGTCGATTATCCATCAAAGCCATTAACTCGCTTCCATGGCTTTCGCGCCGAGGATCGGTGCAGCCTCCTCAAAATTTGATAGTTCTCACCCATCAGAAATGCAAGCAATACAACATCTATGATCTGGAGAGAGTCTAGCAAAGGAAACAAATGAGGCAACCGGAAATAGAATACCTGGTGATCTCTGGATTCCACATATGTAGTCTTGGGTCCAGGTTGGTGGACGCGTGTTACGTCCGGATCGCCTTGGTACATGATGCTGGGATGGTGAAGAATGATCATCTGAGTCACCAACAGTAGTCGAAACTGGAGGGGCAACTTCCTCCTGATGGTGTATTATCACTTCAGGTGATGTCGTCATATCCATAGGTGTCATATTAGATGGCCCGGGAGATGCCGACGGAGGAATTAGAACATAATTTGGATCTTCCGAGTCTCCTCCGTCTCGAATATTATGAAGATGATCATTTTGAGCTGTGTCGATGCAAAAGGGAAGGAATTCTCCGGAACGAAACATCTCGACTAATTATGAATTCGCTTGTGACAGATCAAATACCCCGTATCCCTTCGTAGACTCGGAATATCCCATAAAAATGCATCGACGAGCCCGGTCCCATCTTATCTCTAGGACCTACTATGGTGGCGTAACAAAGACATCCAAAGATCTTCAAATGCCCCAGAGCTGGTTTCCTTTTATAAAGTAGCTCAAAAGGTGTTCGCCCACCAAGAAGTTTACTTGGCATACGGTTGATCAAATAAGCTGCTGTTAAAACACAATCACCCCAAAAAGTGTCTGGAACAGAGGCTTGGAATTTCAAAGCCCGTGCCACTTCTAACAAATGACGATGCTTCCGTTCTACCACCCCATTATGTTGTGGTGTATAAACACATGTCCTCTCATGTAATATCCCATGTGACAAAAATAGAGCAGTGCAGTCATGATTGAAGAATTCACTTCCATTGTCTCGTCTCGTATCTTTGAACAGTTTTCCCAAATTGAGTTTTTGCCAAGGAAATGAAAGTCTTAAGATGAGACAGAACTTGAACTTTACTTTGCATGAGAAAAAGCCAAGTGGCTCTGGAATGATCATCTACGATGGTGAGAAAAAATCGAGACCCATCATGATTTAATGTATGGTATGGCCCCCAGACATCGACATGCAACAAGGAAAGAATATCGCTCGAACGATGTTGACTTAATGGAAAAGGTGTTCGCGATTGTTTCGCAAGAGGGCAAATTGGACATTGAGGATAAGGAAGAAAAGAGCTGTGACCCAATCTAGAATGCAAAAGAAAATTCTTATCATTGGTAGTCGTTACCCAATGATTTATTACAAGAGAGTAAATCAAGATTTTGTGGTAAATTTCTCCAATAAAACAATCCTTCAGAAAGGTTACCCCAGCCCATCGGTTTCCCGGTCGAAAGGCCCTGAATAGACAGATGTCGCATTGAAAAATACTTGACATGAATTTTCTTGTGCTCTAGACACCGAGATAAGATTGAATTGAAAATCTGGAATATAAAGAACATTTTGGAGAGTAATTTGCGGGCTAAGGATGACAGTCCCAGTTAAGGTGACATGAGTGATATTGCCATTTGGTAATTGCATAATAATAGGATTAGTGGAATCTTCATGAATATCGAAAAAATAACCCCTTATTGCATGCAATGTGATCACTCGCTCCAGAATCGATAATCCAGGCATTTCTTGATATACTACTTGTAAGGCAATAAGAAATACCTGTAAAACTGCTCCCCCTTTTTTGTACCTCCAATTTTTGCAAAGCCTGCATTAACTGATGATGTGTAATGGGTTGATTCACATTTGTGGATGAATTGGGCTGATAAGTCGCTGCTGAAATCTCCTTTCCCTTCCTGTCAGGTCTCCCATGTAACTTCCAGCAATTGTCAATTGTGTGGTGGGGCCTTTTACAATAATCACAAAATAACTTCCCTTTATTTTTAAAATTCCCCCCAGAATTCCTTGAAAAATTCGGACCGTAGGATCCCTTTAAACCGAGCACATCTCTACGGTCGAGATCACCCGACTGCCGCGCCTCCTTCGACGGTCGGATCGGCTGGATCAATCGTGGCCGTCCATGGGTCCTTTAAAAGCCTTTCGGGTTTTCTCGCCCTTCCGCGAACCCTAGCATTCCTTCCCCGAACCCTAGCGCCTCTCTTCCCTTGGCTAGGGTTTTCGCCCTTTTCGATTTTCGCCGCCAAGGCTAGGGTTTCGGTGGATTTGCTCTCGGTTGCGGTGAGCCTCTCGGTTCTCCTCCCCCGCACCGCGAGCTGAAATATCCGGCCAAGGGAGGGAGCTGGTTCGATTGCCAAGATCTGTGATTTGAAATGAAGGTAAGAATCGTTCAAAATCAAAAAGAAAACGAGTCGCCTTTTCTCGGTCCTTCATGGTTTTGTATTGCTGGAGCGTTGTCTCCGGTCCCTTCGAGTCTCTCTCTCCGCTTCTAGCTCGTTCCAGAGGGCGGAGAGCTTGTTGAAGCATGTCGTCACTGACATGTTTCCCTGCTTGAGCTCGCTGAGAGCTTGATGCAGCGAAAAAATTTTGGCCCTGTCGAGTTTTCCATACATTTCTTGAATATTCTGCCAAATTGTTTTTGAATCCTCCGTGGGAGGTAAACCTGCTGCGATTTCTGGGCTGATGCAGTTACCTATCCACGTTCTTACCAATTGGTTGCACTTTTTCCATTGTCGACCCATTTTTTCATCGGTCAGAATTGGAATCGTCCCGTCGATGAAGCCTTCTTTGTCTTTGGTGATGAGTGCTCTCCGAAATTCTCGTGCCCAGCTCGAGTAATTTTCGGGTCCTGTGAGAGGGTGACTAATAAGTCGCAACTCCGGCCCGTCGGAATTGGAGACATACCCAGTTACATGAATATCTGTTTTCCATCCTAGTGATTGCTAGTGATGTTCTGTATTTGGCAATTACTAGCGATGTACATTACATTACGTTGACACATACATATAAACTTAACTTATTGGAGAATGTTTTCTCAACTAGAACTAAAAGAAAGACGTAGCCCTTTTCTTAATGCTTTCACTCAATATGTCATCGAAATATTTGAAGGAAAAAAAACTTTTACTCAAAAGGAAATTTAGTCTGATTAAGTAGATTAGCCCTAGACTCATGAAATACCTTACTTAGATAAATTACCTTCTTCAAAATCAGAGGTTGATATACCAAATATGGGTTTAAAAAAAAAAAAAAACTGAACATTGAACCAGGAAAGTAATGCAGAATTTTCTCGGTGCCATTGCTAAATTCCTTTACGATTTAAACTTGATCATCGGCAAGATGCCAAGATAGCAAACTAGAGACACAGTAACATCACCAGTTAAGATCCCATCAAACCCGACATACATAACATCATTTCCAGGTTCACATATATCTTCAGTTTGCATTCAGTGAACTTTCATTTTTATATTAAAGCTTCAATTCTCTCTCTCTCTCTCTCTCTCTTTGGAGAACAGTCTAGGATGAGGATCAAGTTCGAGTAGTATGTAACATGACTCACCGGTTCATAAAAATAACTAAAAGAGGCACGAGACAACCAAATCAAAATTTTCCCCGAAAAGAACATGAGAAGTAAAAAGGCAGAAAAACATAGAATGCATGCACCGCCCCGATTTATATAATTTACCATATAATGCATAATAACTAGAGCAATCAAAATGGTACGCAATGTATATAATTAAAGTGTAATGTACGGCAATTTGCACAAAAAATAGTAACATCCTTTACATTTACAAGCAATTTCTTCACGCAATCGGACGTTAATCATTGTCATCATTATTGAATATTTGAGTCGCATAGCTCTGATAACACTCTCACAAGAGAAGCTCTTAAGGAAGGAGATGAATACACTACTTTACTTGCATAAAGGTCTTTTCACTCTTCATTATTTGAAACGATTACAAGATTCGTTTATTTGTAGGCTTAAAACATGACTCTTGACATACCTTAGATATATGAAAAGACATGTTTAAATAAATAGTAATAAAGACACTTTAATATGTGTGCCGAAAAGACTTATGTCAGAAATGAATAGCCTTTCGACCAAACACGAAGAGTCACGAGAGATAGGCGGTGATATCTTCAATACTCCCCCTCACCGACTACTCTCTCTAAGGATAGTCCTCGCGACCATACCAAGCTGAGCTTGAAACTCTTCAAACTTTGCAGATCCAAGACCTTTGGTGAAGATATCAACAACTTGATCACTTGTCTTGATGTACTTCATCTTGATCTCGCCCTCCAACACTTTCTCTCGTAGAAAGTGATAGTGGACTTCCACATGCTTAGTCCTTGCATGGAAAACTGGATTCTTTGCCAATCTTATAGTGGATAGATTATCACAATACAATATTGTCGAATAACCTATTGACTAATGAAGATTATCTAATAATTGCACTAGCCACGTGCTCTCCTGAGTTGCCATTGCCGTTGCTCTGTATTCAGCTTTTGTTGTAGACAAAGACACAGTCGGCTGTCTTTTATTGCACTAGGATACTACTGCTGATCCAAGATTAAACGAGTATCTAGTAGTTGATCGTCGTGTGTGTTGATCTCCAAGATAGTCGGCATCACAATGACCGACCAACTCATTTGATGATTCCCTTTTATACAAAAGCCCAAAATCAAAAGTCTTCTTTACATACCTCAGAATACGCTTGGCTGCATCCAAGTGAGGCTTCCTTGGCTTCTCTATGAATCGACTCACTACTCTCACTGCAAAAGAGATGTCAGGCTGAGTTATGGTAAGGTAAATTAGACTGTCTACTAGTTGCCTATACATAGTCGAATCTTCTTGCTCTCGACCTTCTTCAGTACATAGCTTTGCATTCCCATCCAACGGAGTAGATATATGTTTGCAATCAAGTATTCCAAATTTTTTTAAGAGATCTCGTGCATACTTTTGTTGACATAGGATTAATCCTTCCTTTGTCCTATCAATCTCGAGCCCAAGAAAGTGTTTTAGTTCTCCAAGCTCCTTCATCTAGAACCGCATAAAGAGGTTGGCTTTAATTTGACATATCTCATCTTCATCATCTCCAGTAATGATGAGATCATCCACATAAACTAGCATAGCTGCAACCTTTCCATCTTCTACCTTCACGAATAGGCTTGAGTCTGCTGGAGCTACATTATAATCGTTCTTCAACAAGAATTTTGCAATTTTTCCATACCATGCTCTCAGGGCTTGCTTCAAGCCATATAATGCTTTCTTTAGCTTGCAGACATATTCTGGATAAATTTTTCTTTTGAAGCCATCCGGTTGCTCCATGTATATCTCTCGCTTGGGTTTTCATGCAGGAAAGCATTCTTCACATCCATCTGCCACACATTCCACGACTTGCTTGCTACAAGTGCTAATAGAACTCGAACAGTTGTAACCTTTGCCACCTGGCTAAAGGTCTATTCATAATCAACCCCATATTTTTGCGAAAATCCTCGAGCCACTAGACATGCTTTATACCTCTTAATTGACCAGTCTAGTTGAGTTTTAAGTTTATAAACCCATTTGCAAGAAATAGGACGTACCTCCTCAGGTTTTGGTACCAGGTCCCATGTGTCACGGTCCGTGAATCCTCCCATACTCGTGACGCTTGTGAGTGGCGTTTGGGGTTATCTGGTGAAGAGTGTGAGGCGAAGGGTTTGGGAGTTCTAGGACACTTAGGAGCTCAAGACGGGTAGGCCTCCCGTCCCGTGTCTCATTCTTCTTTAGTGCCCTGCGTGGGCGGAAAGTGATTGCTCTTCTTCCATGGCCTTCCTCCAAGAAAAGAACCTTCTATACAAGATGCTTTAGGCGAGGCTTCCAAAAGATTTATATGTCGGGCCGAGCGGCCGAGATCAAAAGAGGCCACCAATGGAGCAAACCTGTTTTGTTGGGCGAGCGTGACCGTTCGATGTGGATTCCCAAAAGTGGCACATCAATGGTTAATTTACGCAAGGAAGCGACAACCATGCCAAGCGTTGCGATCTTGGGGGAGAATGTCACGGTCCGTGAATCCTCCCATACTCGTGACATGGCGTTTGGGGTTACTGTGAGGCGAATGGTAGAACACAACCGGGGGAAGTGGCGTCGGCTTGGTGCTAGGAGTTCTAGGATAGAAGGATTATATCACTTAGGAGCTCAAGACGCCTTGTTGATCTCTCCCGACGAGGCCATGGCGGGCCGAAACCGCTGAAAAGGCTCCTTTTGGACTTCAAGTTCTTCATTCACCGTATCGTTCGTGGACCTTGAAGGTGCTCACTAGATGAACTGTCTCATTCTTCTTTAGTGCGATGATTTCTTCTTCCATGGCCTTCCTCCATTCTATACTCTTCGAGGCTTCTTTATATGTCAAAGGCTCAACCATGCCAACATCTTCAGTCAATGCTGCATTGGCATACTTGGGGTTCGGCTTCCTTTGCCTTGTTGATCTCTGAAGTTGAGGCTCCTTTTCTTCAAGTTCTTCTATCGACCTTGGATGCTCACTAGATGAACTTGTCGATCCTAGTGATTGTGCTTCGACATCTTTTTCGACATCTTTTGCAATAGGATGATTCTCATCGAATTCTTTCAGCCTTTCTTCGACCTCTTCGTCAAAATGCCGTGAATTTGGCAATTTGATTGCTTGAGGTGACCACCAAGACGATATTTCATCGAACACCACATTCCTTGAAGTATAGCACCTCCCTATTGTAGGGTCACAGCACTTCCACCCCGTTGATCATCATATCCCACGAATATGCAGCGGACTGCCTTCTTGTCGAATTTGCCGCAAAGATGATCAGGCACAAATGCATAACATACACATCCGAAAACTCTAAAGTGACTTACCACAGGCTTGCGATTCCATAACTTCTCATATGGTGACATAAAACCAAGCCTTGCTTGTGGCAGCCTATTAGTCACATGAGCCGCCGTCTTCATACATTCAGCCCAAAACCTCGGTGGAACATTCTTTGCATGCAACATGCTCCTGCATGTCTCAGCTAGATGTCGATTCTTTCTTTCGACAACACCGTTCTGCTGCGGTGTATACGGATAAGTATACTGTCGACGTATCTTGTACTCTTGCAAATACTTCGTAAACTCGTAGGAAGTGTACTCTCCCCGTTATTGGTGCGTAGGTAATGAATTTTTCTACCTACTTCACTTTCAACCTTCTCCTTAAACACCTTAAATTTGATAAATGCCTCAGATTTTTCCTTCATGAAATCAACCCAGACGTACCAGGAGAAGTCGTTGATGAAAGTGATCATATACTTGAATCCGCTAACAGATTGCTACTTCACTTGACCAAACACATTTGAGTGAACGAGCTCGAGAGGCATCCGAGCTTTGAACGACGATTCCTCATACGAAAGTTGATGTGCCTTTCCGTATTGGCACTCGGCACAAACCACATTTTCTTGCACTTCCAACTGGGGAAGACCCCTCAGCATGTTCTTTTGCATCATCACCTTTAAACATATGCCGTTTGAGCAGACATCACGTAAACGAACTCTAGCCGACGTCCCTCCATGATTGGTTGACCAATGGGCTTCAAACTTCGATACACCTTAACATCTCGTGGACCGAACATCACATAATTACCCGAGTTTGTGAGTTGGGACACAGGCAATAAATTCTTCTTCATTCCTGGCATGTGGTACACACTTTTCAATTCAACTTGCTTTGAATTGAACCGATGAGTTATCATCGTCTCGCCGATATGAGTAATCGGCAACCTCGAGCCGTTTGCAATAATAACAACACGTCCTCCAGTATAATTACGCATGTTCGACAGTTTGCCTTTATTGACACCTTTTTTGTTGACACCCCAAAATAAATAATTTTAATAATAATAAAAAATGGATTAATTTTAATAATAATAATAATAATAATAATAATAATAATAATAATAATAATAATAATAATAATAATAATAATAATAATAATAATAATTGCATGACATATAGTTTAGAAACATTTTATTATGTTTTATTTTATTGGACCGACGACGAGCATTGATTCGGGTGGGATTTTCACATTTTCAGGTAATATACACTGGGGGATGTATTTTGGGCGGAAAGGAAATTTTCGGATGGAATATTTGTAAATTATAAAAAGAGAATATTACGTAAGATGCGTATATTTCAACGATATATTTTGGGGGAATTATACACAAGAAAAGGAAAGTAAAATATACGACGAAGATCTAATATTTTGGCCTATAAAAGGGATCGTGTACGGACAAAATGGGTTTTTTTTTTCTTTCTCTTTTCGGTTTTTTTGTTGAAATTTCAAAAGAAAAAAAATTCTTTTTGGGGGAAGGTCAAGTCAACTCGCATGGCTGAAGAGACAGGGGAGCAGTGCAGAGAGGACGTTCGACCAGAAAAGAAAAAAAAAAAGGAAGAAAAAAAGAAGCGGTGACTGTTCATCTTCCTCGGAGGAACCTTGTTCGCTCCGGCGCGAAGGAAACCGCCGCTACCGCCTCATCGGCGAGCCCGCGCCACCGTCGCCGCAGCAGTGACCCAGCCGCGCCACCGCCGCCGCAGCCGTGACCCAGCCGCGCCACTGCACCGCCTCCGCCGGCCTCCCCCCCGCACTCGCGACCTCCGCCGATCCTGTTCTTAGCCCGCGCACACCGCGCCTGAGCGCCGCCAGCCGTCGCGCTCCCGCTCCGCCCAGTCGCGACTCGCCTCTGCCAGCCCGGTCACCATCGCTTCGCCCGCGATCTGCTCCGAGACCAGCATGCCGTTCCGTCAGACGCTGGACTCCCCTGCGCACGTTGCCTCGACGCCAACAGACCCCAAAGTCGCGACGCAGCCCCTGTAGCTGCTTCGCCCGCGACGCCCCGTCTCGCCGGTCCCTGCTGCCTGGCGCCCCCTGCTCACTCGACGCCTTGCTCCACGAACCGCCGCCTACCGCACTACCCGCTGCACCAGCACCCCCGCCTCGCCTGCGATCTGCTGCCCGAGACTCTCCTGCTATCCGTCCCCCGTGCTGATCTTCGCTGAGCCTCCGCCAGAGCAGGACCCAAGCCGGATCTGCAGCCTTGCTCCACAGGCCGCCGTCTGCCAGCCCCGAGTCCTCGCTCCGACTCGCGACGCTGCCCGTGCTGCTCCGACCAACGAGCCACCGGCCCCCACCGAGCCCACCTGCTGTCAAGTTTCCTCTGCCGCGCCGGACCACTCGCCACTGATCCGCCCGCCGCCGGTCCCCGCGCCGGAGCTCCGAACGCCGGCGACCCAACCCCCGGCGACCCACCAACCTGCCAAGTCGTGGGTGAAAAAGCAAGAAAAGGGAAAAAAAAAGAAAAAGATTATGTAGTTTTTTTATTTTACTTTATCTTACCTCATTTATTTTATTTTATTTGTTTTTTTTAGTATAATCATTCCTTAATGTAAGATTGAGAATTCCCCACATGAAATTGCCTCTGAAATTTGGGATTGACATTCGATTTTTGTGCCCGAAATTCGACTTACAATCACTTGAAAAATAGCAATCGGATCTCATGCTTGAAATCCGATTCGTGATTTAATTAAAATTGACCAATCCGATCTCATGCGTGAGATATGGTTTGTCAATTTTTTGGATATCAATCCAATCTTGTCTTATTTGTTGTCATGTTGGTTGAATCAATTTTATTTTTGTAAAAGAAAAAAAAATATGAGATAGATTAGATTCGTTTTAGAATATTCCTCGTTTTAGGTTATCTTGCATAGGAAATTTATTCATTTAGAATTTTCGAAAATAAAAAAATCAATTAATTTAGGATGCTAGTTTTTTTAAATTACTTAAATGGCATGTTTAATTATTTGGTAATTTTAAATTTCGAATTTTATAAAAAAACATAAAAAAGTCATCATGCATATGTCATGTAGAATTATTGCATTATTTGTACGTCATTGCATATTAGGATAAAATTACATGTTCCATTTTAAGTTTAAATTGATTTTTAGGTAAATTGCATCTTAGGTTAGAGATTACTAAGTTAAGATAATATCTTAGTTTAAATTAAGGTTTAGCCTGACTTAATCCTTAATATAAGTTGGATAAACTCTTAATCAAGCTAGATAATCTTTGCAATTTTCTAATTTCGAAATTTCATGGAAAATACAAAAAAATTGTCTTAGAATAAATCAATTTCATTCTTTAGGATAGATTACATTTTATTTATGTCATGTAATTTAAGTTATATTACCATGTCATATTATTTCATGTTAAATTAGTAGCATGCATTGTATATTGCATGATTTTCATTAAATAAGTGAAAAAGAAAAAAAATAAAAATTGCGTGTTAATTAGAGATTATATCTAGGACCGTCGATGTGAATTCTGATTTAACATTGCAGATGTTTTCATTGCTTTAAGATAAGTTTTGCAATTTATTCATTGTTTATCTGGGTGTTAAATTAGCGGTTTGTGTATCTGCATAATCGTTTCATATGTTCAGAAAATAGATTTAAAATCAATTTAAGCTGTTTGCAAAAACATTTTTAAAAATAAAAGAATGGTACCGAAAGGGCATTAGAGAAATCTAGTGTAACCAAGTCTCCGTACTTAAAGTCTCTGGTTTGTAGGAGTAAAATAATTCTCCAATTATTTTACTTAGGTTTCTAATTGACTTATCATAAATTGATTAGTGACGATTTTTAGATAAAATTCATTTGTATGTTAAAATATTTGAACCTAAATCGCGAATTAGTATGGGCTTGGGAAAGTTCAAGCTAAGTTTAGACTTAGCGATCCATTAGCCTAATTTTAGGTGGTGCACCCGAAAATTTGGTCACGACAACCTTAATCTCCAGTCATATGACTCGAATACCCTGAATCAACAATCCAGTTGTAATCATAATTAATTGACTCTTCACTTATAGAGATTAATGCCATCGCATCATTTAACTTGACCGCGGAAGAGACAGCGAACTTGTCTGACACCACTATTGCAATAGACGTTTGGAAATCCCATTCCTTATCTTCATCGAAATCATTCCTCTTCAATGATGCTGCGACATTTCCTTCAACTTTTTTCGCTCGACAATCTCTGGCAAAGTGACCCTTCTTGCCGCAGACGTAACATCGTCCACTATGTCTTTTGCCATCAAGTCGCCCGGCTCCCCCTAGTCGAAGGCTCGACTCTCCTGGACGCTTTTGCCATCCTTCACGAGCTAGTTGTTTTTGCCATTCGACATGGCTTTTCCTGGACTTGCCATCTTTATTTTCAGCATTGGTTCGCCTCGGGCCCTTGAACCCTCTTTTATCACTGAAGAGGGCACTTTCTTCTTCCTTAATCAAAATCTTAGACATTTGACTATTTAAAGTCTCTTGGTTAGCCATAATATTCTCCAGATCGGTCAACATCGGTTGAGTTGCCCATCCACGAGTAGCCATAATAATATCATCATACTCCGGCTTTAACCCGTGAATAATAATTATTCTCATTCTTGTTTTTGAGATGGCATTAGCGGGATCGAACTTTGAAATTTCGCCACAAATAGACTTAACTTTGGAGAAATACTGACTCATCGTCATATTTTGTTGTGATATCGACAGCAGCTCGTTCTCTAGCCTTTGTAGCTTGGCATCATTTGACCTTGCGAATAATGCTGCCAAGTTATCCCACGCCTCCTTGGGAGTCTGCACGCTCCTAATGTGCGGCAATAAATCATCTTCGACAGTTACAGTAAGAGCGTAAAGAGCCTTACCCACTTTGATCTTCCATCTCCTCTGTTCATCATCATCTTTGGGTGCCGTGGTGTTGCTACTGCCAACAATATCCCACAAATCTTGACCCAGCAAATAAAATTGCATCTTGACACTCTAATTATTGTAATTGGAGTTGTTGAGCTTCTTAATGCCATTCGTCAAATTTGAAATATCCTCCATTTGACTTGAAATAATGCCTAGCACTACTCCAAGAAACCATGATCCTCGACCAATCAATCATAGTCCCTGACTGTACATCGGCAGAACTTCGACGTACTCGGTCCTCGATTGCCTGCACACGAACAATGGTCATTGACCACCGTCTTCACGAACTACGCTCCGGAAGACTTGACTCACGGTCCCTGACAACCGTGCTCTCGGTTCTAGATAACCTTGCTCTGATACCAATTATTGAATATCAGAGTCGCACGTCTCTAATAACACTTCCACAAGAGAAGCTCTTGAGGAAGAAGATGAATACACTACTTTTTTTTTTTTGTTAGTCATATTCTAGTCTTACTCTAACTCTCATTCTCAGACTTTTGCCCTACCTCCTTACAGGGCATGGGAGTCGAAACCCATTCTTGAAACAAATTCGTCCCCACCTCCATCCCCCGAAAAGTGGGGATTCGAATCCCCACCTCCCATTTCCATGTTGGAAGGGTGGCCACTGGGGCAAATTCCAGTGGTTTGAATACACTACTTTACTTGCAGAAAAGTCTTTTTACTCTTCATTATTTGAAACGATTACAAGATTCGTTTATATGTAGGCTTAAAACACGACTCTTGACATACCTTAGATTTGTGAAAAGACATGTCTAAATAAATAGTAATAAATACACTTTAATATGTGTGCCGAAAAGACTTATGTTGGAAATTGAACAGCCTTTCGACTAAAACACGAAGAGTCACGAGAGATGGGCGGTGATATATTCAATAATCATGAGTCATCATCAGCACTTTTCATCACCATCATGTTTTTCCTCTTCATTTTTCTCTTTCTTCAAAGAAGCCATGACTATTTTTTCAAGATTTTGCAGGTTCAGCTTCACTATGGTGTTGACGAACGGCTTGGTGTCTTCACGAGTCTTTCCTTCAGGGATTTGCACGGCATAAGACTCCAAAACCAAAGTCACGACCTTCCTTTCTCCTTCAATGATCTCATTCACCGTGGTCACCGAACGGTAGTCGCAAAGCCCGTGGTCGCCTCCAATAATTCTATAGCTCAGCACGCGCCTCTCGTCGTCAAGGACCTCCAATCTCTCCATGCTCGTCCAGGCCGTTAGCCCTGAGACCATCTCGATGTCACGCCTGCTCCAGACCCCGACCCCGCCATTGCCTTCACTCATATGGCATTTCTTGATGAAGGGCTTGTACCTCTGAGGGTTCGTGAAAAAGTCAAGCACCAAGGGCCACACGGCATGGGCCGGCGCGTCAATGCTCCGCGCTTTGAGGGACGTGCACGTGTTTGGGGCCGCCGCGCCGAGGGTGTGGTGGGTTTGGATGATGGATTTGAGCCTGGCTGGATATTGAGAAGAAATCTCATCGCCAGGGTCCATACCTTTCCCTGCGTGCGGATCAGTTGTTTGGTATAGATTAGGCGGAAAAGGCAAGTGGGGAGGCTTTTATTATTGGACGGTGATAGAGAGGAGAGAGAGGAGGATTAGAAAAAAAGGAGATTATTCTCTGTCAAGAGGGTTCAAATGAGAAAAAACTTTAAGTACACAACACGTATAATATTTTCTTACGATATTCACATTTATCACTATAAATTGAATAATTGGAAAATTTTCAGATTATTACTACTTATATCAATGGCGAGGAGGTGGATTGCATAGCAAAAATGTTACGTAGTCTATGAATCATGTGACATTCTAGTCAATTATCATATTTGGGATGCTTCAAGTTAGGGGCATTAATATTTGATGGGGGAAATATCTAGGGTTTAATTAACAACCAAGTGATTTTCAATTGCCAGACAAAAAATTGTCTGGTCTTCTTATTTGGTTCTTGAATATTGAAATGAGCTATATCATATAATATAATAAATATGCAAGAATAACTATCGGTAGATGTCCCGTTTTACTTCTTTTTCTTTGTAGTAAGAAAAGAATTAATGAGATATTAGTAAAAGGATCATGGTAAATCTAGGTAAAGGTATCGAGTAAGAAATACTAAGACTCGTCTCAAGTATTTTATTAGATTTTTATACAACAATGCTAGAAGTATTAGGAGATTTTACTTAGAAGTGATTTAACAGCTTCATATTGGGTGCTAGGCACTTTTAGAATACATATATTATACTGCATAACATCTCGACGTACGATCGTGATTAGGTAGCTTAAGTAATGTACTCACAATACGAAGGTTCTGTTGGGATAAAGAACGATATTTGTGGAGAAGGGCTAGATAATTTTTTCCCACTAATATTTCTATAAAAAATAAATAGGATAAAATATTGAATGAAAAAAGTAAAGATGAATAGTAAATAACACAAGAATTTTAACGTGGAAACCCTCCAAGATGAAGGGAAAAACCACAAAATCGTAGTCCACTTCAAACTCAACTTCATCTTAAGGGGGATTCCACTATGATAAATAATGAGATACAACTTCACCTTAGGGGATTTTTCACTGTCTTCAATTTGTGGATAATAACTTTCTTGTTCTTCCGCTACGCTGCTCTAATATTCTTGCTTTTGTATATACTTCTCCGTTGAGGAGGATTCCTATTTATAGGAGCAAAATGCAATCCCAATTAGAATTTTACGATATGAAAATCACGTAAATTATCTCATAATCTCTCGTGATTTCGTAGATCTAAGAAAATCACTTTGATTTGTTTCCCAATCTCTCTTGATTTTCTGGATGTGGAAGATCATATTGATTTATCTCCCGATCTCTTTTGATTTTTTTTTTTTTTCTTTTTTCTCTTTTTTTTTCTTTTTACTTTTACACAATCACTACCATATATATTCTACTACAGATATACATAATTGCATTGCCCTCTCCAATTGGGAGTGACCTACTCAGCAAGTTCCACTAATTTTTTTTTTTTATAAATATTAACTGGGTGTTTGGCTCCTTAAAAGTGGTTTAACAGCTTCATATTGGGTACTAGGCACTTTTAGAATAAACATATTATACCATACAATATTGCGATGCGTAATCATGACTGGATAGTTTAAATAACGTACTCGTTTGACATGCAAGTTCTGATTTTTTTTTTAATATTAACTGGGTGTTAGGCTCTTTAAGTACCCAACTATATCCCAGCGAGTGTCGCAGTGCCCCTATCCCATATATACATTGGATAATTATCAAAGATACACTCGTCAATCGCTCTTGGAGGTGGCAACAATAGATAGCTCAAGTGTGCAGATTTGAACTCAAATCTTGTGCGAGAAGGACGAACCTGATCACCACTTGTCTTGTTACCAATTTATTTAGTGCAAAATTTTAGTAAACTTTTAGTACTTCTAAAATCGCTCGTTCATATGGTTCCTCTTCCCATGGTAGGTGTATAAGACCACTAGCCTTAATAGAAAATGTTAAATATATGAAATAATTTGGCCAATTAAAGATGAAAATTCGGTGGTTCATTACCCACCCACGCATGGCTGCGTTGGTTGAGGCCTGGCCTCCTAACCACAAGGTCAGGGGTTCGACTCTCGGAGTCCGCCATAACTCCTAGAGCAGTTCCGTGACTTAAGCCGGGGGCCTCTAGCTGGCTTGAGATGTGAAAATATATACTCAAAGTGCATTTTTGTTCGAGGTGACAATGCAGCAATGTTTAATATTGCAAAAGCAAAATGCACGGGTCCCAAAAATTCTCTGGAAAGGAATTTACAATTTGGCAACTTGATGATATCAAATTCATCATTTTCTATCACACCCGAGACTATGTACAAAGGGGCGTTATTGGGAGTTGACTCGGGCTCAGATAAATTAAGTGTTTTGTATGTGCTTCTTTATTTGAAGAATAATATCTATTGATATTATGTTCTTATAAGTGAGCCAATTGGTTCATGGGATTCTACTGTAATTAAAGCTTATTCTGTTCCTGGTACACATAATTATCGACATAAAGCACCCAAATGTATGTAGCTAAAAAAAAAAAAAAAACCAAATTTAACAGAATCATGACATGTTTAATCCCCCATAGCAACCTCTTCCACCCATCTGTCCCTTCTATCCTCCATCTTTCGGCATTCCACAAAACCCACAAAACCTAGATTGAAGAAAACCCACAAAACCCTAAAATCCATATCGGCATTCCACCCATTTGGGTTTCGCCGCTCCATTATTTTGGGTTTTCATCCCAGATCCAAGAATACCCACATAATCCTTACAACCAAATTGATTTTCCACCCATATGGTGCTTTTACCCATTACTTTTCGACCATAAAAAATTCCATCCTCTGACCACCTCGCTTGGTGCTACAATCTAGCAACATGATACTAGCGTAAGAGCTCCCTTCAAGCTACCTTTGCTACGCCAAAGAGTTTGTTCTCCAGGGCTTAGCATTGCAATTCCTCCTCAGGGTAATTTTATTTCTTTAATCTTCTCGGACAGTAGCTGTGGATTGAGAATCTCTTTATTGGCCTGTATAAGAGAAATCGAAATGGATAATGAGCATAATGATGAAAGAAGAATGGTGGCTTTGTGGAAAAGTCTTGACAATTTATGGTCTAAAGATGATATTATTGATGTGCAAGATGAATTTCTGAAGAAAAACTAAAAGAATGCAAGCTAACTTTATTTTGGAAGCTATATTCTAAGCCTAATGTGAATTTTCAGGCTTTCCTTAACACTATGAAGAGAGCTTGGAAGACTAAAAATGTGGACTGCACCTTATTAGAGCCAGGGTTTTTCTTGTTTTCCTTTGCCTCCCAAGCTGATAAATAGAGAGTTTTAGACTTAGGGCCCTGGTCATTTTCCAGCAATGTCGTCCAGATACTCCTGAATTATGCTATGAGTTTACCTACTATGCTTTTTGGGTACACCTTTATGGTCTCCCATTTGGTCGAGTTACTCATGAAGTTGTAAAGGATGTGGCATCGAAAATTGGAGAAGTTGTAGAGGTGAAATTATAAGCCAAAGGAAATAGCAATTACAAGGTAGGCAAAGCAAGAGTTAACCTGAACCTGGTTGCCCCTTTAAAGACTGGAGTCATTATTAACTTGGGCAGAAAAAAGGTTTGGGTGGAATTTAAATACGAAAGACTCTTGCACTATTGTTACTCTTGTGGAAGAATTGAGCATTATGCCACTTTTTGTACTGAGATACCAAATAAAGATTTAGGCCTTGAGGAAAATTTACTTGGGAAGTTTGGGCAATGGTTGAGAGCGTATAGAAAAAGTCAATTCAGTGGGCTTTGGTGGCTAGCTCTAATAAGCCACTGGGTCATGCATGAAGTTTCTAAGTTAGAATTGTAAAGGGTTGGGCACACCCTTGACAATTCAAGCATTGAGAGTCTTAGGCCTTATTTGTTTATTTTTGTTTTTGTTCCCCGAACAAAAATTTCTGTTCTTTTGTTCCAGGGAACAAAAAAAGAATAGAAATGCGTTTGGTAAAACTTTTATTTCCGGGAATAGATTTGGAATAGAAATAAGAAGTAGAAAATAGTTGTTTCTTGTTATGGGAACAATTTTTCTCGCTCCTCATTTTTTCTTCTTTTTCTTTTATTCTTCTTCCTTTTGTCGATCACCGGCCTTAGCCATGGCCGGTGCCGACGACTGGCCAACGAGGGTCCGCGACCTCATTGGAGTGTCGCTGGCCCCTAGAGACGCTGAGCCTCACCGACCAGTGTGAGGCTTAGCCTCGGTAGGCCAAGTTGAGGCTGACCTCACATCACCTGGGTGAGGTTGAGCCTCGTCGGTGGCCTCGGTCGCTAGGCGAGCCTCGTGGTGGCTAGCGAGGCTACGACGAACTTGCTAGAGGTCGCCCAATCGGTCATCGGTCGCCGCCGTGGCCGGTGACTGGCCACAAAGAGAAAGAAGGAAAAAAAAAAAAAAGAAGAAGAAGAAAAAAAAAAAAGGAAAAATATAACAAAATATTGAAAACTAAAAAAACAACAAAATTATATAAGTTTACGAAACATATTTTTATTCCTGAAGTAGAAATTTTTTGCAATTACTAAGCGTGTTCTTATACTCAGAAATTGTTCACGAGAACAAAAAAAAAAAAAAAAAAAAAACTATTTCTGTTTAAAAATTGTTCCTTGAAATAGAAACATTACCAAACGTGCCCTTAGTGACTTAGGAAAGGCCCAATATAGTGTTTTTAATGGAAATAAAAAATCAAGAGCAAATGGTGCAATGTGTTAGAAGGCGACTCAAATTTCAAAACTGTTTTTTGGTAGATCTAGAGGGTTTAGCGGAAGGTTTGGCTATGTTCTGGGATGACCGGGTTAATTTAACAATGGAGGGGTATTCCAAGATTCATATAAATGTCCGTTGTCAAATTTTAGAACTAAGACAACTCATGAGAATCACCTTTTTGCATGCCCCCAATGATTTCAGTGAAAGAGTGTTATTATGAGAGTCAATCCATAAAGACAACATTACAAATCAGATTCCTTGGCTATGTCTAGGCGATTAATGAAGTCCTGTATCATTAGGAGAAAGAATAAAGAAGACTAGCTGAGCATTACTGAATGACAACGTTTAGGGATTTTCTGCATGCTTGTTCTTTAATTATTTGGAAAGCAAGGGTTGTGCATTTACATAGACAAATAATAGAGAATGGGATGCCTTTGTCAAGGAAAAGTTGGATAGAGCAGTTTGTATAATGGAGTGGAGATTAGCATATCTTAATGCAGAATGCCTAGCCTTACCAGCTCTTGGCTCAGATCATAACCCACTAATTTATCACTTTTCCCAAGGAATGATCGCAGAAGAAGAATGTTCAGATAGGAAGCTTACTAGGCAGAGGATGAGGAATGCAGACAAATAGTGAAGAAAGCTTGGGTTTCAACAAACTGTCCAAGGAGCAATATTGTAGATAAGTTGAATATAGTGACTCAAAACCTAGCGGAATGGAGTAAAAACAAATTCTCTAATGCATATAAGAGAATTTCATGGCTAAGGAATGAGCTCCAAGTACTGATGAATAATCTTAGGGGGTCAAATGATCATGTAAAAGTCTAAAGGATAAATCAAGAAATTGAGAATTTATGGCGGTAAGAGAGTTATATTGGAGGATGAGATCAAGAATTAGTTGGCTTAAATGGGGGATAGAAACACTGAATTTTTTCATGCTACTACTATCCAAAGAAGAATCCGAACAAAATCACCCATGCTGAAAAATTCAGAAGGGCAGTGGATGAGAAACAAGAAGGTATCAAGGAAATGATAGGGGAGTACTTTAACGATCTGTATAGATCGGAGGGGAACATAAATTTTTAGCCAATTTTAGATCAGCTTTCATGCTCGGTTGATGTAGATATTAATCAACAATTGACACAACTCGTCACAATGGATGAAATTACAGCTGCAATATATCAATTAGGAGCTTTTAAAGCTCCCGGGCTTGATGGGTTTAGGGCCCGTTTGGTTCGGCTTTGAGAAAATGCCCTTGAGAGAATGCAAATGCCTTTAAGGTAAATGGGTTTTCCGAAATACTAGACTGTTTGGTAAACTATAACTGAAAAGTGCTTTAGGGAAATGTAAGACTGTTTGGTAAACATATATTTGAAAAACTCTTTAGTGTGATCAAATTAAGTTTTTTAGTTTTAGTATTTTTAAAATTGTAAAAAAGAAACAATGATTAAATAACCTTTTACATTTTCATGTTGAGAGTAATGTAAAAGATATATATTAGTAAATTTATTTAAAAATTATATTAAAAGAATTTGATTATAGATTAGATGCAAAGCTCAACTTTTGGCTTAGGGTTCTTTTAGGTTTGTTTTCAACTTTGAATAATTTTTTTTTAATTATTGTAGTATTAATCATCTTCGTTAATTAATTATCATTCTAGTGTATTGATAAAAAGTTGGGATATTGATTGTTAAAAGATAAAAATGACCAAAAAAAAAAAAAAAAGTGAACCCAACATTTGCAAAGGGTTTTTATTATTTTTTTAAATATAAAAATAAAATCCGATGAAACTCCATCACCAGTCAACGGCGGTTGGGGTGTAGGGAAGATGATCGATTTAAAAAGAAAAGAAAAGAAGTCAACAGATGAATAGTAAAAGTGGATTTGCATTTCCAAAATGTAAAGCCCAAAGCAGGTGGGGACCTACTTTGGGCCCACTTTTTGGGCTTTCAGCATTTCAAAGGCCGGCATTTGGCCAAAGATACCTCTAAATGCTGAACCAAACACTTAAATTTATTCCCAAGGGGCTTTCAAGGCTGAAAGCCCCTTGGAAATGCTGAACCAAACGGGGCCTTAATGGTTTATTCTTTCAACATCATTGGAAGGACTTAAATCAATAGATTTTCAGGGAGGTGCAGCAGTTTTTTGAGACGGGATACTTAAACCCTGAGCTTAACAGAACATCAATAACCCTCATTCCGAAAACACAAAATCTAGAGAAGTTAAAACAATTCCGCCCTATAAGCCTATGCAATTTTATTTACAAGATAATTTCTAAGATGTTAACGAATAGGCTGAAACCTTTACTACCCAACCTAATTGAAGTAGAGCAGAGCACATTTGTAGGAGGACGAGATTCAAGACAATATCTTGATCGTATATGAGGTGTTACATAGACTAAGAACACGAGAGAGGAAAAAAAGGTTTCAAGCGGTTTTAAAGCTAGATATGCAAAAGGCCTATGCTTGAATAGAATAGGATTTTCTCCGAGAGTGCCTAATTAAGATGGGTTTTTGTGGAAAATGGGTCAACTAGGTAATGCAATGTGTTTTTACGGTATCTTTCAGCATCAAATTTAATGGGGAGCCCATGCCTTATTTCAAACCCACTAGAGGAATTCGCCAAGGTGACCCGTTGTCTCCCTATCTCTTCATTCTAGTGGCCAACGTACTCTCTCTCTTGCTAAAGCAAGCAGCCTCAGCAGGTATTATTTGAGAAATCAAATTGAGTCATAACTGCCCTACTATGTCGCATCTTTTATTTGCAGATGACTTCATTTTTTTCCTACATGGAACTATAATGGAATGTCAGAATCTAGCGACTATTCTACATCATTACTGTTTTGGTTTTGGTCAAGCTATTAACCTAAACAAATTTGAGATAAATTTCAGTAAAGGTTGCCGAGAAAGTTTGAAGAGGAATATGGCTTATAAGTTACGAGTTCCTGTAATTGACAAAACAGGAAAATATGTTGTTATTCCATCGGATTGGGGGGGATCGAAGAAAGAGCTGTTTGCTTGGATCCTTGCGAGAGTCAATATGAAATTAGAGAGTTGGAAAGAGAACTTATTGTTCAAAGCCGAGAAGGAAATATTGATAAAGGCTATGGTGTAGGCTATTCCTCAATATGCCATGTTCATTTTCAAAATTCCACTTTCGATTTGTAAAGCTATCGAGAGAAAAATCGCCAATTTTTTGTGGAGAACTAGTAACAAAACAGCTAGTTTGCGCTGGAAAAAATGGGATAGTTTAAAGCTTAGAAAGGAGGAAGGAGGCCTTGGATTCAAAGATTTAGGGTATTTAATAAAGCTATGTTAGAGAAACAAGCTTGGTGATTAGCTCAGCAGCCAGACACGCTTTGGGGTCAAGTTATGAAAGGATTATATCTTCCACAATGGGATTTTTTGAATGTTGGAAGAGGGTATCGGTCTTCATGGGTTTGGCAAAGTCTCATAACGGGGAGGAATGCTATATCTTCTAGAATCATGTGGGCAGTTGGGAATGGAAAGAAAATCTCCATTAAAAATGATAAATGGCTAAAGAAAGGTCTACATGGTGGTCCGACAACAAAGAATGAGCCAATCAAATCGAGATCCGGTGTCCTGAAGATTAATGTCGATGCCTCTTCCCTTCCTCACTCTGATGACCCATCCCAAGCTGAGAACATTACAAAGGCGGACATAAGAGGTTTTCGAGCGGTTGTTCCCTTCGTTTGAGACTCCGAAAAATCCCACCACGAACCAAGATGAATAGGGATGCAAATCGAGGAGCTGCGATCGTAATAAAGGCTAATGGTGGAGGATCTCTGGCGGTTATCTCCTTCGTTCGAGCCTCTGCTTTTGACCCGACCCAAGTCCAACAGGGGGACGAACAGAGGACATCCAGCGTCAATGAGCGAGACGAATAGAGGAGAATCTTCAGAGGAGGCCTCGTTCGTTTGAGATGTGGCAGATCTACCCCGAATCGAGCCGAGTACAGAAGTGAACAGTGAAGACTCTTGAGCAGATGCTTTGCTTGATGGAGTTTTTGAGGAACGACTTTGAGATGAGAACATTACAGAGGCGGACAGAGGAGGTTTTCGAGCGGTTGTTCCCTTTGTTCAAGACTCCGAGATCCCACCACGAACCAAGATGAATAGGGATGCGAACAGAAGAGAAGTTGCGATTGTAACAGAGGCTAATGGCGGAGGATCTTCGGCGGTTATCTCCTTCGTTCGAGCCTTTGCCGTTTCAACTTGACCCAATTCTAATAGGGGGACGAACAGAGGAGATTTAGTGTCGATGAGTGAGACGAACATAGGAGAATCTTCAAAGGAGGCCTCCTTCGTTCGAGATGTGGCAGATCTACCCCGAACCAAGTCGAGTACAGAAGTGAACATTGGAGACTCTCGAGCAGATGCTTTGCTTGATGGAGTTTTTGAGGAATGACTCCGAGATGAGATGAATAGAGTATGAAATCGAGCGGCTGTGGCCTGCGTTGTCCGAGATGCATTCGGAAGGATGCTTGATGGGTTCTCCAAAACAATTGCAGCGAGCTCACCTTAACAAGCAGAAGTTGTGGCGTTAGTTGAAACACCAAGTTTCCTCCTCCCCATATCTACAGAGACTTTGCATCTTGAATTTGATTGTAGTGTACTTGTACACTGTGTAAAATCCTCTGATGTGTTGAACTGGGAAGTACAATCCCTGGTGGACCAGGCCAAGGAGTTGAAGAGTAAATTTTCGAGCCTCACTATAACCCATTGCAGCCGGGATTCGAATAGGATCGCGGATTGGCTAGCCAAATCACAAAGGCTAAACATTTTACCTAAGAATTGGGTCACCCACCCTCCCTCTACTCTCTTTAATATGTTATGTTTTGATGCCCTTGATGTATTTTCACCATATTTCGTTAAGTAATGAATATCACGCAGATTTTCGACCAAAAAACATAAGTCCATGTTTGGACATTCCAAAATTTTCCCTTTTTTTTACCTAATGCCGACTTCGACAAGGAGAAGACACTCCGTGAGGTTCGGTCAACAAGACCGAGTTTGGACTTTTCCATGTCTTTCCTCCTTAACCGACTTGAATATCGCTGAAGATAATTTCCGTAGATTTCAAAACAACACTTTATCCAATACAAAGTTCAAGCTAATAGTACTTTTCATTCTTGGCCACATCTTCATCACAGAAACAATATTTGTAATCTTTAATACGCCATTGAATCGTTATCTGCAATTTAATTTGGATTAAATTCGTTCAATAGCTTAAACTCGAGACATATTTTAGCGGTAACGGTGACTTTTCATCCAATTTTTAGTGCATTACTTTCCGTTGGTCTTAATTGGAGCTACATGTGTACGAGAAGCTTAGTCAATAGTGCAGAACTACGAACGGTGCTTGCTGGTCAGATTAGTTTAGTGCATTTTAGTATAGGAGGGTGATTTGAGTCGAGGCATACAATGTATATGAGGAACTCTTATTGCTCAGGAGAAAGGAAATGATGTATACGAGGAAAATTATTGAATTATTCCCTCGATTCTTTCTCGAGACTCCATCTTAATTCTCCCTTGAATCGCGCATGCTCTATGCCCATTAACAATTCTTTTCATTCCTTAATGTTCCTTCTTAAACATTGTCTGATTAGGAATGAATTCAAGGGAATGATGAGATTCTCAACCAAGATGCAATTGGTAAGCAGAGTTCCCATACAAAGACTCTATAGCTGCAAGTCCTGCTTTTCTCCTTCCATTTCATTCTTTTCATGGAAACGAATTGATCTGTTGCAAAGCAGAAGATTTCCATTCCTAATTGGAATTGAGATCCAACACTTCCGTTAGTTGCCTAATCGAGTGAAGATTGTTGAATGCAGCACTATACATATGTAGGTCGAAGAACCTCGTTTGGCTTGCTTTCATAAGGTTTTGCAATTGCAAATACAGATCATGCTAAAACTTTATCTGCTTTGCTACTTCTGCTGGGTGTCATGATTAATATGCCGAAAAGGGGTTTACTCGAGCAAGAATCCCTGTGCCTGAGAAGACAACGGGTTTTGCTAAGCCTAAAGGCACAGTGAAAACCATAGAGGTTTGCTGTTTGGTTATTTCTATGAGATTCTACCACCTTAGTCTGCATAGCATTCTACCCTGTGTGAAATGCTGGAATTGAATTGCAATGTTGCATGCTACAGTGTCACGATCCAAGCGAGTTGATCCATTGCGTCGACATCTTCAAGCAACCTGCCTTTAATAATCCACTTCTGAAGAATCACATCCTCCAGGTATTGCTAAATGCAGTTTAATTTGACTAGCGTTGTTGAATTGTTATGGACCGCACCAGATGAGCAACCCAAATGCGGTTTAACCGTTCGACCATACAAGACAACATCCTATTGAAGGCCAGCATGTAGCCATTGCAAGAGAAGTAAAAAATTTCAGGGATACAGACCAATTCTGATGGTTTAAGTGATTTTCCTATTTACGTTTCTGTTTTTAGCACTCAGGAAGATGAGCCAGTTAAAGATGGCTTTATCCAGGAAAGTAGGAAGACGTAAATACTTCTCTGATAGATCTAACGAAAGCGGAAACTTTCATCTTCGATACTATACACGTGAAACCGAACTCAACGCAGAAGTTAAGGGCGGAAGAACTATCTGAAGGCGTGTTCAGCCAGGGTGGTGGAAATATGGAAAGTGCCCTGAAGGAACGGTCCCCATTAAAGCCAGCAAAAGCACGATGAAGAAGCGAACCAATCCGTTCGTTCAGCAAACGAAGAGAGCCAGTCAAAGCCAACCCGACCCGAACCAAGCTCCCCGAAGTACGTGCAATCTGAAGGAAAAGAGATGCTCTTAAGACCGTCACCTTTGAGTTCATTTACATAACAGAGATGCTTTGACTGCATTGAAGCAGACTTCTTCAATGAATACGATGTCGAATTTCATGGAACAGTATGTCCAGGTGTCTTTGCTCGGCAGCACTTGCCGTGGAGCGCATGCGAATGTCAATGTGTGGAATCCCACGATATTGGACAACGAAGTTAGTTTCGCTCAAACGTGGGTTGTAGCGGGGTAAAACGAGGACCTGAATACTATCGAGTTTGGATGGACGGTAAGAACATGATGAAAAGGTCGTATCGGCATTGTTCGTGCTCTAGAAGTGCCCGGAGGAAAGTGTTCTCTCCTTGCGGGTTTCAGGTAAGTAAGGCTCCTAATTTCGGCAAGCAGACCAGGTCATTCATAATCTGGACTGTGAGTTCCTCTCTCTGTCTTTTATCATATCTGAGATTGTCATCAAGACTCGGGATCGAATGGCCGACGATTGACATGCTTGTTCTGGATGATTTTCAGAGTGATAACTACCAGAAGAGCGGTTGCTTCAATCTCAGCTGCCTGGGATTCGTACAAGTGGACCGCAGAATTACTCTTGGAACTCCGTTGCAACCCATACCCAGCTACAACGGGGATCAATACGAGGTTTATACGTCTGTGACCCAAGTAAGGGAAACTGTCCATTTACAGAAAGAACAGCTTCTTTCATGTTCTCTGCCTAGTTTTCTTGTCATAATAGATAGATCGTATGATGCTCATCGTCTTCATCTGGATGCCCCAGGATCCTGCTACCGGACATTGGTGGCTTCGATATACGAATGTCGACGTAGGATACTGCCCCAAAGAAATCTTTACTACTCTAAGCACAGGTGCTGATGGGGTAACTTAGGGCGGAGAGATAGTCAACAAGGAGCCCGGTGGTCGTCATACGACGACGCAAATGGGGAGCGGCCACTATCCATTTGATGGATTTGGGAAATCGGCCTATTTCCACAACCTTCAATATGCTGACGTTGATTTGGTGAACAGAGACGCGGGTAATGCTGTCAGGATAGTGACGAACCCCGGGTGCCATGATTTGCAGATGAAGGATAAGGATGCTCGTTGCGGGGTTAATTTCTTTTACGGCGGTCCTGGGTACTCAGATCTGCGTTTGAAGTAGTAAATGGCGGCTAAGTCATAGAGCAGGCCTCCCTGGTGCGTACATTATGTGCAGATAGTTTCGAAACGGCGACCGGAAATTACCGCTCATGATCCTTTTTGGAAGTATGGTCACATTGGTTTGCATTTCAGATGCATCGTCGGCTTCGAATTTCAGCTGATGGTGAGCAAGTGACAATTTGAAAATCAGTTGCGAGTTTCCACGAGAGTCTTGGAAGTTCACGCCTTAGCACTTTCCCATATTTCTCTCTAAGCCTTTAGTTCTTTTCTTTAGCTGGTTTTAATGGGGCATAAAACGTAGAGAATCGGCAAGTAAAGAAGAAGAAAAGAGGAAAATAGAGAGGGAGTGCAAAGCAACGAGAAAGAGAGAAAAAACAAAAGGGGTTTCTTGCGTGCATGCTCCAAAACTTTCGACAGGCTAGGTTAATTCCATTTTGTAGCGCCCAATAGGATTCGTACTCTTCCAATCGGATGAAATTTCAAATCCAAGCTGTAAATTCGGATCCATGTGAATTTTGAATCTTTAGTTCAATCTAAAAATTGTAAAGTTATGTAATTATATAGAAATGATAGTTTAGAGTATTATGAGATTTTACAGAAGTCGATTTTAAATTGTAAAGTTAGAATAAATATTCAAAGTTTTGCGTACATTACTTCCCATTTCTGAATATCTGTTTTCAGCAATTGCTAGTGATGTTCTATTTTCGGCAATTACTAGCAATGTACATCATGTAGACACATACATATAAACTTAACTTATTGGAAAATGTTTTCTCAACTAGAACTAAAAGAAAGACGTAGCCCTTTTCTTACTGTTTTTGCTCAATATGCCATGGAAATATTTTAACGAAAAAAAAAAACTTTTACGCAAAAATAAATTTAGTTTGATTAAGTAGGTAAACCCTAGACTCATGAAATACCTTAGATAAATTACCTTCTTCAAAATCAGAGGTTGATATACCAAATATGGGTTAAAAAAAACAAAAAACTGAACATTGAACCAGGAAAGTAATACGAAATCTTCTCAGCGCCATTGCTAAATTCCTTTACGATTTAAACTCGATCATGGGCAAGATGCCAAGATAGCAAACTAGAGACACAATAACATCACCAGACAAGATCCCTTCAAATCCGACGTACATAATCATTTCCAGGTTCACATATATCTTCAGTCTGCATTCACTGAACTTTCATTTTTATATTAAAGCTTCAATTCTCTCTCTCTCTCTCTCTCTCTCTCTCTCTGGAGAACAGTCTAGGATGAGGATCAAGTTCGAGTAGTATATACCGTGACTCACCGGTTCATAAAAATAACTAAAAGAGGTACGAGACAACCAAATCAAAATTTTCCCGAAAAGAACAAGATAAGTAAAAAGGCAGAAAAACATAGAATGCATGCACCGCCCCGATTTATATAATTTACTATATAATGCATAGTGACTAGAGCAATCAAAATGGCACGCAATATATATTATATAATTAAAGTGTAATGTACAGCAATTCGCACAAATAATTAGTAACATCCTTTACATTTACAAGCAGTTTCTTCACGCAATCGGACGTTCATCATCGTCATCATGAGTCATCATCAGCACTTTTCATCACCATCATGCCTTTCCTCCTTCATTTTTCTCTTTCTTCAAAGAAGCCATGACTGTTTCTTCAAGCTTTTGCAGGTTCAGCTTCACTATGGTGTCGGCGAACAGCTTGGTGTCTTCACAAGTGTTTCCTTCAGGGATTTGCACGGCATAAGACTCCAAAACCAAAGTCACGACCTTCCTTTCTCCTTCAATCATCGTCACCTCATTCACCGAGGTCACCGAACGGTAGTCGCGAAGCCGGTGGTCGCCTCCAATAACCCTAAAGCTCAGCACGCGCCTCTCGTCGTCAAGGACCTCCAATCTCTCCATGCTCGTCGAGGCCGGCAGCCCCGAGACCACCGTGACGTCACGCACGCTCCCGACCCCGCCATCGCCTTCCCTCATATGGCAGCTCTTGATGAAGTGCTTGTACCTCCGAGGGCTCGTGAAGTCACGCACCAAGGGCCACACGGCATGGGCCGGCGCGTCGATGCTCCGCGCTATGAGGGACGTGCACGTGTTCGGGGCCGCCGCGCCGAGGGCGTGGTGGGTTTGGATGATGGATTTGAGCCTGGCTGAGTCCTGCGGCGAGAGTGCGTATTGAGAAGAAATCTCATCGCCAGGGTCCATACCTTTCCTTGCGTGCGGATCAGTTGTTTGGTATAGATTAGGCGGAAAAGGCAAGTGCGGAGGCTTTTATTATTGGACGGTGATGGAGAGGAGAGAGAGGAGGATTAGAAAAAGGAGATTGTTCTCTGTCAAGAGGGTTCCAATGGGAAAAAAAAAATGTAAATACACAACACGTATAATATTTTCTTACGATATTCACATTTATCGCTATATATTGAATAATTGGAAAAATTTTCAGATTATTACTACTTATATCAATGGCGATGGAGGTGGATTGCGTAGCATATATGTTATGTGGTCTATGCATCATGTGACATGCTAGTCAATTATCATATTTGGGATAATTCAAGTTAGGGGCATTAATATTTGAAGGGGGAAATATCTAGGGTTTAATTAACAACCGAGTGATTTTCAATGAGCTATATCATACAATATAATAAATATGCAAGAATATCTGTCGGCAGATGCCTCGTTTTACTTTCTTTTTCTTTGTAGTAAGAAAAGAATTAATATCACTCAAGAAGCAATTTTTTCTTTATTATTTTATATCATCGAGATATTAGTAAAAGGAATATGGTAAATCTAGGTAAAGGTATCAAGTAAAAAATACTAAGACTTGTCCTCAAGTATTTTAGTAGATTTTTATACAACAAGGCTAGAAGTATTAGGAGATTTTACTTAGAAGTGATTTAACAGCTTCATATTGGGTGCTAGGCACTTTTAGAATACATATATTATACTGCATAACATCTCGACATACGGTCATGATTAGATAGCTTAAGTAATGTACTCACAATATGAAGCTTCCACTATTTTTTTTTTTTTTTTAAATATTAACTGGGTGTTGGGCTTCTTAAAAGTGGTTTAACAGCTTCATATTGGGTATTAGACACTTTTAGAATAAACATATTGTACCATACAATATTGCGATGTGTAATCACAACTGGATAGCTTAAATAACGTACTCATTCGATATGCAAGTTTCGATTATTTATTTATTTATTTATATTAATTGGGTGTCAAGCTCTTTAAGTACCCAACTAAATCCCAGCGAGTGTCACAGTACCCCTAGCCCATATATACACTGGATAATTATCAAAGATACACTGCTTAATCGCTCTTGGAGGTGGCAACAATAGATAGCTCAAGTGTGCAGATTTGAACTCAAATCTTGAGCGAGAACAACGGACCCGATTACCACTTGCCTTGTTATCAATTTATTTAGTGCACAAATTTTAGTAAACTTTTAGTACTTCTAAAATCGCTCGTTCATATGGTTCCTCTTCCCATAGTAGGTGTAGAAAATGTTAAATATATGAAATAATTTGGGCAATTAAAGATGAAAATTCGGCGGTTCATTGTACTGGCTAGCTACGCTTCTTGAGATGTGAAAATATATACTCAAAATGCATTTTTGTTTGAGGTGACAATGCAACAACGTTTAATATTACAAAAGCAAAATGCGCAGGTCCCAAAAATTCTCTGGAAAAGAATTTACAATTTGGCAACTTGATGATATCAAATTCATCATTTTCTATCGCACCCGAGACTACGGACAAAGGGGCGTTATTGGGAGTTGACTCGGGATCGGATAAATTAAGTGTTTTGTATGTGCTTCTTTATTTGAAGAATAATATCTATTGATATAACGTTCTTATAAGTGAGCCAATTGGTTCATGGGATTCTACTGTAATTAAAGCTCATTCTATTCCTGGTACACATAATTATCGACATAAAGCACCCACTGTAGATCCCAAAAAAAAAAAAATAAATTTAACAGAATCATGACGTATTAAAGGTTCGAATAGGTTGACAAATATGCAATTTTAAAATAAAGTGCTCTTCTAGATATATGCATGTGGCCCCTGCCATCATATGTGTGTAGACTCTCTCTCTCTCTCTCTCTCTCATTACCTCTCAATATAAAACGTAGGTTGAAGCACAATTATTTAGTTGGATAATAAATATTGACAACTTGTGTTAATTTAAACCAATGCCAGTACATTTCACTCTTTTTTGAGTGGAATTGGAATTTGATTTTTTTATAGTTTTCTTTTTGTGGTCTCCGAATGACCACAATTCCATCGCCATTGATCGAGCTGTACGCATCTTTTCCAAATTTATTGTAATTAATTCCATCCAATTTGTTGTGCATGAACCGCTTTAAGTGTTGTTTCTCTTTGTAGTAGGTTGTGATTTGACACGGCTTATATCTCTAGAGACATTGATGGGTCTGCTAGGGCTCTCTCTCTCTCTCTCTCTCTCTCTCTAGGGCTTGAGGGATAGTTTCCATCAGCTATAGCATTAGTTATTTTCGAATTTCAGTCAGATGTAATGAATATTTCTAAGATACGTACGTTCATTATTTAGCGACATTAACATAGAATTTATACCAATTTTTTTTCCTGTCATTTAATTTTCCACTATATATGTGGTCCTTTGATTAGATTAGGGCTCTAGCTATAGTGTATAGTGCCTGCCACAACAAGTCCCTACTTGAATATCTACTTGAGAAAGTACTGGTCAATGTAGTGGAAAATGTTCTGCACAACTTGACTCGCTTTTAAAGATTGATGCATGGAATTTGTTTTAAAATGAGCCAGAGACTTTAATGACAAAACCGCACGTATCCCAACTTGTTTAATACCTACTTTAGAGTGTTTCGTATGGTTTTTACATATTACTAATCTCGGTAAATCAATCTTTGGGCTCTTAATTCTAATCCGGTATTAGTGGTTACCAATCCATGCTATTCTAGAATCTCGTTATGTCCGCGGACGATGTAAATGTCGCATTTGATAGGCCAATTTAGCCTCATCCTCAAAGACCAGAGATGGGATGCCCTTGAACTCTAGTGGTTTTGAGTACCCCATGTGTAACAATGGATTAATCCAAGAAAATGTCAACTTGCTGAGACGTCTGGCACAACCAAGCCTCGATCGGGATTCATTAGGCTCCGCACCCAATAGAGAGGTTCATATAAGTTCTCATTTGGGTGTGGACCTAAGCAGGTCCTTAAAGGGTTTGAGAGGAAGAAATAGGCGAGAGATCCGACTTGAGGTGGGAAACCCTCACAATGTCACCCCAGTATTTCCACTCATTCGAAAAGAAAAACTTGGATGGGAACTTAGAGGCCTTTTCGATGGGGAGGGTAGACTTCACATTAGCGTTTTGGTATTGACTACCGCCAGGTAAGGGAGTATGGTAGCTCTCCGTGCCTAGAGTGAGTTGAGGGTGGGAAAAATGCCCACTACTGTGTTGGCAAAGCTCTGTTCAAGCCTTTCGACCAGCTGCCAACACAGTACGCACCCCTAGTTGAAAGGCTTGAGCTTTGGTACGGGAACCACGACATATTTCCTGAAGGCATAGAGCAGAAGGAGAAAGTTTACAGGCCAAGTCACAACGTTCAGAGCTGGGGCGAGCAAACGAAGGCGACCCACCAAAGAGTAACGAGAGTTCTCATCCACTTGGATGTCGCAGCAAGCAACGAAACCACGAAAGACATCCACATCAATCCTCTAACAAAGTGAATCAACCAGCTCTGCGGTCTGTTTATGTCGGCTTGAAGTAACAGACTCCGGAGGGCGACACCGAAGTGTGCGATGCTACCGCATGTGCAACAGACTGCAACGACGATGAGTACCAAGTCCTTCCTATTGCTGTTTCCATTAGCGTTGCGCTTTGTGAGGCTGTCGGTGATCCACGAGACATAGAAAGTGCAGAGGAAAAGCAGGTTGATGGCGTCGATAATGCTACTTTGGGGGCGAGAACCGAAATCAACCTCTCCATTGCATATCCAACAGAATGTCTCTGATTTCAACATGCGATAAAATGAATGTAATACTAAAACCAATGACGGCCTCAGTGGTTATCGACCAAGTTAGCTAAAGCATACATTGGGAAGGCGAAGAACATGTCGAGCTCTCAATCATACAGCACTATCAACAAATGATATCATTTTCATTCATACAAAAGAAAAGATGTCAGTTTCATTGCAGAGACACTTCAATGTTCATCATCCAGAAGAGAGCCATGGATGGAAGAACTTGGGTTCTTTGGGCTTTGAGCTTTTGCTTCTCCTCAAGCACACCAACTGATGCGGGAGTTCAAATATATAAAGACTCGATCGTTGGGTTCTCGATGTAATTCAGTGGTCAATTTCTGTTGTAGCAAGATTCTCAATCTCAAGCAATGCGAACTTGCTAGCCACGGTACTGGTTGGTTGTTTGATCTTTTCACTATCAAAAGATTTGTGTTGATGAAGCTTCATGAAGGCCAATTCCGAGCGGACTCCACGTCTATTTTCGGATTCCAATCTATATGGTTCGTCAAGCAAAATTAAAGGCGGGGGCTGTCGATTTTTCGCACATTTGCACGAAACTATATCAACATGGAAGCATATTTTTTGACAAACGTGATAACGAGACAAACCAACAAGAATTAAGATTATAACAATATTTCAGCATGTTCAACAAAAATAGACTGCTTTTCCATCTGGGAAAATTATCAAAAAAGTCTTAAACCCATTGTACAAATATCAATTCAATCTTTAACCTTTTAATTTTGCCAATTTTGGCAATTACTTATACTTCTCAATCAAATTGCTAAACACAAATACAATGATCTAATTTTTTTCCATTATTTTCTTATTGTTATCGAGTCACTATATTTTACATTGATATTATAATATGACAAAAAATTCCATCTTTGTTGCAATTAAAAGAGCAAGATTCATATGAACAATTAACACTAAAAGACGTAATACAATTTATGCTTAAATACATATTCCTATTATACAGAAATGAAAAATCACGTCCGTGCAATGCTTGGAGATGATACCATATATACTTAAATACATATGCCCTTCGCAGCCCCACCGCCTCTAGGCAAGGCAGCCCCGCCCAAATCTGGCGAGGGTTGTGACCCTTGCTAGCCAAAGCGAAGAAAAAAATAATAATAATAAAAAAGGAGAAATTTTGAAAATTAAAATACTATAAAAATGTCAACATCAGATCGGTACGTCACATAGAATGATTGATGTCCATATCAGCTATTGTCAGCCTAAATTGGCCAAATGAATTGAATTTGTATAAATATTAAAATGTTCATGATTAAATTTGTCAAATTGAAAGATTTATGACTGAATTGATATTAATATAATATGTTTATGACTTTTTTGATATTTTTTCCTAAATTTGATATGCGGTATCGCAATTAAGGCCCTCGATGCATGACATGTAAATCAACCTAATAAATCAATTGATGTTTTTGTTTATGAAGAAAGGAGAACATGATAATGTCAAGAAAGACCGCTAGGGCCTACAACTCGAGTAATATGGCTTGCTCATTACAAACCCTTTGGCTGAGAAGTTTACACGACCTTTTAACGTTCTCATTGCCATGTCGGAGGATGCCAAATTTGCTAGCCAATATCAAATAACTTTTCTTTGATCCATTTGTTGTATGTTAAATTCACATACAAGCAATGACATGTCTGGAAAGGCGATGCACGAGAATCTTTTAGAAATTTTCATTTTTATAAAGGAAAAAGTAAGTGTTGAATTGATTGAAAGTACTATGATGATGTTAGTAATGAATAATGATTAGGAAATTGAATGAAAGCAAAGGCAGCACATGCAAAAGAGATAGCTGGTTGGTCAATGCTAATACCTAGGTAGTGTGGATCCAACCAAAGAAATGTCATTGCTAGTCGAAAATATACATAGACCTGTAATTTTATTCATGTTTATATCTCCTTCTCAAGATGTCAAAATAATATTTTTGCTTTATTTAAAAAAAAAATCGCCTTATTTTGCATACTTGCTCAGTCAATATATATAGAACCTCCTCCTCATTTTACTGCAATTCATCACAATCAATATGCGTTCTATGTTTATGGCATGAGATACTCAATGATTTCTAAATTTCTCGATTTTTGATCTGGGTCATGCATATTCAAGTAAATTCCTATCAAGAAAATTCACTACAAATGTTCATTTATAAAGGCTATCTTTTCCTTCTTCTATCTTCCTCCAATCATACTTCTGATCGATAAGTTACAAGCGATGGGCATCATAGAGACACTTGCACATACACTAAACTTATTAGAGAAAGTTTCCTTTAATTAGAAATTGAGGAAAATATAGCCCTTGTCTGAATGCTTTCACTTTTAGCCTAGGAAATATTTTAATATGCATGAATATTTGCACAAGGGATTAAGTCCACCTTAAGTAGGTAAGCTCTAGACACAAGAAATACCTCTAGACCTGTAGTTATGCATGAACTTGCACTAGATTTGAATAGCCAGACTTAACACTCCCTATGCACATATCATACCGGCCTTTTCCTCGTCTTAAGACCGCTGATCATGAATAGGTAGCCTAGCTAAACAATCTAATTAAATTGTGTGCATGTGTAAGTGTGGAAGAATACTTGGTGGAGGATAACTTAGATAAATCACCTTCTTCAAAATCAGAGGTTGACACCAAATAAGTTGAACTTGACTGATACAAAAGATTAGATGCAAGAAATTTCCCCATTTTGATTCCTAATTATGATCTGTGGAAAGTGAAATTCAAAAACAAAAACAAAAAACTGAACATTGGACTAAGAAAATGTGAATGCAAAATATTCTCTTTGCCGTTACTAAGTACCTTTACGATTTAAACTCGATCATGGGCAAGATGCCAAGATGGCAAACTAGAGATACAATAATGTCACCAAGCAAGATCACATTGAATCCGACATATATAACATCATATCTTTGTTCATAAATATCATCAGTCCACGTTCATTGAACTTTCATCAATATGTTGAAGCTTCAATTCTTCTTTTTCTTGAAGTTTAGGAGAAGTATCACGTTTGAGTAATATGTGCACATACATACATATATGTATGTGTGTGTGTGTATTGACTTGCCAATTCATAGAAATAACTACAAAAGTTCACAAAACAACCAATCAAATTGACGCTGAAAAGTTCATGAGAAAAAAGTGGAAGAAAAACTTAGGTGATGCGACGAAAAAGGTAAGCAGTATGCATAATTAACGCATAACGTGTAATGATTCACAGATACAATTAGCAACATCAATAAGCACCATCATTTACACTTACATGTGAATTGTTCACACAATCGTATGTACCCATGAAGTCACATCATTATGAATCATCATCATCACTTCTCATCACCATCATGCATGTCCTTCTTCATTTTCTCTTTCTTTAAAGAAGCCATGACTATTTCATCAAGCTTTTGCAGGTTCAGCTTCACTATAGTGTCAGCAAACAACCTGGTGTCTTCACAAGTGTTTCCTTCGGGGATTTGCACAACATAAGACTCCAAAACCAAAGTCACGACCTTTCTTTCTTCTTCATTCGTCATCACCTCATTCACCGATGTCACCGAGCGGTAGTCGTGGAGCCGATGGTCACCCCCAATCACCCTAAAGCCCAGCACGCGCCTCTCATCGTCGAGGACCTCCAATCTCTCCACGCTCGTCAAGGCCGGCAATCCCGAGATCACGGCAACGTCACGCACACTCCCAACCCCGCCGTCGCCTTCCCTCATGTGGCAACTCTTGATGAAGAGCTTGTACCTCTGAGGGTTTGCAAAGTCGCGCACCAAGGGCCACACGGCACAGGCCGGTGCTTCAATACGCCGTGCCATGAGGGACGTGCACGCGTTCGGGGCCTCCGTGCCGGGGGAGTGGTGGGTTTGGATGATGGATTTGAGCCTGGATGAGACTTGGGGTGAGAGACTGTATAGAGACGAAATCTCATCCTGAGGCTCCATATTTTTGGGTGAGGATTATTTGTCTGGTACGATTAGGAGGAATAGGCAAGTGGGGAGGTCTTTATTATTGGATGGCGATGGAGAGGAAAGAGAGGTGGATGAGAAAAGAAGGTTATTCTATCTTTCAAATTAAAATTAATTGAAGTACACAACGTGTCTAATATTTTCTTATGCAATTCACAATTATTATCATCTATTTAGATAATTGGTCAATTTTCAAAATGTAACCATTCATACCAATGGCGATGGAGGAGGATTGTATAGCAAATGTGTTACGTAGACTGTGCATCATTTGACATTCTAGATGATTATCGTGTCGCATTATTATTTAAAGGGGGATATATCTGGGGTTCCTTATTTGGTTCCTGAATATTGGAATGGGCAATTATATAATATCAAAACAATGCAAGAGTAGCTGTTGCTAGATGCGCGGTTTTACTTTTTCCTTTTTGGTAGTAAGAAAATAATCACTTTTACTCAAGAAGCAGTTTATTTTATTTTATTTTATTTTATATTATCGAGATTTTCATAAAGGAAAGATGGTAAACGTAGGTGAAGGTATAAGTAAGAAATACTAAGACTTTTATATCAAATGACAAGAAAGTATTTCATTAGAATTTTAAACAACAACGCCAGAGAGCTTAGCAACCCACCGCCGGGGCCCCTCACTTCAATCGCTACGAGCGTAGGGTTTCAAACCCTTGACCTCCATCGAAGGAAGGAGAGCTCTCAGCCAGCTACGCTGCCCATGGGTGGATATACATGCTTCCATTTCATGTCTCTTTAAGTACATAATTAATCCCTGTCAAATGTGGCAATCCTCCCGCTCAATACACACATCAATTAATTACCGGAACCACACAGTTCTATGCTGCTGGAGATAGACCCAATAAAATAGTGCAAACGTGGCGATTCCAACTCCAGCCTCGAGTGAAAAGGACAAACATGCTTATGGTTCTTTTTTTTTTTTGGTCGGTGCTTATGGTTCATCTTAACAACTAACTAATTTTATGAACTTATTTAATTCTCAAACTGTAATAAAAATTTAATATTAGTAGCATCGCCGAGTTTTACGGCTCCGCTTCCTTTAATGGGTGTATACGACCAATAGTCTTAATAAAATAAGTTGGTTGTATGAAACAATCTGGCCTTCAAAGACGAAGATGTAGTGCTTTTTTTATGGTGGTGACGGATGAGTAATGTTTAATATTACAAAGCAAAATGCGCAGGTCCAAAATTCTGTGGATATAAATTCACAATTTGGCAACTTGCTGATATGAAATTCGTCATTTTCCATCACCCCCGAGACTACGGACAAAAGGAGTTGCTGGGAGTTGACGCGGGTTCAAATAAAGTAAGTATTTTGTACGTACTTCATTTTTCTGAAGAATAATATTATTAAATATTACAATTTTTGTCATTATCTTCATCCTTGAGAGTGAGCCCGTTGGTTGATGGGATTCTAGTGTAATTAAAGCCCCTTTTATTCCTACTAGACGTAATTATTGACATAAAACAGCCAAGATAACTCGACAAATGGTACTTGAAGAAAAGAAAATCTTGATTTAATATAATCAAGACGTATTAAAGTTTTGAATAGGTTGACTTATATAATTGTTTCTATTAAATGCTTCTCAATCTATATGCATGTGGCCTCTGTCATTGTACACGTATCTCACGGGGTAGGGTAGACTCTCTCTCTCTCTCTCTCTCTCTCTCTCTCTCTCTCTCATTACCTCTCAATATAAAACGTAGGTTTGAAGTGCAAATTTGCAGTTGGATGATAAACATTGACCACTTGTGTTTATTTAAGCCGATGCTACTACATTTCACTCTTTTTGGTTTTTTTGCATGGAATTGATTTTTTTTTTTATGCTTTTTTTGTGGTCTCCGAATGAGCACAATTCCATCACCATGATCAAGTTGTGTGCATCTTTCGAAATTTATTGTAATCAATTTCAATTTGTAGTGCATAAACCACTTTAAGATTGTTTTCTTTGTAGCTAGGTTGTGATTCGACATGTCTTTATTTCTAAAGGCATTGTTGTGGGTGCTAGGGCTCTCTCTAAGGCGTGGGGGATAGTTTCCATTAGCCATAGCACGAGAGGTTTCCAATTTCAGTTATGTATAATAAATATTCCTAAGATACGTTTGTTTATTATTTGATGACTTTGAAGCATCTAACATAAAATTTGTACTTTTTTTTTTCCTGTCATTTTTCCAATATTCATGTGGTCCTTGATTAGTTTAGGACTCTAGCTATAGTGGATAGAACCAGCCATAACACTTGTGCCAATTTTCTGGCTATATAAATCAATAATGCAATATGATATCTTTTTATATACACTTTTTAAGGTAGGGTGTTACACAATGAATCGAAGAGAAGTTCCCCATGTCTAGCCAGCTAGAATGAGAGCTTTCTAACTGTTCACATAAATTGGAGTATAATTAATTTAATGCATGTATTGGAAATAAATTCATTTAATTAATTCTCTAGCTAGAAAGATAACCCGAGAGTTAGCTAACTGAAAAATTAGTTTCCTAGTCATAATACAAAGTTACGGCTTAGAAAGATTAATTTACATGATTAATTTTAGAACAAACAATAAACATTTATGATAAATTTGTACGTGTCCAAACTTGTTTAATTCCTACTTTAGAACTTTCTTTAATGATTTTTACATATTATTTAGAAAACATCTGATGATATTTTGAAATTGACAAAATTATATATATTGTAACTACCGGATAGATGCAAATATTGCATTATCTTGGGTTGAACCAATGCAAGGAAAACTCTATTACCACTTATAGAACTTGAAGTAGGAAGTGAAAGATGAGTAGAAGGACCTTGATGGAGGTGAACAACTCAAGAAAATGACATGATGAAATAATGCTACTAACAGAAAATTTGTGCAATTTTCGTGCGCGATACTTATTTATAAAGAACTGTCGAACTATCAAAATAAGGTTTGAAATAATGTCACAAGCTCACAGTTCACTTTGGCACAACTTTGCTTAGACATATGATAATCGCATCCATATTGCTGATTTGGCTTGAGAAAATTAATGGCACAAATATGTTGGTTCAACCTTAATAACAGTCCTTATGCATTAATATAGACTCCACGAAATGATAAAATAATGTTACTATATAGTATAAAAATGACCATCAACCCACATTGCAATGCACTTGATTGAAAAACTATTACATTAAAGGCACACTGAAAAATTAATTGTCCAGCGATAATAAATAAGAGTGCCTTAGCGGAGATCATTTCCAAGATTATAGGAGGAGCTTCTCCTGCAACTTGTCCAGTATTCAGCAACCAGCTTGGAGAAGTAGGAATTGATCTCCATCAACTTTGAGGGCTCCTCATACTCCACCAGATTTCCTTAGAAAAAGGAAGCAAAAAACACCAATTATATTTTTAAAAAAATCACTGTATTTTTTACTAGGAAATCACACAGGGTACATCGTCAGTGTAAAATATTTTTATTCTATAAAAACAGTAATCAGATGAAATCTTTAATAGACTATTAAATTGAATAGAGCAATCAAAATCAATAACTATAAATGTGTCCGTGTCTCAATCTGCTTGTGTAACAAGTTTTTCACACAGCTAGTGTGCTAAACAGAGGCCCTTTTATTGTAACAAATTGTTCAAGCTATAAAATGATCCATTTTCAGGGCACCATCACAGTAATCTTTCTCAAAATCCATTTTTGCCTAATTCATCCACGGATGACTTGAAAATTATAAGCGTTAAATGGTTTGATATTTGAATAAGTTTTCAGCAATCCCAATCCATCGCGGCCTTAAATTTCCCTTGACAAGTCACAACGAGACAGATATGTTTTACTTCTTAAAGACTAAACATAAACTCGATTTACAAAAACAAAATGAGATTGTAATTGTTTCATGAGAGAGATTATGAATGTATAGGATAGCTAGAAACTTACCATAGGAGAGGACCATGACCATGTCACTGTCTATGACAGTGGGGACTCTATGAGCCACGGTGATCACAGTGCAATCTGAGAACTCTTGCCTGATGATCCTCTGAAGAACGGCATCAGTGGTTGAATCAATTGAAGCCGTGGCTTCATCAAGAACTAGGATTCTGTTCCTCCTCAATAGAACTCTTCCCAGGCAAAAGAGCTGCCTCTGCCCAGCACTCCAATTCTCTCCTCCATCACTCACTGTTTGAAATTTGAAGAAGCAGTTCTCATTCCCATTAGCAGAAAAAAGATTCTGAATCATTTTGATTTAAGGTCTGATGATATTGGTACATGCTTGGAGTGTAAGCTACTATTGCATTGCTATGAACAATTATTGTCTTATCTTAGCAGACAGACAATGCTCACCGGAAGAATCAAGCTGATTTGGAAGGCTGCTAATTGTGGCCTTAAGCTGACATTTTTCCAGAGCCTATAGATCAAGAAATGAACATGTGTCGGTTTGCCACATCCATAAAAAAAGATGATCTAACTGGGAGAGATTATAAGAAGAAGTCCAAAAATGAAGCCTAGTATGCATATTACCATCCAAATCTCATGGTCAGAGTAAAGGCCAAGAGGGTCCATGTTCGTCCGAACACTGCCTCTGAACAAAGTGGGCTCCTGAGGGATGATGCTGAGCTTCATCCTCAAGTCCTTCAATCCAATGGAAGTAATGTCTAAACCGTCAATGTAGATTGTCCCACTTGCTGGCTCGACCAATCGAAATAATGCGCTGATCAGAGTCGTTTTCCCGCTTCCAGTTCTTCCGACAACACCGACCCTGTTTCCTTCTTTGAATGTGCAATTGATTCCCTTCAACACGAGTGGTGCATTGGGACGGTACCTTAGCTGAAACCAAATAGGAAAAAACACTTCATATTGGCAACCTGATAAAAATTTCTGATTTTTAATGCAATTCGAACCTTTAGTTCTTGCAGCTCAATCCGGCCCTTTGATGGCCATGAAGACGGTGGCCTATGATTCTCCACGACCGCTGCAGGCTCAGATGGTATGTGCATGAACTGTTTGATTCTCTCGACTGAGATAAGGTAGTTTGACAAGTGGCAATACCACTGGGTCACGAAAACATGCGTACCCGTCAACGTAAAAGCATAAGAAAGAGATAGCCCCACAAGTCCTGCAAGAGCGGGATAAGCAGATTTAACTAGTACTTTTGACAATTTGACAAAGTTCTCGCTGTATCTAGTAAATTTTCAGTTACCTGGAGGTACGTTTCCCTTAGGAAGAAGAATCAGAAGAAGAGAAGCAGTGAGTAGGGTCAGGTTCTGTAGTGTTTCTATTCTCAGAACTAGCCACTCCATTAGCGCATTAGAATGGAAAAAAAGTTTCGCATCAGCATCCACCAGTTTCAGGAAATTGCAGAAGAATCTGTCTACTGCGTTGAAAGCTCTTATGGTGACCACACCATGGGATGTCTCGGCTGCATAGTTCATAAGGGGAGCTTTTGTTGTTCCGTTGATTCTTATTAATTCGCGCGCCGATGCCAAGTAGTATGCCTTTTAGTCATGGGACAGAACATGGTTAGCCTTCTTGTTCAACGGATATGGACAAATTCAAAAGGTCTAGACTTGGAAAATCACCTGAACATATTTTGCAGCAACCATTGCAAAAGTCGCAATCACGAGAACTTGCCATGTGACTGAGGCCATAATCCCAATTACAGCTAGAAGTTCAATTCCAGCAGCTATCACAAAGATGATGGAGAATGGGATGTCAAAATCTAGCATACTTAAGTCTGATGAAGCCTGTGAAAATTTGAACGTCAGCCTGATTCCTTGTATGGAAAGTGCTGAATACAAAATTATGGTGCTGAAGATATCATAAAATGAATGTGAATATAATCTTACTCGGGTCAGAATCCTCCCCACTGGAGTAGAATCGAAGAAGAGCATCGGAGCTCTGAATATTGAATCAGTTAAACCTGAAAAGAAGGCCTTGGAGGCCTTTAGACCCAGATGAGCTATGATGAAGGATCTAAAGAACACAAACAAGGTACTAAGTAATGAAATCCCAGTGAAGACACTGATTAAGGTGCCACTACCAATGTCCGGGAACTGAACAGCTAGTGCTAGCCAATAGGTTGATCCAGCCTGAAGCACCACAAATGCTAACTGTGTCAGTAAGCCTAAAAACAGAAGGGTTGATCCTTTTGACACCATTATGTAATCCCAGAACGCCTTCCACCCAGCGTCACCAATCTCCTTTTCTTCTTCTTCTGTAAGTTGCACTCCCAGTTGGGCCTTCTCAGATTTCTCGCCTTGTTCAGTCTCTTTAGATTCCTCAAGCTTGACCGTATTTGAATTCGCAGCTTCACCAGGGATTTCACTGTTTGAAGGTCCAAATGTGGTTAAAACTTCTTTGTGAGCATTCACAAGCTGTTCGAACGCTGTGACTGCTGTCAAGAGCTCCTGGTAGCTCCCCGATTGTGTAACACGTCCCTCCTCCATCAGCTTCACAGCAGAAAAAGCGATTTATGTCTAGCACCTCCGAAGAAGAAAGTAACATTGGCCGAAACACTTATCTAATTATGTATATGACAAGTATGGAAACCGGTTCTTACCAAAATTTGATCCATATCCGAGAGAAATTCCACTTGGTGAGTCACTAGGATGACCATCTTATTTTCAAGCACGCCCATGACACAGTCCTGCAGTAAAAGACTCGAAAAAGCACGGCAAGCCTGTAAATCTTTGGTGTTTCTCTCGATTATTTTTTTCCTCGGAAAAATATGAATTCAACTTCTTACATTGAAAAGTATTGCAGCAGTGTGCGCATCGACCGCGCTGAAAGGGTCATCAAGAAGATAAATGTCTGCATCGTTATAGACGGCACGAGCAAGTTGAATCCTCTGCTTCTGTCCACCACTCATGTTGAGCCCTCTCTGGCCTATTTCTGTGAGATCTCCATGACTGAAGCCCCTGATATCCTTATCCAGTGCGCACGCTTTTATAGCATTCTCGTAACGGGACGCATCCATTGGTTTTCCATAGAGTATGTTGTCCCTAACCGTCCCACTTTGGATCCAGGAAGTTTGAGAAACATAAGCGATTGATCCACATATTGTAACCTACAATAAGAAACACGAAAGAAATTAAAAATATGTACATGACAGTGGTGTACAACTTATGGGCATAGATATCTGGAAAACTCACAGTTCCCGTAGTTTTGGTCATTTCTCCTAGTATGGCATAAAGAAGCGACGATTTGCCGGCCCCGACTGGACCACAGATTGCTATCTTCTGCCCACATTTGGCTTCCAAGTTTATGTCTTTCAGAGTCGAGAGTGGAGAGTCCATGTCCCAAGCAAAATTTCCTGATAAAATGTGTATGCTGGCGGTGCTAGACGAATCCTCTAATGGGACTGCCCTTATTCTGTCGTTCTTCAGCTCGTCATCTACCAGAAACGCATTAATTCGATTGAAGGACACCATCGTTTGGATCAATATAGAAAGGGCCTCAGGGATCATTCTAACAGGCTCACCCATCGCCCGCAACGTTGCAAGAACTGTGAAGATAGTACTAGCATTTAATGGGGCGCTCTGCCAGAGAGCACAACCTAAGAAAATCACCGAAGAAATTATAGTCGGAGACACCCAATAAATCCCAGCTGCATAAGCCCTCTGGAACTGGGCTTTGGCCAGCCACTTCATCTCGGTGGCACGGCCCAACTCTATCAAGTTTCTGAATCTTTCTTCCCACGACTGCAACTTTATGATCTTCATGCTGTTCAGGATCTCTGAAGTGGACCGGAGCCGCCCATCTTGGGCGATCATGAACTGGGACTGGCAGTTTTGGAGGATCTTGGCGAAAGGGACATTTAGGAGTCCACAAATGAGGAGCGGGACTAAGGCCGGAAGAGCACCAACGCCGATCACCGCAAAGAGCACACCGATGGACCCGAAGAGTTGCAGCGTGAGGGTCCAAGTGGAATGAAACCACCAAGGCAATTCACCCATCCGATATGCATCCACTGCGATATAATTCACGATTTCACCTGTTGAGTGCCGTTTTCTACCGGTGTTCGAAACCATAAGTTTCCTCATTCCAGACTGGAATTGAAGAAGTAATGCCTGGTAAAAAGACTCGACTACCATAAGAGCCGATCTCATCCTCATTCCAGACCTCCTGGAATTGAAGATGAACTTCCCAGAGTTTGAGTAATTTTATTTAAAAAATATAGAGATATGTTTTGGATAAAATCGCCTCTGCATAATAATAAGAAAAGACTCGACTAGGTGTGGATCTTGGCAAGAATCTTGAAGCGCCCTAATCGAATAAGGAACCCTTGAGATGACAAATTTCCAGCGCCTTCATTCGAGTAATTGACGAACCAATACAGTAACAAAGGAGAAACAACAACGGATATCATTCGGAAAAGAGCACATAAGCCTGTGAAGATGTTCTCCTTGAAATATACTTTCGCAATGGTCTTGATAATTAAGTAGCTCTGTGACCCCTTTGGATCACTTACAACCACATCCCATGCACGTGCAAATTTTTGATAGGCCAGATCAGCTTCATCCTCGGAGACCAGAGATGGGATGTCCTCGAACTCTAGTGGTTTTGAGTATCCCAAGCGTAACAATGGATTAATCCAAGAAAATGTCAACTTGCTGAGACATCTGGCACAGCCAAGCTGTGACCGGGATTCATAAGGCTTTGCACCTAGTAGAGGTTCGTATAATTTCTCATCTGATTTGGGTTTGATAACCACAACATATCTCCTGAAGGCACAGTACAGGAGAAGTAAGTTTATAGGCCAAGTCGCAATGTCTAAAACTTTGATTCCGTGCCCATCCAGCAAGAGCCTGATGTTGAGAGCTGTGACGAACAAACAGAAGGCGACCCACCAAAGAGTGACCAGAGTTCTGATCCATTTTGATTTCACAGCAAGTAACGAAACTGTCAAAGACATCCATATCAATCCTCTAATAAAGTGAAGCAACCAGCTCTGAGGTCTAGTTATGTCGGATTGAACTATAGAACCCCAGAGGCCAACACCAAAGTGTGCGATGCCACTAAATGCGCAACACACTGCGGCGACAAGGAGTACCAAGTCCCTCTCAGTGTTGTTTCCATTAGCATTGCGCTTTCTAAGGCTGACGGCAATCCATAAGACGTAGAAAGCGCAGAGGAAAAGCAGGTTGGTTGCGTCAATTATGCTCCTTTGGATGCAAGAACCCAAATCAAGCACTCCATCACATGTCCAAGAGAATGCCTCTGAATTCAACATATACCAAAAAAAGAATGAAAAACTAGAATTGCAGTAGGCCCGTTTGTAACTGACCAAGTTAGCTAAAGCAGAGAGCGGAAGACCAAAAACATGTCAAATGAATAATATCTGTTTCGTTCATACAAAAGAAACAATGTCAGTTTCATTGCGGAGACACTTCAATGATCATCATGCTATCGATGTACCTGGTAAGCTCCAGAGGAGGGCCATGAATGGAAGAGATTGGGTTCTTGGGGCACTGAGCTTTTGCTTCTCCTCAGTCCTCAGGCACACCAATTGATGCAGGAGTTCATATAAAAAAAAACAGAAGAACCGTTCAATGAATGAGAATGAAGAGCCTTATAATAATAATGATGATGATCTTGTCTCGGATATATTCACGAGAATAAAAGAATAGGATTAGTTATTATTTAGCATAATTAGTAACCATTATGTGCCCAAAAATAATTTCTGATTAGAAAATAAAACATTTGAAGGCGTTTAGTAACTACCTAAAATTTATATTCCCAAAATATAATTACCTTTAACACGTCCTCAAATGTTTTAATCTAAATCATTTTCTTTTAATTTTTAATAATTTTATTTTCTTTCTTTTTCTTTTTTTCTTTTTTTTTTTTTTTTTATTTTTATTTTTCTCTTTTTCTTCAAGCTTTGGTTGGTTGCCAAGCTCAAGATGACCAACAATCAGCGATAAGCTAGAGCATTGTCAGCCTTGAGCGAGGCCACACCTTGTTGGTTGAGCCTTGGCTAGGCGAGATCTGGAGAGGTGAGCTTGCCCAGCCACCAGCGGGACTCAACCTCGTCGGGCCAACACGAGCTTGCTGGACCTCGCCTAACTAGTCACCGCTGGTGGCGGTGAAAGAAGAAGAGAGAAGGAAGAAGAACAAGAAGAAGAGAAAAATAAAAAATAAATTTAAGTTGGCTTGATTCTTGAATTGTTCTTGGGAATAAAGAAGCAACTTTTTTTTATTCCTTGATTATGTTCCAAATCTATTCTCAGGAACAAAATTTGTTTCCGAGAATAAAAATTTACCAAACGGTTTTTCGTTCCAAATTTATTCTTTGGAACAAAAGAATAGAATCAATCACTATTTGGCAAGTTGCCAAACGCGCCCTCGACAAACAGGCCCTGAGCAGACGGGAACTCTAAGCTTTCTTCCTCATTATTTTTATATATACATTTGATTGAAGCTCCTGGCTGGTTTTGGGGTTTGTAGATTGGGAACTTTTGGATGTTAGGCGATTGCTCGTCTTTATCTCAATCTTGGGACTCCAACCAACGTAAAAATACACGCAGATGGTCTTTGTCCGAACCTCAATCAGCTCCACCTCGTAACTGCGAAAAGATAAACAGACAGAGAGACTTTGCAATATTACAAATTCGAATTATACATATCCAACTCACCATCTTCTGCCAGTTTTATCATCAAATTCTAAACGCCTGTACACACAGACCTTGCGGCTTTTGGCATGATGGATTTAGCCAAGAAATGACATGTTGCAGTTTCAATTGGTAGCAGCTGCAGACTTTCGCGTGCCGTGCCTTATCTTGTTTTTTCCTGAAAAAGTAATGAGGAAATCTGGTCTGCATCGATAAAGTTAGATTGCCGATGCTATAGGAGGTGCAAATTGGATCTGGAAACAATTCCTTGACTTCATATGCTTTTAAATGTAATATTTTCACGTTGCATGGTGCCTATATTTCTTATTTATTTTAACTCCTTTGATTGATGATTAAATCTTTTGATCAAAATCCTCAAGCGAAAAGCATAACGGGAGCAGATTAAAATTCATATCAGCATTCAAATCTAATCATGCATACGGTAATTTATAGCTACTAAACGGCTAACAACAGTTGCAAAGAAAGTAAACAATCTACTTGTCTCCTAAAATTTAGCAACATATATATACAAACGGTTATCAAAATACATACCACTTCCATAATCATGACCTCATCACTTGCCCCACCTCAATGGTTCGATCCATATTTCGTATCTTCTCTTTCAAACGGCTATGACAGCCCGTATTTCTCAGCTATTATCATCGGTGGCCCTTGAACTTCTTGGCCTCTATGAACCGGTGATCACGTTAGCCGAAATTATTGGCCTCAATCTTTGCTTTAACTTTGACCCCACTATCGATTGAATCGACTTTCAATAACCAACACCTTGCGACTCAACACTTAATAATTTTATTTCATGATACCCGTCAGCAACTTTCTGTCACATTGTCGATTGTCTGAAATTGCCGACCAAAAATAAAAGGTCAAAAAGTCCAAACCTTGCCATGCCTTGCTAAACTTTTTAATTGGACTAATTCAGTCATAAACCTTTTACTATTGGTAACAATTCAGTTCATCCGGCCAATTTTGGCTAGCCCGACGCTGATGTGGACGTCGGCCGGTGGCCGGACACGTGGAAATTTTTATGATTTTTTAATTATTTTTTCGAATTTTTTTTAATTTTTTTTAATTTTTTTAAAATTTTTTTTTTTCTTTTCTTTTTCTGTCTTCTTCCTAGCGGTTTTTATTCCATATTTTAGGTATATTAGTATAGTTTATACTAATAGTTTATTATTTCATATTTAATAAAATTTTGATTAGTTAATATTTTGATTACTTAATATAAATAGAATTAATCAATAGAATTTCTATGATTTGATAGAATTAGCTAGGCCGATACTCACAAGGTGATTCCAATTCAATTTACAATTTATATTAATAAAATAATTATATTAATTATATTAAATTTCGAATATTTTTTTTTTATTTGAAAATTTTTATTCATATTATATTTTATTATATTATATTTTCAATTTCAAAAGAATTTTTGACATTTCCATGAAGCTCTTCTTTTTGCCGCCCGGGGGTCGCGGCCCTTGCCCGGCCTCCCGGCCGCCTGGCGAGGCGGCCTCCGGATCCTGGCAAGGCCGCCTCGGTCGCGGCCACGGGCGAGGCTCGAGCGGCCCTCGCCCCCGCCGGCAAGGGTTGTAGTCCTCGCCCAAGGCCACAACCGAGGCTGACCTCGCCCAGATTTGGGCTAAGCCGCCTTGCCCGCGGCCTTGGGCGAGGCGAGCGAGGGCCACAACCCTCGCTGACGGTTGGCAAAGGCCGCTCGGCCTCGCCCAAGGCCGCGACCGAGGCTAGCCTCGCCCGCATCCGGCAGCCTGGCGGCCTCGCCGGGCCAATTTGGGTGAGGCCAGCTCCCCACGAGGTCGAGGGCCGCGACCCTCGCCGACGGCGTGAGGGCTTCGCGGCCCGCCCCGTGGCTGGCGAGCCTCATCGGAGGCTCGCCGACCACCGCTAGGAAGAAGACAGAAAAAGAAAAGAAAAAAAAAAAATTAATTAAAAATAATTAAAAAATCATAAAATTGCCACGTTAGATCCGAGCCACCGACGTCCACGTTGGTTTGGCCAAAATTGGTCGGATGGACTGAATTGGTACCAAAAAAGGTTTAGGACTAAATTGGTCATGTTAAAAGTTTGGACTGACCTGACATTGAACGCAATGTTTCTTTTTTTTTTCCCACCAAAAAGACTTGGCCAATTCCAACCTTGCCATGCCTTGCTAAAAAAATTACTGCCCAAGTCAAAAACATGAGCTCGATCAATTTTGGGTGTTGACAGGTTTTTTTTTTTTTTTTTTGGTCAGTAAGGGTGTTGACAGGTTCGTAACGTGAAAATGTTAACAGTAAGGCTCCATTCGTTTATAAAAAAAAAAAAAAATGTTTTTTAATAAGTCATTTTCTAAGAAAATGATAATATTTTCCGGATTCAATTTAAAACTTGAAAATAAATTTAAATATATTTTCCACCATTTATATCTAATTTGATTTTTTGGGAAAAATTACCAAAAATAAATCGAATTTTTAAATTTTTAAATATTTTTAAAGATTATTTTTAAATAGTTTTTTTAATTGAAATTATAATAAAACGATTTTTTTTCCTTTCTTTTCTTTTTTCCTCTTCTTGCTCCTTCTTCTCCACTGACAGCGTGCCTTAGCGCCAACAACCCAACGACCTAACAAGACGTGGGTCGGCGAGCTCAAGGTTCGGCCGATTAGGCCAACCCAAGTTCTGCCAAGCCCAGTGAGCTTGTGGCTTGCTTGAGGTAGTTGGGCAAGCTCAAGCTCAAGCCTTGCTGTATTTGGCAGCTTGGGCCTCACCGATCTATGGCCGGGGATTTTCCAAGGAAGGAAAAAAAAAAAGGAAAGAAAAGGAAAAAATAAAAAAAATAATAAAACTTGATTTTTGTAAAAATAAAAAAAAAGTAAAAAAGAAAACATAAAAATAAAAAGAAAATGTGTTTGTTGAAAGTTGGTGAAATGAAAAATATTTTCCACTTCCTGAAAAATGGGAAATTTTTTCTCATTTTTGAATGTATTTACACAGGAAAATTTAAAAACGTTTTTCTAAAAATTATTTTCTATGAAATGAATAGAGTTAACTTATAACATTATAAAATATCCCAAATTGTCGTAAGTGATGGCAACCATATTTGGTAGTTGTCTTCAATAATTATAATTGCCATATAAGTATTTGTAAATGAGAAGTTACTAACAATCCTTCACATTTAATTACATCACCCAAGTCTTATAACTGCCATATAAGTATTCTTTAATTTTTTTTTTCTGGTCCCACAGTCCAAATTACATGTGAGAACGACCCCGTCAGTTGCTGGACTGAACCATAGAACTTCCCCACTTCAAATTCGACCGCTTAATGTGTGGATACAATGAAGTTACGATGGGAATGTGACCGTGGGACATGTTACCGAGGTACGGAAAGCATAATCATCGCAACTTTCGACTCTCGAATTTCTTCATTCTTTTTTCTATTACATGCTTTTTGATTGGTATTTTTCCTAATCATATGTTTGTGACAAAAATTCGACCAAATATACTCGTTGCGGTGGAACCAGACACCATTGAAATCGTTTTCCACAATTTGAACGGCGTTTAATCAATGAAAAAAGACAAAAAAAAAAAAAAGAAAAAAAATGGTTTTATCGTCATGGACGTAATTATAGGGAAATGCATCATTTTCCTCCCCATTATCAAAATATATACCATTTTATATATCTTATAAAACAGTTTATAATAGATGATGAAATAATATTAAGTACTATTTCAACAAACACATGATATGCAATGCACTTTATTACAAAGCTATTACATTATAGGCACAATGGAAAACTAATTATTTAGTGACAACAAGCAAGGGTGCCTTAGCAGTAATCATTTTCAAAATTGAGGGAGGAGCTTCTCCTGCAACTTGACCAGTATTCAGCGACCAGCTTGGAGAAGTAGGAATCGGTCTCCATCAACTTTGAGGGCTCCTCATACTCCACCAGATTTCCTTCAAAAAAATGAGATCGATGTTAAAAATATTAAAAGAAATTGGCTAAGTTTTCTATCAAGAATTCATAATTTGAAAAAAAAAATTGTTTATAGGAACATTTATTAATTGAAAACTCGCATTTACTAATGGAATGATTACAATTACCGTAATTTGAAAAAATAAATGTGTTAGTGTCTGAACCTTACTTGTGTCATTGAGTTTTTCACAAGGTCAGTGTGCCAAATAAAAGACCTTTTATTATATCTAATTTGAGTAAGCTACGGAATGAATTTTCCCCTGCCCTCCATCATAGTAAATTCTCAAAATCAATTGCCTAATTGGTCTTTGAAATACCCATCACAATTGAAAATGAGACAGATATGTCTTAATGCTTCGAGGATAAGCCAAAACTCAAATTAGAAAAAGAAAATGGATTTGTGATTGTATCCTGAGAGAAATTATAAATGTAGAGGATGATTAGAAACTTACCATAAGAGAGGACCATGACCATGTCACTGTCTATGACCGTGGGGACTCTGTGAGCCACGGTGATCACAGTGCAATCTGAGAACTCTTGCCTGATTATCCTCTGAAGAACAGCATCAGTTGCTGAATCAATCGAAGCAGTGGCTTCATCAAGAACAAGGACTCTGTTCCTCCTCAATAGAACTCTTCCCAAGCAAAATAGTTGCCTTTGCCCAGCACTCCAATTCTCTCCTTCATCACTCACTGTTTGAATTTTGAACAAAGCCGTTCACATTCCCATTAGCATAAAAAAGAGTCAGAATCATTTTGATTGAAGGTACGCGATATTGGTACATGCATGTAGTGGAAGGCACTGCTGCATGGCTACTAGCAATTAGTGTCGGATCTTAGTAGGATTTTAGTGACTTCCAATCTGCGACTAGATTTTGACATGTAATGTAACACATGATGCTCACCGGAAGAATCGAGCTGATTCGGAAGGCTGCTAATTGTGGCCTTGAGCTGACATTTTTCCAGAGCCTACAAATTTTGAAATGATCGGGGGTTGGTTCGCCACATCTATGAAAAGGATGATCTAATTGGGAGATATATTATGAAGATTGAAATCCAAAAATGAGCACTATTGTACATATTACCATCCAAATGTCATGGTCAGAGTAAAGGCCAAGAGGGTCCATGTTAGTCCTAACACTGCCTCTGAACAAAGTGGGCTCCTGAGGGATGATGCTGAGCTTCATCCTTAAGTCCTTCAATCCAATGGAAGTAATGTCTAGCCCATCGATGTAGATCTTCCCGCTTGCTGGCTCAACCAATCGAAACAATGCGCTGATCAGAGTCGTTTTCCCGCTTCCTGTTCTTCCAACAACGCCCACTCTGCTTCCTTCTTTGAACGTGCAAGTGATACCCTTCAGCACGAGCGGTGCGTTGGGACGGTACCTTAGCTGAAACCAAGTAGGGAAAAACCCTTCGTATTAGCAACCTGCAAAAAATTTCTGATTTTGAGTTGCAATTTGTACCTTTAGTTCTTGCAGCTCGATTCGACCCTCTGATGGCCATGAAGAAGGTGGCCTATGATTCTCCACGACCGCTGCAGGCTCAGATGGTATGTGCATCAACTGTTGGATCCGCTCAGCTGAGATGATGTAGTTTGACAAGTAGCAATACCACCGGGTCACGAAAACATGCGTACTCGTCAACGAAAAAGCATAAGAAAGAGATAGCCCCACAAGCCCTGCAAGACCGAAATAAATAAATTTAACTAGTACTTCCGACAATTCAATAAGTTCTCGCTGTTTTAATGTAAGTTTTTATTTACCTGGAGGCACATATCCTTTAGGAAGTAGAATCAGAAGAAGAGAAGCGGTGAGTAGGGTCAGGTTCTGAAGTGCTTCTATTCTCAGAACTAGCCACTCCATAAGTGCATTGGAGTGGAATAGAAGTTTCGCATCAGCATCCACCAGTTTCACGAAATTGCAGAAGAATCTGTCTACTGTGTTAAAAGCTCTAATGGTGACCACACCTAGTGATGTCTCGGCCGCATAGTTCATGAGAGGAGCCTTTGTCGTTCCGTTAATTCTTATTAATTCACGCGCCGATGCCAAGTAATATGCCTTTATAGTTGAGGGACTTAACATGGTTAGCCCTTCTTGATCAATAGATATAGTCAAATTTAAAAGGTCTAGTCTTAAAAAATTACCTGAACATATTTTGCAGCAACCATTGCAAAAGTCGCAACGATGAGAACTTGCCACGTGACTGAGGCCATGATCCCGATTGTAGTCAGAACCTCAATTCCAGCAGCTATCACAAAGATGATAGAGAATGGGATGTCCAAGTCTAGTACACTGAAATCTGATGAAGCCTGCGAGATTTTAAATGTCAGCCTAATTCTTCATATGGTAAGTGCTTGATAAAAAATGATAGTGCTGAAGATATTGAAACATGAATAAGAGAATGATCTTACTCGGGTCAGAATCCTCCCCACTGGAGTAGAATCGAAGAAAAGCATCGGAGCTTTGAATATGGAATCAGTGAAACCTGAAAAGAAGGCCTTGGAGGCCTTTAGACCCAGATGAGCTCCAAAGAAAGATCTTAAGTACACGAACACAGCACTAAGCGAGGAAATGCCCGTGAAGACACCTATTAAAGTGCCACTACTAATGTCGGGAAATTGAATAGCTAGTGCTAGCCAATAGGTCGATGCAGCCTGAATCGCCACAAATGCTAACTGCATCAATAAGCATAAAAACAGAAGGGTTAATCCTTTTGACACCATTATGTAATCCCAGAACGGCTTCCACCCGGCATCACCAATCTCCTTCTCTTCTTCTTTGGTAAGTTGCACTCCCGGGTGGGCCTTCTCAGATATCTCAACTTGTTTACTCTCTTTAGATTCCTCGTGCTTCACTGAAAAGGAATCCACAGTTTCACCGGGGATTTCACTGTTTGAAGGTCCAAATGTGGTTAAAACTCCTTTGTGAGCATTCACAAGCTGTTCAAATGCTGTTCCTGCAATCAAGAGCTCCTGATAGCTCCCTGACTGTGTAACACGTCCCTCCTCCATGAGCTTCACAGCACAAAAAGCGATTCATGTTTAGCATATCTGAAAAAGAAAGTACCACTGGCCTAAACTTTTCTAATTGTGCATATGAGAAGTATGAACACCGGTTCTTACCAAAATACGATCCATATCTGAGAGAAATTCCACTTGGTGAGTCACTAGGATGACCATCTTATTTTCGAGCGCACCCATGACACAGTCCTGCAGTAAAAGACTTGATTTAAGAACAACAGGCTTTTTAATGATTAGTGTTTCTCTCGATTATTTTTTCCCTAGGAAAATATGACCTCAACTTCTTACATTGAAAAGTATTGCAGCAGTGTGCGCATCGACCGCGCTGAAAGGATCGTCGAGAAGATAAATATCTGCATCGTTATAGAGGGCCCGAGCTAGTTGAATCCTCTGCTTCTGTCCACCACTCATGTTGAGCCCTCTCTGGCCTATTTCTGTGAGATCTCCATGACCGAAGCTTCTGATATCTTTATCCAGTGCACATGCTCTTATGGCCTTCTTGTATCGGGCCTCATCCATTGGTTTTCCGTAGAGTATGTTGTCCCTAATTGTCCCGCTTTGGATCCAGGAAGTTTGAGAAACATAGGCAGTCGATCCACATATTTTAACCTAAATCAAGATACATGAAATAATTAAAGTTAGGCGCGTGACAGAGGCGCACATCTTACGGGCATAGATGTCTTGAAAACTCACAGTTCCTGTGGTTTTGGTTATTTCTCCAAGTATAGCACAAAGAAGCGATGATTTGCCCGCCCCAACTGGACCACAGACCGCAATCTTCTGCCCACATTTGGCTTCCAGGTTTATGTCTTTCAGAGTCAAGATTGCAGATTCCACGTCCCAAGCAAAATTTCCTGACAAAATCTGTATGCTTGTGGTACTAGACGAATCCTCCGCAGGGACTTCCCTTATTCTGTCGTTCTTTAGCTCGTCGTCCACCAAAAATGCGTTGATACGATCAAAAGAAACCATCATTTGGATCAATGTAGACAGGGCCTCAGGGATCATCCTTACAGGCTCGCTCATAACCCGCAACGTTGCAAGAACCGTGAAGATAGTACTAGCGTTTAATGGCGCACTCTGCAAGAGAGCGCAACCTAAGAAAATCACCGAAGAAATTATAGTCGGGGACATCCAATAAAGCGCTGTCCCGTAAACCCTCTTGAACTGGGCTTCGGCCAGCCACTTCATCTCAGTGGCACGTCGTGACTCGATCAAGTTCCTGAATTTTTCTTCCCACGACTGCAGCTTTATGATCTTCATGCTGTTCAGGATCTCTGAAGTGGACCGGAGCCGCTCGTCTTGGGCGGTCATGAACTGGGACTGGCAGTTTTGGAGGATCTTGGCGACAGGCACATTGAGGAGTCCGCAAATGAGGAGCGGGACTAAGCCTGGAAGAGCGCCAATGCCAATCACCGCAAAGAGGACACCAATGGACAGGAAGAGTTGCAGCGTGAGGCTCCAAGTGGAATGGAACCACCAAGGGAATTCACCCATCCGATACGCATCCACAGCGATGTAATTCATGATTTCGCCAGTTGAGTGTCGTTTTCTTCCGGTGTTCGAAATTTTCAACTGCTTCTTGTAGACCGCTACCATAAGAGCCGATCTCATTCTCATTCCGGACCTCCTGGAATCAAAGAAGTAATGTCTCTGCGAAAAGGACTCCACTAGCTTGGCAAGAATCAAGCATCCAATAATAGTGAACCCTTCTGACAAATTTCCCTGCTCTCCATTCGAGTAATTCACAAACCAGTACAGTAACAAGGGGGAAACAACGACAGATATCGTTCGGGAAAGTGCACATAAGCCTATGAAAATGTTCTCATGGAAATATACTTTTGCGATGGTCTTAATAACCGAGTAACTCTGTGAACCCTTTTGTTCGCTTGCAACTGAATCCCACGCGATTGCAAATTTTTGATAGGCCAGATCAGCTTCGTCCTTGGAGACAAGAGATGGGATGTCCTCGAACTCTAGCGGCTTCGAGTACCCCAAGCGTAACAATGGATTAATCCAAGAAAATGTCAACTTGCTGAGGCAGCTGGCACAGCCGAGCTGTGAGTGGGATTCATCAGGTTTCGCACCTAATAGAGGTTCGTATAATTTCTCATCTGGGTTCGGTTTTGGAACCATAACATATTTCCTGAAGGCACAGAACAGAAGTAGAAAGTTTATAGGCCAAGTCACAATGTCTAAAACTCCGATTCCGAGTCCTCTCAACAAGAGCCAGATGTTCAGAGCGGTGACGAGCAAACAGAAGGCAACCCACCAAAGAGTGACTATGGTCCTCATCCACTTGGATTTCGCAACAAGCAAAGAAACTGTCAAAGACATCCATGTCAATCCTCTAACAAAGTGAAGCAACCAGCTCTGCGGTCTATTTATGTTGGCTTGAAGTATAAGACTCCGGAGGGCGATACCAAAGTGCGCGAGGCTACTAAATGCACAACAGACAGCAACAACAATGAGTACTGAGTCCTTCCTAGTGCTGTTTCCATTGGCGTTGTGCTTCCTAAGGCTGTTGGCAATCCACAAGACGTAGAAAGAGCAGAGGAAAAGCAGGTTGGCGCCATCAATGATGCTACTCTGGGTGCAAGTACTGAAATCAAGCTCTCCATCACATATCCAAGAGAATGCCTCTGATTTCAGCATATAAGGAAAAGGAGTGAAAAGCTAAAACTGGAGTAAGCCTCTGTCATTACCGACTAAGTAAGCAAAAGCATGCATCGAAAGGCAAAAAAACATGTCGAAGTGTCAATAATACAGTACTATGAACAAATAAGTTCCATTCTTACAAAAGAAACAACGTCAGTTTCATCGCAGAGACGCTGTTCACGATAGTATTGACATACCGGGTAAGGTCCAGAGGAGAGCCATGGATGGAAGAAGCTGGGTCATTTGGGCTCTAAGCTTTTGCTTCTCCTCAAGCACACCGACTGATGTAGTAGTTCAGACATAAAACATGAAGGGCTGTTCAGTGAATGAGAACGAAGAGGCTAATAATAATAATGATCTAGCCCCAGATTTGACGCGGACCAGACGATAAAACTCTGAGCTCAGAATGCAAATCGGGTTCATATACATGCTTGTCTTAATCTTTGTCACAAACATGCATCTCATGGTACTCCTACCCATATAAAAATGCACGCAGATGGTCTTTGTCTGAACCTCAATTGTAACATTTGAGAAAAATTTTAATAGGTCAAAGAAAAGGTGGTGGGACCCACTTTAAACAAAGAAAGAAAAAGAAAACAGAAAAAGGGGAAGAGATAAAAGGAAAGAAAGCCCACGTTCAGGCAGCAGAAAGAAAAGAAGAAGAAGAAAGAAGAAGAAGAAGAAGAAGAGGAGAAAGAGGAAGAAAGGAAAGGGATTTTGGTACGTGCACGCCACGGATGCCTCACTAAGCCGACTCGACTCCATAACACAGCACCCGGTAAGAGATTAAGCCCCTCATTTGTCCAATTGAAGTAATTTATGGGTTTAGGGCTCAAATTCGGAATTTTTGGAAAATTGAGCGGCAAAGTCTGATTTTGGAGTCGTTGAGCCACGTATTTTTGTAGTAATGATGATTTAGGGTGTTGTGGAGCCATGGGATTTTACGGATCGTGATTTGAGCTTGTGGTTTGTCCGAAACAAAATTTCAAAGATTCCCGCGCGCAGTGAACAGTACGCATCCAGCAGCTTTGGGCCTATATTTTGTTACCTTTCGGCTTGATTTTGGGACGGTGAAGTTGGGATTCTTGTAATATGTGTCAAGGGCTCTCTATTGACTATAAATTCGTTTGGATCGGGGTTCAGAGGAGGAAGTTAAGGCATGATCAAGTTTTGCGCTTAAACTCCGTATTGCGAATAGCTCAATCAATCGCTTTGGTTATGCGATTTGTTAGTGTGTAGAAGTCATTTTGTTATAGTTAAGGCGTAATTTAGTCATTTCGTAGTTGCGATAGAGTTTTATTAGATTTTAACATTATTCCTCGGTTATTTGATAGGACCGTGAGTTCGACGATATGGGTATTGTTCGTCGTTTGGTTGTAGACGACGAGGTGAGTGGTACTATATTTTCTTTGGTTTTATAAAATCATATCTTGAAATATATATGTATATATATTGAATCGAGAAGAGCATTTTTATTGCATAAAAGCCGGAGCGAGCATTTACTACCCTTTGGTTGATTATGAGTGTTTGAAAAGCGTATTATACAAAGCTTGTGGAGAAATATATATGAAGTTGCTTTGCGACCGATTGATGGAAAAGTTTATGATGATTTGAGAAATAAATATGAAATGGATGATGGGCTATGCTGCAAATGTTATTTGTTTGATTTAAGATATTGATTTCTGGATTGGATTTCTGGTATTGGAGAATGGTCATTTATGCTCAATATGACTGTGAACCCAATGAAGGGTTTTTGAGGTATGCATACTAGGTTTAGGATATCCTTCTGGACCCAGCCATCGGCTTTGTAGGTGGAGACATTGCCAAGGGGAGAATCTTGGTCGCCTTGTCACAAGGCGTTGTGTCGTGACCATGGTTAGTTATTGAGCAAAAGATTGGTCGATGGATGGACCATCGACGTGTGTTTGATATGAGATGAATCAATGGATAGACCATTGATGTATTTTTTATGGAGATTATTCAATGGATTTGACCATTGATACTTGACTTTTGATGGAGATTTAAATGAGTTTTCCATTTTAGTATAAAGCTTTGATGATAAGAAATGACTCTTATATGACTCAATATGTATTTTATATATTGAGTTGGCGTTATGAAGTTTGGTATTGTTTTGTATACATACATAGTGGTTGTTCGATCTGCTTAGAAGATATGTACTACTCACTGAGCTGTTGTTGCTCATTCCACTCCTCCTTTAATATTTTCAGGTTCCTCGATTGGCGGCAAATAGAGCGAGTGTGCCGTCGGTGGGAAACTTTTGAGGAGTTCTATTTTGGGTATGGCCAAAGGAAGTGGTGCACTTTCCTTGCTAGTGGTTGGATTGTCTGAGTTCTAATTGTATATTTTTTTTTAGTGGATTATAGAAACTCTGATGTTGCAATCAATCTGTTAGTCTAATATGTATATATGGTTTGATATATATATATATATATATATGATATATATATATATGTATGATATGTATCGTCAGTTGTTGATTGTGTTTGAGGCTGCGTCCTTTGTGTGGAAGGACGGCCGTGACATCCCTATTCTTTGAGTTTTGGGGTGTGACATCAATAGCCTCTTATCACACAATTACCATAAAACTAACCCATAGAGAGAGAGAGAGAGAGAGAGAGAGAGAGAGAGAGAGACTTTGCAACATTTCAAATTTGGATTATGTAGATCCTACCTTACCATCTTTTGATAGTTCAATCATTAAATTATTGGCATTCTTAAGCGTCTCTATACTCTAAACTAAGTCTCTAGGTAATCTACAGCTAAAATGCAATCCGTGAAGAGCTTGAACACGAGGTTCGCCCATTGAGGGATGGCATATCTGCTACAACTAATTTGGTTTTCCCTAGTTCTAAACATAGATCCCCTCATTGGTATCAAAGCCATGTTCCATTTGTAACTTAGTATGTTCTATGCGCTTAGATGGTTAATTCAATGTAGAGAAAACTTCTCTTCATCATGACCGATCTGGATATTACTCAAATAACTCTCAATGCTCCTATAACTCTTACTCCATTTTCATCTTCTTCCTCTTTATCTGAGTTTCAAGTATCAAATGCTTCTAAGATCAACTATCTTCATGAAGTCTCTCTTGTGATGATACTAAAATCTCGAAAATCCAGCTTCCTCTTATGAACTCCTATTAGGCTTTTGCTAAACCATCCTCTTCGTTTTCTCTCATCCGCTCTATACGACTTTATTCGTCATACTTCGAAAGAAGTAAGAGATTATGTGCAATCTTCCAAGTTTGACCAGCACTCTATTCCATCCACTGAAAATGAGTATTTTGTTACTATCCATATTCCTTCAGAATTTCCTAAATAGTGGACTCAACAAGGATATTCTCATATCCATTATGGTGCTGTGCGACTTGCACTCACTTTCATGGTTGAAAAGGCTTGCCAATTGTGACAAGAATGACCCTATTGGATACTCGGTTCTTATAATATCAGCATTTTTGTATTGGCACTATCCAAACCACCTTGAATACTGGGACAATTTTTGTAATCTTATATTCAAACTTCAATGTTGTTCTTTCATATCTTCAATTGTTTTCTTTCTTGAAGGTTCAAATCCAACTCATTGGAGCACCCCCAAACCGCCGACTCTATTGTTGCAACCCTTCATTATCAAATGGTCTACCGAGTGCAGAATCATGCCCTTGATCTCAATTTCCATAATGGAAATGAAGATACTTTATTCATCTCCATGCAGAATGACCAAGCTTCTTGTATCCATGTTCCTAGGCAAATTCCTAAAGAAAAGTTGTCAAAACAACAAGCCACTCCAATCCTCAGATTTTCAATTCATAAGGAAAAAGGATGGCATTGTTGCTCTCAAATTTGGCAAAAAAAAAAAAATGAGGAAAGCCCTTCCATCTTCCAAACTTTGTTTATGATCTAACCTTGTGTTCCAAATCCCTGAGCCAAACCTAAAGAAACTTGTCCAATACTTCCAAAGTAATGGAAATCATGTCCATTACTACAAAGACCCTTATGACCGTTGTTCTTGGGATCATTTTTGCCAGTTTTCTTCATGTATAAATTCTCCTAATGAAGTAGACTTGGCCACAAAGCCCAAGCGAAAAGCCTGAAAAGCTAGAGATGGTTTATATCAAAGGCACTTGAATGGAGACCCCTATATTGATACTTTTGGTAAAAGTAATAAGTTCCAATTTATGGTTTCCTATGCCCCATCTCCACTACCCTCATATGCATTGTGACCTTCATCACCCTCAGCTTCACCACCCTCGCCTCCCTATAAAAAAACCAGTTATTTCTTCATTTTACAAGCCAATCCTTAAGTGGATGAAAAGGAATTCAATCCCACTTGAACCACCAAAAGAAACACCATCTTGTCAAAACTATCAAAAAGAAGTTAACCTTTCTATTTCTATGTTCCAAGAGATAGATTTTCCCCCTCTTGTTCGAGAAGACTCTAAGCTTTTTTTCCTTGCCACCGAACAATTTATTGATCGATAGGGGAGATATCATCATGTCCCAAAAATTCCTGCCCCAACTAATGTGGATGAACATAGTTGACAAAAAAAAAACTCATATTGCCGAAACTTTTTTGAATTGGCAACCAAAAACTCTTTTCGCGCATTATAATGCCTTCAAGACGATTGACTCCAAGATTGTTGATGTGCAACGAAATCTCAAAAGATATGATGAATTCACCAAAAAAAAATGATTTTTGATTTCCAGTATATGCTTCATGCCTTGGAATCATGATAGCATTTAGGATATCACTATCTTGAAAGCCCCAAGATTGAAATAGAGAAGCTCAAAAGGCAAATCCAACTCCTTGAAGAGGGAAAGTTTAAGCTTTTTGATCCATTCCCCGTTCTGCTTAGGATTGAGTACTCTTTTCCGCCACCACTACTTCAGTCTTTGTTGTCTTTGCAGAAACTCTACTCGACAAGATAGAACTAATGTGGTAGAAATGCAAAATCGCCCATGAGAAATGGAAAGGCTAAGGAGGGAGAAGGGAAAAGAAAGATTCCTGAGGAATCCTTCAAATCTGCGAAAGAGGATTCAAATCAGTTGATGCTATCTCATTCATAAAAGACCTAGTAAATAGGAAGGTGAACAACTTGATCTTGCTACCTCAAAAGAACAAATTCCTCCGGACTCAATATTTCCGATAGACACAACATCGGACTCCGAATCGGTATCTCTTTCATTTTCTTCTTCTTTTTCAATTTCTGCTGTTGAAACCTTTCTTATTGTACTAGCCACACTTTCAATATTTATGGTTGATCCACCAAAATAGGAAATGGAATCAAATCCTTTTGAGCTAGAGGTTATTCAACCAGACAACCTGTCCCAAATTCTCATTTCCTCTTTCAAACAATTTTTCACCATTGATGATAATCCCTATTCCAAATGGCTAAAAAGATTTGAAAAATTCCACTCCTGGCTAAATACTCAAGCTCTTACTATTAAAAGAAAATATAAAATTCTTTTTGAATTTGTCACGGGGTTTACTAGAAGCCTCAGACATTGGTGGCGTTCAACCTCATACTCAGACCAAATGCAATTCTTGCTCATGGTAGACTTTGCCCAAGCCATTGGAATTATCTATCATTTTTACATAGTTAAACCCACTGATTTACTTGAGCTCAAAAGAAGAGAATATTTCAAAAGAAAATGTTTCTCTTTCTAGAAAAGGCATCTCGACAAACATTATCAAGAGATGCTCAAACTCTTCTATGGCCTTGGAGCTGATGTAAACTTGAAGTAAGTTTTCCTAACCTCTATTTCCAGAGAACTCTCCTAACAAGTAAAGAGATCATTTCTCAACAAACAAAGGAGAATTGTGGACATTCCCCTTGGAGAAATCCAACAAAAAATTCATCTTTGTCTTCATGATTTATGTCTCAGATGACAAATGATGAAAACCTATATCAAAGATGATCGAGAGCTTATGGTGTTTATTCTCACCAACACCTTAAGATTAAATGCTCCAAGAAAGATTGTGATGGTTCCTGTAAAAAAATACTCCAAGAAAAAGAAGCATTTCAAGAGATACAAGTTAGGAAGATCTAAGCATGGATTTAAACATTTTTTATGAAAGAAAAAATGGCGATTTCTACGAAAATGGAAAGATCATTCAAACCGCAAAAAATCAATCCGATGCTTCATTTGCAACAAAAAAGATCATTTCGCCAAAAATTGCTCCCAAGCAAAAAAATGTCAGAATCATCTGATACACTATATTGAAATTCAAAACGGTGTCTTTCTTGAGAATGATGATGTTGAATCATTGTTTTCTATTGATGAAAATCCAACTGAACAAACTTTTTGTGTCATTCATTGCCATTAAACTGTAGCAAAACCGATTCTAATTCAGATTCTGAAGATCTTTTTCACTTATCCCTAACATCCGCAGACCCAAACCCTAGTATATATTCTAGTCAAGTTTATTGCCCCCATTTTCCTATGAAAATTTTCACCTCAAAGTTTGATAAACCAGTCTCAATCATTACTCTTATGGATACCGATGCTAGTTATTCAATTTTAGATACTAAAGTTTTTCCTAAAGAATACTAGACTTCTTGTGTCCGATACTTCAATTATGCCTCACGAGATACTTTTCTACAAATGTACATACTACACTAGTAACTATCCAGTTTTTTCTTTAGTATTCTATAATCACTAAGGTTTTTGTATCTAGTCTTCACAACAAAGACTTGATCATTTGTTGGGACATCATGACCCAAATCCTTGAACTTCGAATCATTCCTGAAAATGGGTTTAAGTATAAAGATAGATTTTCTAAATTTGTCAATATTCAAAGGCTTTTCTCTATTCAGATGAGTTTGCTAGATCCAATCATGCAAAAATTGTTAGAATCTTGTGCAGAATCTCACTCTAACTTCTCTAAAAAATATTCCTACCCTTTGTGAAAAAATCCAGAGTTTTTTGTTCACCTCTCTTTTAAAAAAATAAGGATATAAACCCTCAAGGCAAGTCACACTGGAATGAATCCAAAACATCTTGTTTCTGCCCAAAAAGAATACTCTAAGCTACTTCAACAAGGCCTTATTGAAATATTAGACTCTCAATGGGCTTGTGAAATCTTTTATGTCAACAAACCAACCAAGTAAAATCGAGGAAAGATGCAATTGGTCATAAATTACCAACCCCTCAACATTTTTCCTCCAAGATGATAAATTTACTTTGCCATCTCAAAATTCCTTTTTGCTGGACTAACCAAAGTGCACATCTACTCCAAATTTGATCTCAAAGCCAAATTCTAGCAATTGGGCATTTATCCACAAAATAAGATATTGTATTCCAAACCAACATTTTTAATGGAAGGTTCTCCAGTAGCTCATTCCTTGTTGCAAAAAGCCATGTGCCACATCTTTTAGCCAATTTTGCCTAGTGCGGCAATTTATATTGATGACGTATTACTTCACAGCCCAAATGAAGAATCTCACTATTGACTTCTCGAGCAGTTTGCAGAAATTGCAAAGACATATGGAATCATGCTCTCTCAAAGAAATATGAACATTGCCTAGATGGAAATTGAATTCCTAGGTATGCACCTTAACAAAAATACATACTATCCAAAGCCACACATTACTAGGAAATTATTGAAATTTCCAGAAAAAGGATTTCACCGCAAAGCAAGTTCAGTAATTTCTTGAGATAATTAATTCTCTTAGGGATTTTGTTCCAAACATTGCAAAGTTGTTGATTACATTGAAATTGATGCTGAAGAAAAATCCCTCACCTTGAGAAAAGACTCAAACCAAGGCAGTAGTAGAACTAAAAGAAATCATGTAGACTCGTCCCCCGTTATAAATAGCATTTACGAGGAAAAGAGTCCTTCATGATGATGCTAGTACAAACACCTAGATGGGATAAATAGGTGTTTAAAAGAAGTTTTAACAAATAAATGCGGAATAAAACAAGTTGTGAGCAAAGTCTGAATAAGGATTAGAGTCTGACAAACAAGCCACTAGACTTCTAGTAAATGTTCAGATTTGTTATGCGATGGAACAGACTTCTGAAATAACTTGTAAATATGCAACAGACTTAAATAAGAAGAGTTAAATGAGGAGAAAATTGTACATGAGATTTATAGTGGTTCGGCTTAGATTAAGTTTACGTACACTCTTCCACGCTGGCAGCTTTCTAATTGGATTACACTATATAATCAACAAGAGATTACAACTTTGAGTGCAAACACTTAGTGATAGATCACACTATTTCACTAAGTCACTCTTTTGGTATTTTTCTCACGATCACAAATGTTTAAGCTCATAAAAGATAAGTATATGATCGAAGTTCGCTCAGACTTTGGAATTCTAGATTCTACATTCCGTCTCTTGCTTGCTCCTTGGTCTTTGGTCTCCTTAAGTACTCCTCCACTTCCAAACTAACCGTTGGACAGTATCTAGAAGATCGTCTTCCAATTTACCCGTTGAACAAATCTGTATCAAGAAGATTTAGTAGCCGTTGAGTGACAGAAGTAGAATTTCAAGTTGATTTTGATCATCCATACAAACAAAATCTTAGTTTCCATAAGTAGAGTTTCTTCGTTTAGAAAGTTCTTGTCTATCAATCAATTAGATTGAGTTAATCAAATCTATCTTGATGTAGAATCCAAACTAGATCACTCGCCGTTATACGTTGAGGCTTGTATTACGTTATGTTAAGTTGTCTCATTCTGAATATGCTTCGTTCTGAATTTGTTATTTTCTGAACTTGTGTCTCGTTTTGGACCTTGTCACGTTCTGGACTTGTGTCTCATTTTGTATGTAAGTCTGAGTGTGTTCTATCAGAAGTAAAGTCAGAGTGTCTTCCGTCTAAAGTAGACTTTACAATCTGTATGTAAGTTTGAACATATTCTGCTTCTGAACATATTTAGTCTTAAGGTCTGGACACAGTCTGAATAAGTTCAGCTTCAACATAGAGTCTATCTTCTGGTTCTTTCAAGTATAGACTTCAACAATATCCTTTACACTATCTATCATTTGCATAGTCTATTACTCAACCATTAAACACGTTAGTAACCTTTGATTTATTTTGTCATCTTTAAAACATCATAAGGGATTTCCCTAACACTTCATATTGATGCCAGTGATGAATACTAAGTAGTCATACTATTTGAAGAAATCAATGGTAAGCGACATCTTTACGCTTACAAAAATGGAAAGTCTCGCAAGCTGAAATGTACTATCATTCTACTTTCAAAAAATACTGGGAGTCAAGAGTGAAATAAAAAAGTTTGAATTCCATCTTATTGGCTATCATTTTCTAGTAGAATTGGATATGGTATCTTTTTCCCAAATGACCAAGTTTAAAAACAAGCAGATTCCTCATTCCCATCTATCTCGAAGGGCTAAATGATTTTCCAAATATTCTTTTGAAGCCAAACACATTGTAGGAAAGAAAAATGTACTTGATGATTTTCTCTTCAGATCAAAGGCACTAGCAAAGATTAACATGTACATTCTAAGGCATTTTTCTCCCCAGCAAGAAAAAATACAAGATTGAAAGAATGCAGGAATGGCCAAGTCTATGATACCCTTAGGAGATCATTGAGCAAATCCAGAATAACCACCTCACTAAAAATCTTGACAATCTTATACAAATCTGTTCATATATCATAGAGGCTCAATTATTCATCATTTCAAATTAAACTCAAGTATCCATTTATACACCCACTAATTCAGAAGGAAGATGATTTTCTTGAAAAACTTTGATGATTGTTATGGTACTTAACCAATAAGTATTTAATAGCTATTGAGTTTCCCACAAGAAAATTAATTGTCAAGCTAACCAAGCTAATTACATTCGAGTACAACAATGAAAATGAAAATGATAGAAACCTCTAGGCTGTACTCAAATGGTTTTATCCTCCTGCTTACTAGAAGCACCTCTTTCTAGAGGAATTGAGAACTGCCCGAGCAGAGCCAAAAACACCATTGTGTTTCTTTGACAACCATGGACATTTGTGCACAATAATAGTACTCTCTCTAGTGCTCCAGCCAGAGTAGGAACTACAACCTACAAACCTCAGCCACATTCTTAGGAAGCTCGTATTTATAAATCATTTCCCGATTGCATTGGGAACTCCATAGAATCCTATGCCAAGAAAATTAGACCATTCTTGAAAAAGTATGGGATTACTCAAGACCTGTCCCATTGGACCACTATGGACTTGCACCTGTAGTAGACAAGCACTTGAAGAATTCAATCAAGCACAGAATCGGCTAAGGACACCTCAATTATAAGAGCAAAAAATGACAGACACAGACCATCCTGCATAATCCTCTCAAGAATCCTATGCCCACTTTGGAAGAGGGGACCTCTCTCTCAAGACCCCTATGATCAAGGACCTTTATCCCTATCTCTTAGGTTAGACTCGAATACCTTCTCTCATTATGTCCAAACATCCAACTGGCCTCAGCTAATCATTACTGAAAGAATAAATACTGACACTCCAGGACCCTCCAGGACTTGTAAAGAAGGATCCTTTTCAAGTGGTCTACTTATATGGGACACCTTGATCTCACAGAGAGAATTTGCTCACAGCCCAAACAGTCCTCCTACTCCTAACATTGGTCTTGAACTACGCCACATGGAAGAACAGCTTGCGCATCACAGTTCAAATAGTTTAAACTATGACTACAACTCCCAAGATGGGATATAGGCCTATAACAAAATTACTATAGTATAGGTCACTGTAGCAATAGGCTAGGGAAATCATTGTTCGTAGTTACTATTCATATCACCTAAATTAATTCCCAATCGGGAGTCTTGGAACCTATGTTTGTATCAAGACCCGAGAGCACGGTCTTTGTTTTATGTGACCTCTTGGAGCTTATAAAAAGTAAAAATGATGTAATGTTTTGGGCAGAGTCCCTTGAAGTAAAGTGTGTGCTTGTGAAAAATCCCTCATGTCTCTCTAAGACGCCTCATCTTCTCCAGCCTTGTAGGATTCTTTGAAAAATGCAATTAAGCTAGTTAAAAATGTTACCATCCTAACATTATTGAGCATCTCTATACTCTAAACTAAATCTATGGGTAGTCTGCAGCTAAAAGGCAGTTCCTAAAGGGTTTGAACACGAGATTCGCCTATTGAAGGATAGCATACCTATCGTGACTAATATGATTTTCCCTGGTTCTAAGCATAGATGCGGTAGACTTTGCCCAAGCCATTGGAATTGTCTTTTGGCACTATGGATCTCGCCAAGTGCATATGAGTGTGAATAAATGATATAATGTATATAACATACGCATTCTAGAGAAATTATATAATGGATATCACATACGCATTCTAGAGAAATCTAATCAATAGGTTCATGTTGAGTAAATTATATTTTTCTAATTGAGGAGTTAGTAAACACTGTTCTTCGAATGCAATAATACACCCCAAAGTCTCATAAGGCTGAACATTCATGCATCCATAACTTCTTGTGTAAAATTGGAGTCGACCTGAATTTACCTCTATGATTGTAACATATATTAACGGTTTATAAACTTAAAGGCCCTAGTGGTAAATAACTGTCCTCATACGTCGTAATTTTGCATAATTTACAGTAACATCAGCAATTTATAGTGAACAATTTTCCTTAAATTTGCATAAGTTGCGATCTTCTTAAATTTACACACGACACCAATCCCGTTGATTACTAGACTGAACTATAAAACTTCAACGTGACAAAGGGCCAGATTAGGAGAGTCCCGGTAAATATCCTTTTTCCTTTTGATCAAAGAGTCCGGATTACATACGACACCCATCAAGGTCGACATAAATTATAGGAAAATGCATCAGTTTTCTCTGTTTAGATAATGACAGTGGGCCTATGATGATGATTGTAAAGTTCCACTCCACCTTACAATTCCCGAATTGAATTTGATTTCTGACAACTTATTCAATTTATTTCCTCCAACCATGATTGGTGGTACTATCGAAGCGTGCTACACTTAAGGTGAATTTAAAAATTGGAGTTAGGATCCTGGCCTATTTTTGTCTCATTAGGATGTTCTTATTGGCTTATTTTTTCTTCTAATAAGATTTAGTCTACTTTAAAATGTAGGGAAACGACTAACGCTCTACATGCTCAAAATAAATCAGTTAAAAATACAAAATCAACTCTACAAGGCAGTAAATAAACCATTTTATGATTTTCCATTTTCTGCAGAACTTCTCCATGTAATTCAGTCGTCGATTTTTCCTCTATTAAGGTTCTCAATCTCAAGCAATATGAACTTACTAGCAACAATGATTGCCTGTTTGATACTTCCATCATTAAAAGACTCGTGAGCTTCAGGTTCTTCTTTAAAATGATTCAATGCCCAATAAAATTCTTTGTCAAACGCTTCACGTTTGTTAGTTGTTTATTCTAATTTATTTTTTGTCAAGCGAAATTAAAGATTACGAGCCGCCGAATTTCAACAAGTTGGCATAATATAATATTTTTGTCGAAGCATATTTTAAATAAAAATGAGAGCAAGACAAAGATACATTGTTCTCCTAGCTACACGTACTCAAAATTGGAGTTCGACATGTGCCCATGAATCGCCAATCCTACCAAATACGCGACGCGACGTCATGACCAATCAATATTTTTTGGGACCATTTTGTATTTGTTGGTTGTCATCAGAAAAAGGACAAACAGGGACTTGCCTTTTATATTATTATATTTCTTGGGACGAAAACCCCAAGCTAAGCTATTCAATCATGTGACCAGCAATTAAATAAAACGACGGCCCAAATGACTGTCAATTCGAGCTTCATTTGAACACGACTCTTCTTGGCTCTGGGGCTTGCATGACGCCCCAACATTATTAATAGGGACAACTTCTTTTGTCCTTACGCTGTTGACCCCATTCCAAGATTCCTGCTTCGTTATTGCCACAACATTTCAGAAAAAATTCTACAAGTTGTTCATAAATATATTTCTCCCATTAGCTAGCACCAATAAGAGAAAAAGGAAAATAATATGTCTGTTTTCTTTCCACAAGACGGTGAAGTCCTTAACCATTAGAAGCATTTTTATTAGGTAATGATGAAATCTAAGGAGTTTATAAAAAAAAAGGTATATACTAACTCTCCTACATGCATAGCCCGCTTATCGAACACTGTATTAACATTGTCGCTACAAAAAGAAAAAGAAAAACACTTCCTAGCACAATGAAGCCATGAAATTTAATGATTGTTGCTTCTTGTCCCTTCCTTTTTTGCAAATTATTTGTATGTTTTCCCATTTTTAGGAAAGCAATAGCCACTACTCTTCGGGGTATATACAGTGGCTGCTCTTTCTTTTTTTTTTTTTTGGGGGTTCTAGAACAATGGCGACTATTTGAACGTTTGTTTTGACTGACTGAAAAATAATTCAATCCTATTTCTTGCAACCATGAGTAGCAAGGTGGCGATTATGTGTCATGATCACCTCATTTGCTGTAGGACCAAAAACGATAAACATCTTGAGAAAGAGGCAGTTTTGTCCTAGAAATGTCAATTCTCCACTAAAATTCCTATGCTCCTGGGAAAATCCCAAAAGAGAATATCATCAGGCTTTCTGTGAATTGGAGAATTACAGCTTTTGGACATGGTTCGATGTTCTCCACTCTCCCGAAATTGGTGGCCACTTTTAGTTCAAATTGGCCCTGGATTGCCCTTCAAGCTCATCCACCTAATTTCCACTCATTTGAGCTTTCCCTATCGGCATAAGTTGAAGAGGTACTTCACACTTTAGCTAGTGGTGACCTCCACATTCTTTTCTTTTGATTGCCACTTTCAAGCATAGACACAAATTAATCACATGAGACTTACTGTACTAATCTACCGTCAAATTGTGTTTATAAGATAGGTGTTTCGTGGATCATCAAACTCGTTATCGTGTCACTATAATTGAACAAGTAACTTTAATAGACAAGAATCGCTCGAATAGTTCTCGCCTTGTTGTCCTCAGTGGTCTAAACATAGATGCTGTAGGTTGAAATCTCTCACCTAAGAACACACCATTGCGCCTAACCATAAGACGACCTTCTAGGATATATAGCTGACTCTATATTAGTTGCCAGCTCACCAAACCCATCTTTCCATTTGATGCAATAAAGATCGTAGTCATGCTTTTCATTTGCCCTCGAACATACGTTAGTTCAATAGTTTCCTCTCTTCGCGAAAAGCAAAAGGGTATATCGTCCTCCTTGTATCGATTAACTTTACATGCACTCTTCATCTGAAAGTCAGTATAAAATAATTACGTGAGCTAGTATTGTCTACAACTAAAACAAGCGTTTAAAGAAAATCCAAACCTTCGTTCTATTTCATCAAACGGTAACGAGTATCTGATTTTGACATAATTTCTAATCATCAATGCCCAGCACTGAACATTTTCCCGTTCAATTGCACACCATAGTCAAATGGGCCCGAAAAGACATTGTATTGCGTAAAATCTTAAAACCAATCTATCTGGGCCTGTAGAGACTAGAATAATTTTGGCAGGTCTTACAATAACGGAAATTATGATTTCTCTCTTTATGCCTTTCCCAAGAAAGGAAAAAAGTTTGGATGCATTTCAATGTGCTTGGCCAGATATAGAGTACCCTTATTCAAAATTCTGAAAAATGTATTTTTTCATCTCATTTAAAATAAACAAAAACATTTGATCTGCTCATGCCCCATGTAATGAGAAAGTATACTTCTAATCCATAAATTTGCCTACTTAATAATGGTTTTCTCATGGGTTATATGATTCTTTTAAGCAAATAATTTCAAAGAAGGCGACCAGATAGGTTTTTAAGGCAAACAAATCAATCTTTAAGTATCTTATTTGTGGCAATTACTAAACTTCTCAATCAAATAAGTGGTGCACGATTTTTCTATCATTTCCAATTCACCTTCCAGCAAGCAATGGACGGTCGAAAATAACAATAACGAAATAATTAGACACAAATACAGCAAGGTAATTTTTTTCATTATTTTCTCTCAATACTACAATGTGAAATATCCTTACGTGATATACCAGCGATAATTAGGAATTTTCTGACTGTTATCTAGTCCCATATGACTCCAAATTTTTACCTTTATTATATTCAAAATAGCAATATTTATATGAGATATGATACAATTTAAGGAACATTGTATAATAAAATACATATTCCCATTTTAAACAAATGAAAAATCACGTCCGTGCAGCGCTTGGGTATGCTACTACTTTATATATATGTATGTGTGTATTGTATATTCATATACATATACATATACATATATAATAATTTATATATAATTACAAGTTATTGCTTAAGGGTTGCCTCCACAATTGTAACATAACTAGATATGTCATCTTCTCATTAATATTTCGAGGATGGGGACTCTAACGATTTCGATAAACCATTGTACATCCTTCTAACTTTTGAAGTTGATTGAATTGAGTGATATTGCCGACCGTATGACTTTGGAGATGTGAAAATTTCAATTTGTATGAGCACGTTTTACATTTTTATTGCTCCCTATAAATTGCAATGTGATATTTGTGATTGGCTTATTTCTTCTATGAAGAAGACAATAGATCATTTTACTGGAATACATTCAATGAGGATGTTCTAAACTTCCGTAAGAGAGTATTAGTGTGATTGGCATTCTTGAGCTGGTTATTTTTGCCTTGTATTTGCGATTTTGGATTTAACCGTGAAAATTAAGACTATGAAAGATTATTGTGAAGGGAAAAGTACCAAAAAAGTCCTAAATCTATTGTATCGGTATCAATTCAATCATAAACTTTTCAATTGGATCAATTTAATCCTAAACCTTTTTTTTCAATTAATACCAATTCAGTTCACTCACCAATTTAGACTGGGAATCGTTGATGTGGATGCCAGACATCCTAGGTGGCATGGTTGGCATTAACATGGACATTTTTAAATATTAAAAATTATTATTTTTCCTTTTTTTTTCTTGTTCTTTCTCCTTTGCCCTGTGGCTAATACCGGCCATTGCTGAGGACCAATGAGGGCGTCACGGCCCTCACAGGCCATAGACGAGGGTTGCCCTCGCAGCCACAATGACCTCGCCAACCCTCGGTTGTGGCCGATTGCTGGCCATGGCCGATACCGGCCACAAAGCAAAGGAAGAAGAACAAGAAAAAAAATTAAAAAAAAAATTAAAAAATCGAAAAAATTATTTTAAAATGTCTGCATCAACGCTAGTTGTGCCATGTAGGACAGCTAGTATCCACATTAGCAATTTCCAAACTAGATTGGCCAAATGAACTAAATTTGTATCAATGGGAAAATGTTTAGGATTAAATTGGTCAAATTGAAAAATTTAGGACTAAATTAGTATTAATATAACAAGTTTAAAACTTTTTTGGATAGTATTTAGGGGTGTGCAAAGGAATTAGAAATCGCCCAGATCACTTAGAACTAGATTGGACCGGCTCTAAACAGGTGGTTCTTAAAAGAACCAGACATCTTCGCTCTGGTTCCTTGTGAGTGGTGGTATTGATCCTGGTTTGAACATAATACATGCCCTCTACTTGATGGAATTCCTAAATGAAGTCAGCATGTATTATGTTCAAACCAGAAACTTTCTGGTTGCATAGACTTTATAGTAAAAAGGATGGCAATATTTGGTTGATGTTTGGTGAGACCAGTTCCATGGATCCACCCATGAACCAGACCGGATCGGTGGTCTGGTTCTTGGGTGAATCCATATAATCAACGGGCGGTTCGGTTCCAATTTTTCGGAACTAGTCCTTAGTGGGCAGTTCCGATTCTAAGGTGAGAACCGCCTACTCAAACCATGCACACCCCTATGCACACGGCAGACAATGGTAGAGTGAATGTGTTCGGATTATTTCAATACCTAACTCTAGAGTATTTCATATGATCTTATATATCAACTTCTGTAGATTAATCTTTATATACTAAATACAACTTTCCTGCACTATGTCAGACACATTATGCACGGTAGATCAATTCCTTGTAACTTAGCTTTTGATTCCATCATCTCGTTTCTTATTATCATATAATACCATCGACTAACATTGCGATGCACTTTATTATAAAGATATTACATTAGAGGCACAGATGAAAGTTAATTATCTAATTGATAATAAATAAGATTGCCTTAGCAGGGATATTTGCCAAAACTGTGGTAGGAACTTCTCCTGCAACTTGACCAGTATTCAGCTACCAGCTTGGAGAAGTAGGAGTTGGTCTCCATCAACCTTGTGGGCTCCTCATACTCCATCAGATTTCCTAAAAAACACAAGCAAAAAACACCAGGGTAAAATATTTTTACTTTGTACAAACAATCATGAAATGAAAATTCATATAGTAACAACAATTAAAAATTAAATCTTGCCTGTGTAATGATTTTTATCCACACAGCCAATGTGTCAGATAAAAGTCATTTTATTATACCTAGTTGAGTAAACTATAAAAAGACTCCTTCAGGACTTATTATCGTAGTAATATTTTCAATTGCAATTTTTGCTTAATTGATCCATAAATAACTGGAAAATCATTGGCTTAACGTGGTCTGATCTTTGAATATATTTTCTGCGATCCCAATCCATGCAGCATTAAACTTCCCTTCGCAAGTTACAGAAGGCGGATTTTTTTAACTCTTAAAGATTTTTCGTAAACTACAAAGAGAAAACGGAATTGTAATTGTATCCTGAGAGAAATTGTAAATGTAGAGCATGGTTAGAAACTTACCATAAGAGAGGACCATGACCATGTCACTATCTATGACTGTGGGGACTCTGTGAGCCACAGTGATCACAGTGCAATCTGAGAACTCTTGCCTGATTATCCTCTGAAGAACAGCATCAGTTGCTGAATCAATCGAAGCAGTGGCTTCATCAAGAACTAGGACTCTGTTCCTCCTCAATAGAACTCTTCCCAAGCAAAATAGCTGCCTCTGCCCAGCACTCCAATTCTCTCCTTCATCACTCACTGTTTGAATTTTGAACAAAGCCGTTCACATTCCCATTAGCATAAAAAAGAGTCAGAATCATTTTGATTGAAGGTGTGCGATATTGATACATGCATGTAGTGTAAGGCACTGCTGCATAGCTACGAGCAATTAGTGTCAGATCTTAGTAGGATTTTAGTGACTTCCAATCTGCAACTAGATTTTGACATGTAATGTAACACATGATGCTCACCAGAAGAATCCAGCTGATTCGGAAGGCTGCTAATTGTGGCCTTGAGCTGACATTTTTCCAGAGCCTACAAATTATGAAATGATCGAGGGTTGGTTCGCCACATCTATGAAAATGATGATCTAATTGGGAGACGTATTGTAAAGATTGAAAACCAAAAATGAGCACTATTTTACATATTACCATCCAAATGTCATGGTCAGAGTAAAGGCCAAGAGGGTCCATGTTAGTCCTAACACTGCCTCTGAACAAAGTGGGCTCCTGAGGGATGATGCTGAGCTTCATCCTCAAGTCCTTCAATCCAATTGAAGTAATGTCTAGCCCATCGATGTAGATCTTCCCGCTTGCTGGCTCAACCAATCGAAACAATGCGCTGATCAGAGTCGTTTTCCCGCTTCCTGTTCTTCCAACAACGCCCACTCTGCTTCCTTCTTTGAATGTGCAAGTGATACCCTTCAACACAAGCGGTGCGTTGGGACGGTACCTTAGCTGAAACCAAGTAGGAAAAAACCCTTCGTATTAGCAACCTGCAAAAAATTTCTAATTTTGAGTTGCAATTTGTACCTTTAGTTCTTGCAGCTCGATTCGACCCTTTGATGGCCATGAAGAAGGTGGCCTATGATTCTCCACAACCGCTGCAGGCTCAGATGGTATGTGCATGAACTGTTTGATGCGCTCAACTGAGATAATGTAGTTTGACAAGTTGCAATACCACCGGATCACGAAAACATGCGTTCCCGTCAACGTAAAAGCATAAGAGAGAGATAGCCCAACAAGCCCTGCAAGACCGGGATAAACAAATTTAACTAGTACTTCCGACAATTCGATAAGTTCTTGCTGTTTTAATGTAAGTTTTCATTTACCTGTAGGCACATATCCTTTAGGAAGAAGAATCAGAAGAAGAGAAGCAGTGAGTAGGGTCAGGTTCTGTAGTGCTTCTATTCTCAGAACTAGCCACTCCATAAGTGCATTGGAGTGGAATAAAAGTTTCGCATCGGCGTCCACGAGTTTCACAAATTGCAGAAGAATCTGTCTACTGCGTTAAAAGCTCTAATGGTGACCACACCCAGTGATGTCTCGGCCGCATAGTTCATGAGAGGAGCTTTTGTCGTTCCATTGATTCTTATTAATTCTCGTGCTGAGGCCAAGTAATATGCCTTCATAGTTGAGGGACTTAACATGGTTAGCCCTTCTTGATCAATAGATATGCCCAAATTCAAAAGTTCTAGACTTAAAAAATCACCTGAACATATTTTCCAGCAACCATCGCAAAAGTCGCAACAATGAGAACTTGCCACGTGACTGAGGCCATAATCCCAATTATAGCCAGAAGCTCAATTCCAGCAGCTATCACAAAGATGATGGAGAATGGGATGTCGAAGTCTAGTACACTGAAATCTGACGAAGCCTGTGAGATTTTAAATGTCAGCCTAATTCTTCATATGGTAAGTGCTTGGTGCGAAATGATAGTGCTGAAGATATTGAAACATGAATGTGAGAATGATCTTACTCGGGTCAGAATCCTCCCCACTGGAGTAGAATCAAAGAAAAGCATGGGAGCTTTGAAAATCGAATCAGTGAAACCTGAAAAGAAGGCCTTGGAGGCCTTTAGACCCAGATGAGCTGCAAAGAAGGATCTCAAGTACACGAACACGGCACTAAGCGAGGAAATGCCCGTGAAGACACCTATTAAAGTGCCACTACTAATGTCGGGAAATTGAATAGCTAGTGCTAGCCAATAGGTCGATGCAGCCTGAAGTGCCACAAATGCTAACTGCGTCAATAAGCCAAAAAGCAGAACGGTTAATCCTTTCGACACCATTATGTAATCCCAGAACGACTTCCACCCAGCATCACCAATCTCCTTCTCTTCTTCTTCTGTAAGTTGCACTCCCGGTTTGGCCTTCTCAGATATCTCAACTTGTTTACTCTCTTTAGATTCCTCGTGCTTCACTAAAAAGGAATCCACAGTTTCACCAGAGATTTCACCATTTGAAGGTCCAAATGTGGTTAAAACTTCTTTGTGAGCATTAACAAGCTGTTCAAAAGCTGTTCCTGCAATCAAGAGCTCCCGGTAGCTTCCTGACTGTGTAACACGTCCCTTCTCCATGAGCTTCACAGCACAAAAAGCGATTCATGTTTAGCATATCAAAAAAAGGAAATTACCACTGGCCTAAACTTTTCTAGTTATGCATATGAGAAGTACGAACACCCGTTCTTACCAAAATTCGATCCATATCTGAGAGAAATTCCACTTGGTGAGTCACTAGGATGACCATCTTATTTTCGAGCGCGCCCATGACACAGTCCTGCAGTAAAAGACTCGACTTAAGAACAACGGGCTTTTTAATGATTAGTGTTTATCTTGGTTATTTTTTCCCTAGGAAAATATGACCTCAACTTCTTACATTGAAAAGTATTGCAGCGGTGTGCGCATCGACCGCACTGAAAGGATCGTCAAGAAGATAAATATCTGCATCGTTATAGACGGCCCGAGCTAGTTGAATCCTCTGCTTCTGTCCACCACTCATGTTGAGCCCTCTCTGGCCTATTTCTGTGAGATCTCCATGACTGAAGCTGCTGATATCTTTATCCAGTGCGCACGCTTTTATGGCCTTCCTGTATCGGGCCTCATCCATTGGTTGTCCGTAGAGTATGTTGTCCCTAATCGTCCCGCTTTGGATCCAGGAAGTTTGAGAAACATAGGCGGTCGATCCACATATTTTAACCTAAAGCAAGATGCATGAAATAATTAAAGTTAGGTGCGTGACAGGCGCGCACATCTTACGGGCATAGATGTCTTGAAAACTCACAGTTCCTGTGGTTTTGGGTATTTCTCCGAGTATAGCACAAAGAAGCGATGATTTGCCCGCCCCAACTGGACCACAGACCGCAATCTTTTGCCCGCATTTCGCTTCCAAGTATATGTCTTTCAGAGTCAGGATTGCAGATTCCACGTCCCAAGAAAAATTTCCTGACAAAATCTGTATGCTTGTGGTACTAGATGAATCCTCCACAGGGACTTCCCTTATTCTGTCGTTCTTTAGCTCGTCGTCCACCATAAATGCATTGATACGATCGAATGACACCATCATCTGGATCAATATAGACAGGGCCTCAGGGATCATCCTAACAGGCTCACCCATAGCCCGTAACGTCGCAAGAACTGTGAAGATAGTACTAGCGTTTAATGGGGCACTCTGCAAGAGAGCGCAACCTAAGAAAATCACCGAAGAAATTATAGTCGGGGACATCCAATAAAGCACTGTCCCGTAAGGCCTCTTGAACTGGGCTTCAGCCAGCCACTTCATCTCAGTGGCACGGCGTGACTCGATCATGTTCCTGAATTTTTCTCCCCACGACTGCAACTTTATGATCTTCATGTTGTTCAGGATCTCTGAAGTTGACCGGAGCCGCTCGTCTTGGGCGGCCATGAACTGGGACTGGCAGTTTTGGAGGATCTTGGCGATAGGCACATTCAGGAGTCCGCAAATTAGGAGCGGGATTAAGCCTGGAAGAGCGCCAATGCCAATCACCGTGAAGAGGACACCAATGGACAGGAAGAGTTGTAGCGTGAGGCTCCAAGTGGAATGGAACCACCAAGGGAATTCACCCATCCGATACGCATCCACAGCGATGTAATTCACGATTTCACCAGTTGAGTGTCGTTTTCTTCCGGTGTTCGAAATTTTCAACTGCTTCTTGTAGACCGCTACCATAAGAGCCGATCTCATTCTCATTCCGGACCTCCTGGAATCAAAGAAGTAATGTCTCTGCGAAAAGGACTCCACTAGCTTGGCAAGAATCAAACATCCGATAATAGTGAACCCTTCTGACAAATTTCCCTGCTCTTCATTCGAGTAATTCACAAACCAGTACAGTAACAAAGGGGAAACAACGACAGATATCGTTCGGGAAAGCGCACATAAGCCTATGAAAATGTTCTCCTGGAAATATACTTTCGCAATGGTCTTAATAACCGAGTAACTCTGTGAACCCTTTTGTTCGCTTACAACCGAATCCCACGCGATTGCAAATTTTTGATAGGCCAGATCAGCTTCGTCCTTGGAGACAAGAGATGGGATGTCCTCGAACTCTAGCGGCTTCGAGTACCCCAAGCGTAACAATGGATTAATCCAAGAAAATGTCAACTTGCTGAGGCAGCTGGCACAGCCGAGCTGTGAGTGGGATTCATCAGGTTTCGCACCTAATAGAGGTTCGTATAATTTTTCATCTGAGTTCGGTTTTGGAACCACAACATATTTCCTGAAGGCACAGAACAGAAGGAGAAAGTTTATAGGCCAAGTCACAATGTCTAAAACTCCGATTCCGAGCCCTCTCAACAAGAGCCAGATGTTCAGAGCAGTGACGAGCAAACAGTAGGCAACCCACCAAAGAGTGACCATGGTTCTCATCCACTTGGATTTCGCAACAAGCAACGAAACCGTCAAAGACATCCATATCAATCCTCTAACAAAGTGAAGCAACCAGCTCTGCGGTCTATTTATGTCGGCTTGAAGTATAAGACTCCGGAGGGCGATACCGAAGTGCGCGAGGCTACTAAATGCACAACAAACAGCAGCGACAATGAGTACCAAGTCCTTCCTAGTGCTGTTTCCGTTGGTGTTGCGCTTCCTAAGGCTGTTGACGATCCACAAGACGTAGAAAGAGCAGAGGAAAAGCAGGTTGGCGCCATCAATTACGCTACTCTGGGTACAAGTGCCGAAATCAAGCTCTCCATCACATATCCAAGAGAATGCCTCTGATTTCAGCATATAAGAAAAAAGAATGAAAAGCTAAAACTGGAGTAAGCCTCCGTCGTTACCAACTAAGCAAAAGCATACATCGAAAGGTGAAAAAAACATGTCAAAGTCTCAATGATACAGTACTATGGACAAATAAGTTCCACTCTTACAAAAGAAACAACGTCAGTTTCATCGCAGAGACACTGTTCACGATAGTATTAACGTACCAGGTAAGGTCCAGAGGAGAGCCATGGATGGAAGAAGCTGGGTTATTTGGGCTCTGAGCTTTCGCTTCTCCTCAAGCACACCGACTGATTTAGTAGTTCAGACATAAAGCATGAAGGGCTGTTCAGTGAATGAGAACGAAGAAGCTAATAATACTAATGATCCGGGCCCAGATTTGACGCTGACCAGACAATAAAACTCTGAGCTCAGAATACGGATCGGGTTTATATATACGCATTCGATTGATACTTGTGGCTGGTTGTGGGCTTTTGTAGATTGGAAAACTTTTGAACGTTAGACGATTGCTTGTCATTATCTTTGTCACAAACATGCATCTCACGGTACTCCTACCTATAGAAAAATGCACGCAGATGGTCTTTGTCTGAACCTCAGTCACCTGCTATTACGCAATTACCATAAAACCAACCCACAGAGAGAGAGAGAAAAGAGTTTGCAACATTTCAAATTTGGATTATACATATCCTGCCTTGCTTGAACAAGTTTGCAATGAGGGGATGGGATACTTGTTCTTGACGGTAAGCTTGTTTAGTGCCTAGTAATCTATGCACATGTGGAGGGATGATTTTGCTAGCATAACAGTTTTTTTGATACTATAAGAATAACAGTCTATTGTGAGGTACAAATTCTTAAAAAAGTGGATCCTATAACAATTTATAATTATTTATGATTTGATTTTTTGTGATCTAAAATAGACTGTTATTCTCACAGTACATTAAAAACTGTCACGTAATGATTTCTCTAAATTATAAATGCTTGTTGACAGACCATGCGGCTTTTGGCACTATGGATCTAGCCAAGACACAAACGTGCATGCCGCAGCTTAATTGGTGACATCCACATATTTTCCTGGAAATGTTTTAATGAAAGGTTTAGGGTGCTGATGTTTTTGGGAATGCAAGTTGGATCCCGAAACCATTCCCTTAGCTTCCAGAGGATACAAGTTCACTTACCAAAATGAAATCATGAACGCTATCTTTATAGAATTCACAGAAATGGGTCACTTCCTCCATTTTATATGCTTTTGGATGAATTACTTTGACGTTGCATCGTGCGCATATCTCTTATTTATGTCAGAACCTTTGGTTAAAAATATGAGAGCAATATCTATTGATACTTATCCCGGGAAAAAAAAAATACTTGTATAGTATATGAATGTGAATAAATTACATAATGTATATGACATATGCATTCTAGAGAAATCTAATCAACGGGTTCATGTTGAGTAAATTATATTTTTCTAGTTGAGGAGTTAGTAAACACCGTTCTTCACATGCAATAATATACCCCAAACTCTCGTAAGGTTTAGCACTCGAGCGTCCATAGCTTCCTGTGAAAAATTTGGGGTCGACCTGAATTTACCTCTATGGTTGGAACATTCCTTCGCAGTTTATAAACTCAAAGGCCCTCTCGGTAAATAACTGTCCTCATATGTCGTAATTTTGCATAATTTATGGTAACATTTGCAATTCATGGTCAACAATTTTGCTTAAATTTGCATAAGTTGCTATCTTCTTAAATTTACACACGACACCAATCTCGTTGATTGCTAGACTAAACTATAAAATTTCAACGTGATAAAGAGCCAGTTAGAAGAGTCCATATGAATTTTCTTTTTCCTTTGATCAAAGGGTCCGGATTGAATCCGACACCCATCAAGGTCGACATAATTATGGAGAAATGCATCAGTTTTCTCCGTTTAGATAATTACAAGGGGCCTATGATGATAATAAATTCCCGAATTGAATTTGATTTATGGCAACTTGTCCAAATTAACCATGATTGGTGGTACTATCGAAGCGTGCTACCCTTAATGAATATTTAAAAATTGGAGTTAGGATCCTGGCCTAATTTTGTCTCATTAGGATGTTCTTATTGGCCTATTTTTCTCCGAATAAGGATATAATGTTAGTCTACTTTAAAATGTAGGGGAACACCTAACGCTCTACATGCTCCAAATAAATCAGTTAAAAATACAAAATCAACTCTACAAAGTAGTAAATAAACCATTTTATGATTTTCCATTTTTGCTCTACTAAGGTTCTCAATCTCAGGCAATATGAACTTGCTAGATCCGTCCATCATTAAAAGACTCGTTAGCTTTGCATTCTTATCTAAGACGCTTCGATGCCCAATGAAATTCTTTGTTAAATGCTTCACATTTATTGACTTTTTATTATAATTTATTTTGATTTTTCAAGCGAAATTAAAGATTACGAGCCGCCAATTTTCAACAAGTTGGAACGATATAATATCTTTGTAGAAACATATTTTAAATAAACATGAGAGCGAGACAAAGATACATTGTTTTCCCAGCTACACGAACTTAAAACTGGAGTTCGACAAGTGCCCACGAATCGCCAATCCTACCAAATACATGACGTCGTGACCAATCAATATTTCTTGGGACCATTTTGTATTTGTTGGCTGTCATTAGAAAAAGGACAGAGGGACTAGCCTTTTATATCATTATCATTCTTGGGACGAAAACTCCAAGCTAAGCTATTCAATCATGTGACCAGTATTAAAAAAAACGACGTTCCAAATGACTGTCAATTCGAGCTTCGTTTGAACACGACTCTTCTTGGATCTAGGGCTTGCCTGACGCCCCGACATAATTAATAGGGACAACTTCTTTTGTCCTTACGATTTTAACCACATTCCAAGATTCGTACTTCGTTATTACACAACATTTCTAAAAAAAAATTTACAAGTTGTTCATGAATATATTTCTCCCATTAGCTGGCACCAATAAGAGAAAAGGAAAATAATATGTCTATTTTCTTTCCACAAGACAGGGCCAAGTACTTAACCATTAGAAGCATTTCTGTTAGGTAAATGATGAAATCTAAAGGAGTTAAAAAAGTATATACTAACTCTCCTACATGCATGGCCCGCTGATCGAACACCGTATATGCAAACATTGTCGCTATAAAAAGAAAAGGAAAAACACTTCCAAGTACAATGAAGCCATGAAATTTAATGATTTTTGCTTACTGTCCGTTCTTTTTTTTTGCAAATTATTTGTATCTTTTCCCATTATTAGGAAAGCAATGCCCACAACTCTTTTGGGCATGAACAATGGGTGCTTTTTTCTTCTTCTTTTTTTGGATTCTAGAACAGTGACTGCTATTTGAACGTTGGTTTTGACTGACAGAAAAATAATTCAATCCAATTATTTGCACCCATGAGTAGTAATGTGGCAATCATGTGTCGTGATCACCTCGTTTGCTGTAGACCAAACATCTTCAGAAAAAGGCAGTTTTGTCCTAGAAATATCATTTCCACTGAAATTCCTATGCCCCTGGAAAATCCTCAGAGAAAATCGTTAGGCTTTCTGTGAATTGGAGAATTGACAGCTTTTGGACGTGGTTCGATGTTCTCCACTCTCCTCAAAGTGTGGCCACTTTTTAGTTCAAATTGGCCCTAGATTGCCCTCCAAGTTCATCCACCTAACTTTCACTCATCTAAGCTTTCCCTATGGCATAAGTTGAAGAGGAACTTCACACTTTAGCTAGTGGTGACCTCTACATTCTTTTCGTTTGATTGCCACTTTCAAGTATAGACACAAATTAATCACGTGAGATTTACTGTACTAATCTACCATCAAATTGTGTTTATAATGTTGTGAAAAGCGAACAATCAAACAATAATATAGACAGAAAAAGAAATATATCGGACACAAGATTTTCGTGGTTTGATCGTAGAGACCTACCTCCATGAGGAGAGTCGCGACGAATTCACCATAAATCAAGCGATACAATGGATATTACACACTTGAGTTACTCAAACACGCTCAATATTTCTCAAGCTCCAATTACACCAAAAAAAAGCACGCAATGTTTATGATAATGCTAGTACGAACACCTGGAGGGGGTGAATAAGTGTTTAAAAAAAATTGATAAACAAAATAAATTTCGAACAAAGTCTGATAAATAAGTCACCAGATTTCTGATGAATATTTAGAATCAAATAAGAGATAGAACAGCTTTTGCGATATCTAAAAGAATGCAACGGATTTAAATAAAGAGAATTAAGGGAAAAGAATATTGCACACGAAATTTATAGTGATTTGGCTTAAATCAAGCCTATATCAACTCTCTCACGCTAATATCCTTCTGACTAGAATTCACTATAACATCAACAGAGAAGTACAATTTTTTTTAGTGCAAACACTCAGTGAAAGATTCCTTCTCACTCACTAAGTCACTCTTGAATACAATTTATAAGGACCGTCAGTGAAGAATAAGTAGTTGGAAAGACTTCAGACTTTGGAATTTCAATTTTCACGTCTCTTACTCAAATTGACTGAATGACCTCCTTAACTATTCCTCCACGCCTCACTAGCCGTTGACATTTTTCAGAGGAATTTCTTCTAATCAATCCATTGGATAGAATCGAATAAGGAGATCTTATAGCCGTTTGAAGATTGAGATGAAAATCTGATGATTCCGGTCGCTCATACAATCAAAATCTAGATTTTCATAAGTAGATGCTTCCCAAAAAGAAACTTGTCTCCAAAATTAATTTCATCAATTTGAGATTGATTCCATCAACATATTTATAGAAGGAAAGTGAGATTCTTCGCCAAAGAGCTAGATGTTGTAGAATAAATTCCTAATGTGTTCATTCTAAATCCTTGTCACAAGATCAATAAATCTGAGTTTGATTTCATCCTCATTCTTGAATACAATTTACTCATTAAGTCACTATTTTTGTGTTTTTCTCTCTTGAATACAATTTATAAGGATCATCAGTGAAGAACAAGTAGTTGGAAAGACTTCAAACTTTGAAATTTTAATTTTCATGTCTCTTACTCAAATAGACTGAATGACCACCTTAAATACTCTTTCACAACTCACTAGCCGTTGGTATTTTCTAGAGGAATTTCTTCCAATCAATCCGTTGGACAAAATCAAATGAGGAGATCTTATAGCCGTTTGAATATTGAGATGAAAATCCGATGATTCCGATCGCTCATACAATCAGAATCTAGGTTTCCATAAGTAGATGCTTCCCAAAAAAGAACTTGTCTTCAAGATTGATTTCATCAATTTGAGATTGATTTCATTGACATATTTATAGAAGGAAAGTAAGATTCTTCGCTAGAGAGCTAAATATTGTAGAATAAATTCATAGTGCATTCATTCTGAACCCTTGTTGTAAGATCCATAAATCTGAGTCTGATTTCATCCTCATTTTGGACGCAGTTTCAGCTTGGATTGCGTCAAAGTGGGAAATATTTTTGGAATGAATAGACTTTGATAAGAGTCTGCAATATAATTTCAGAAGTATTATGTTCTTCAAAATAAGAATAAAGACTAGAAAGTTTTGTCAACTTCAAAAATTTGTAGGAGTTTTCCCAACAGTTTAGCCTCGAAATTCCTTATGAAATAATCTCTCAATCTCGTGAAGGAATTACACGCAAATCTTACCACAAGATTTAATTGGCTTCAACACTAAACTTCTTGGATGTAATTCACGAACAAGCTTCACCGCACAAACGACAAGAAGACCCGCTGCCAAGCACTTCAGCGCCTATGGACGTTCCTCATGATAAAGCAACCACGGCACATGCTTCTTTCCAAGCACTTAGGCGATGCTTCAATATTTGCTTGCATCAACAACGCTCCAGCCTTCTTTTGCATTACGCGCATGTATTAGGAAAAAATACCCATGGAGAAAGGACAGCGCATGATAGGAAATCGTGCAAGTTCGGTCAACCAGTCAACAAGTCCAACTTTTGGACTTTCCTTTTCTTGAGCATAACTTAAATGAGAATTAGGAAATAATATTTCTAAATCTTTTTCTTTTATTCTTTCTCTCACCCAATATATCCTATTCTCGTTTTGTTTGTGATTATCTAACATAGTTCAAATGAGATCTAAATTTCCATAGCAAATATATGAGCGTCCAGAAATAATAATAATTTATCTCAGATCCGTTTCATTCACAAGCTCAAAATCAAGACATATTTTAACAATCTCCACCTTGGCTCGTCGTTTGAGCCAAATCGCAATTGCTTCGCAAAAATTTGAACTCTATTGCTACTCTCCCATAGTTCCTAATGGGCTTAACCGCCACAGATTTTATCCAAGTCCAAGCTTTGCTTGAACTTCGTTATAATTGAGGACCTCATAAGAAGACTAACTCCACATGCACATTTTGCTACTTTGTAAGGATTTTCCGACACAACCTCCTTAATCGCAAAATAAAGCAAAACCATTATTGCATTTATATCTGTCAGGAGATCGAATAAGTACCTTGCTAATATCAACAGTTGTAGCAAATGTTGGCTCTATAGGCTTCACCTCGCTATAAGCACTATCAATGTCAATTACTCCGCTAGTACTCGTACCCGCCACCTCAAGAGTTTTTGGTTGCAACTCCACCTCAAGCTGAACACCATTCAAATCTGTTTGAACACTGCTATAAATACTCCTAGGAAGTACTGAAAACTCGTCAAATGTAACTTCTATGCTGATAACAAGTGAATTTCGGGCATCACAACCGATAACCCTGCTCACCTTGTGCAGCATAGGAACAAGCACTTCCTTACCCTTCCATCGAGCTTACCATCATTCGCTCGAATATAACATGGGCAACCAAATATACTAAGAATAGGATAATCGATAACGTTATCTGACCACACTTTTTTGACAGTCCGACATTCAATCGCAGTCGATGAAAATTTATTCATCAAATAACTCATCGTACTAAGCGTGTCTGTTAGGAATCTCCTAGCCATACTAGCATTAGAGAGCATTTTATGAGCTGCCTCTAGTAATATTTTGCTCATCAATTCTGCAACATGTTGCGGTTGATTGGCACAAGTGCGGTGTTTCACTATACCTTCCTTCATGCAGAATGCGTTTAACAGTTTCAAGCAAAACTTCATACTACTATCATTCCGCACCTGCTTGATCGTCTTACCAATCTCCCTTTCTATCAAAGCTATTAATTGCTTGATCCTGACAATAGTATCAAACTTGTGCCTAAGCACAAACATCAATGTTTTCATCGAGTAGTCATCAACAACTATTAGTATATATCTAACACTCTTTTTTGAAGGAAATCGCAACAACTTGCGAACATTTAAGTGAATTAACTCTGCAATTTCCGTGGTTTCTTTAACGGTTGCACTGAACTGCACTTTCCGTCATTGATCTAAATCACAACACCTGCATACACTCAATTCGTTAGCATCATAACCACATGGTAAATTTCTTTCACTTAAAACCTTCAAGCTTGTCTCACTAATGTGCCCTAAAACACATGCCACAATTAAGACTCTCGAACAAATGCATCTGAAATCTTCGCAGCAAAATGTCACCGTCTCACCTTAAAGCTTTTAGAGGCTACTGTGCTTGATTTCTTTAATTATTATTGAAGCAATTCGAACAATTTTTAGAATTTCACATTCTGAAATATATTGATACCCAGCTAATCCAGGGCAATTAAGGAAATTAAGTTATTCTTCAACCCTACAACGTGCCTCACTCTAGTCAATGTCCTCACGATACCATTATACATTTTGATTCTGACATTACCAATACCAACGACATCGCATCTAACATTGTTCTCCAACTACACTTTACTGTTATCCGTGCACTAATAGATAGTAAACCAGTTTTCATTTGGTGTAGCATAAAAAGAACAACCAGAATCCATAATTCATCCATCAAACGATGAATAATCAATGATGGACAATACATAATCGGCACTATCGGCTACAGCTGCAACATCATCTGCAAAATCAATTATAATTCTCTTACCCTTCTCATTCTTTAGCTTAAGGCAATTCTTTCTAAGATACCCCTTTTTGCCACAGCTCTAATAGATAGCACCACTAGTCCTAGATAGATTACGCCTATTCATATTAGTATTACTCTTACTAACACGTATTCTAGATTTTTCTCTATTTTCACCTACTAAAGTAGTAAATATAGGTTCGCCAGATTCCCTTCTATGAATGTCCTCACTCAAAATCAAATCCCAAACTCTATCAAACATCAAGCTTGTTGACCCAAAGGAATTCTTAATAGCAATAACAGTAGTATTTCAACTATCAGGCAATGAAGATAATCGAATCAAAATACGTATCTCATCTTCAAATTCATTTTCAACTAAACTCAATTGATTAACAATCACATTGAATTCATTAATATGATATACAATTGACGCACATTCGCTTATCTTCAAATTAAATAGACGTCGCATCAAACAAATCTTATTGATCGCAGAGGGCTTCTCGTACATATTCGACAGGGTTTCATTAAATCAACAGTGGTTTTCTCCTCCACAATGTTAAACGTGACGTTACGAGCCAACGTCAGCCAAACAACACCCATGGCTCGTCTATCTAGCAAATCTCAGTCAGCTTACTTCATTGTCTTTGGCTTTTCCCCAGACAGAGGCAAGTGTAGTTTCATCTGGTAAAGATAGTCTTCAATCTGTATCTTCTAGAAACCAAAATCATTCCTATCAAATCTATCAATCTTCACTTTTCCTTCATCTATCACCGTAGATTTGCTTCAACTCAGCCAAACCTGGCTCTGATACTAATTATTGCAGAAAGCAAGTGATCAAACAATAATATAGACAGAAGAAGAAAATACATCAGACACGAGATTTACATAGTTTGGTCGTAAAGATCTACGTCCATGGAGAGAGTAGCGACGAATTCATCATAAATCAAGCGATATAACGGAAATTATACACTCAAGTCACTCAAACACGCTCAGTATTTCCTAAGCCCCAATTATACCCAAAAATGCAAGCAGTATTTAGCTTTAAAATTCCTTGCGAAATAATATCTCAATCTCATGAAAGAATTACACGCAAATCTCACCACAAAATTTAATCTACTTCAACACTAAACTTCTTAAATGTAATTCATGAACAAGTTTCGCCGCACGAATGACAAGAAGACCCGCTGCCAAGCACTTCAGTGCCTATGGACGTTCTTCATGATAGAGTAACCACGGCACACGCTTCTTTCCAAGCACTCAGGCAATGCTTCAGCATTTATTTGCATCAACAATGCTCCGGCCTTGGCTTGCATTACGTGCATGTATATATACCCATGGAGAAAGGACAGCGCACGATAGGAAATCGTGCAAGTTCGGTCAACCGGTCAACAAGTCCAACTTTTGGGCTTACCTTTTCTTGAACATAACTTAAACGAGAATTAGGAAAGAATGTTTCTAAATTTTTTTATTTTATTCTTTCTCTCACCTAACCTTTCCTATTCTCGTTTTGTTTGTGATCCTCAATGGTCTAAATATAGACGTCGCTGGTTGAAATCTCTCACCTAAGAACACGACCATTGCACCTAATCATAAGACGACCTCTAGGATATATAGCTGACTCTATATTAGTTGCCAGCTCACCAAACCCATCTTCCATTTGATGCAAGAAAGATCGTTGTCATGATTTTCATTTGCCCTCGAACATACATAAGTTCAATAGTTTCCTTTCTCAGCAGAAAGCAAAAGGATATATCGTCCTCCTTGTATAAATTAACTTTACATGCACTCTTCATCTGGAAGTCGGTATAAAATAATTACGTGGGCAAGTCTATTTCAAAGAAAATCCAACCCTTCGTCCTATTTCATCAAACGGTGGCAAGTCTATGATTATGACATAATTTCTAATCATCAATGCCCGACGCTAATAACATTTCCTCGTTCAATTGCGCACATAGTCAAATGGGCCTGAAAAGATATTGTATTGCGTAAAAATTAGAAAAGTTTCGGTAGATCTTACAATAACGGAAATTGTAAATCCTCTCTTTTTGCCTTTCCCAGAAAAGGGAAAAAGGTTGGATGCATTTCAATGTGCTTGGCCAGATATAAAGTACCCTTATTCAAAATTCTTAGAACGTATCTTTTCATCTCATTTAAAATAAACAAAAACATTTGATCGTGCCCCATGTAATTATAAGTATACTTCTAATCCATAAATTTGCCTACTTAACAATGGGTTTCTCATGGGTTATATGATTCTTATAAGCAAATAATTTCAAAGAAGGCGACCAGATAGGTTTTTAAGGCAGACAAATCAATCTCTAAGTATCTTATTTGTGGCAATTACTAAACTTCTCAATCAAATAAACAGTGCGCAATTTTTCTATCATTTCCGATTCACCTTCCAACAAGCAATGGATGGTCGAAAATAGCAATAACAAAATAATTAAACACAAATACAGCAAAGTAATTTTTTTCACTATTTTCTCTCAATACTACAATGTGAAACATCCTTACGTGATATACCAGCGACAATTAGGAATTTTCTGACTGTTATCTAGTCCGATATGACTCAAAATTTTTACCTTTATTATATCCAAAATAGCAAAATTTATATGAGATAGGATACAATTTAAGCAACGATTTATATGAAAATACATATTCCCATTTTAAACAAATTAAAAAATAACGTCTGTAAGCGCTTGGGTATGCTAATACTTTATATATATACATATACATATATATATTATTGTTATACATGATGTATATACCTATATAATTGCCTCTGCCTCCACAATTGACTTTAGATAGCTAGATATGTCATCTTCTCGTTAATATGTCGAGGTTGGGGACTCTTAACGGTTTTGATAAATCATTATAGTTCCTTCTAAATTCTAAAGTTGATTGAATCGAGTGATATTGCCGGCCATATGACTTTGGAGATGTGAATATTTCTATTTGTATGAGCACGTTTTACATTTTTATTGCTCCCAAAAAAAAAAAAAAAAATTCACTGCTCCCCATAAATTGTAATGTGATATTTGTGATTGGCTTTTTTCTTCTATTAAGAAGACAATAGATCGTTTTCCTGGAATACATTCAATGAGGATGTTCTAAGCTTCCGTAAGAGAATATTAGTGTGATTGGCTTTCTTGAGCGGGTTCTTTTTGCCCAGTATTTAGCGCCATTTTAGATTTACCCGTGAAGATTAAGACTATTAAAGATTATCACGTATTCTATAGTACTTTTGCAATATTTAGTTTGGCTTTTGAGAACAGATTATGATCATGCCCGCCCGCACAATGCGTGACTTCACGGTAGACAATGGTAGAGTGAATGTGTTCGGATTATTTCAATACCTAACTCTAGAGTATTTCATATGATCTTATATATTAACTTCTGTAGATTAATCTTTATATACTAAATACAACTTTCGTGCACTATGTCAGACACATTATGCACGGTTGATCAATTCCTTGTAACTTAGCTTTTGATTCCATCATCTCGTTTCTTATTATCATATAATACCATCGACTAACATTGCAATGCAATTTATTATAAAGATATTACATTAAAGGCACAAAGGAAAATTAATTATCTAATTGATAATAAATAAGAGTGCCTTAGCAGTGATATTTGCCAAAATTGTGGTAGAAGCTTCTCCTGCAACTTGACCAGTATTCAGCTACCAGCTTGTAGAAGTAGGAGTTGGTCTCCATCGTACTTGTGGGCTCCTCATACTCCACTGGATTTCCTAAAAAAACACAAGCAAAAAACACCAGTGTAAGATATTTTTACTAATGGAATAGATATAGTCACAACATTTAAAATTAAATCTTGCCCGTGTAATGATTTTTTTCACACAGCCAACGTGTCAGATAAAAGTCATTATATTGTACCTGATTGAGTAATCTATAAAAAGACTCCTTTTAGGACTTCCCAACATAGTAATATTTGCAATAGCAATTTTTGCTTAATTGCTCCACGGATAACTGGAAAATCATCGGCTTAGCATGGTCTGATCTTTAAATATGTTTTCCGCAATCCCAATCCATGCAGCATTAAACTTCCCTTCGCAAGTTACAATGAGACAGATTTGTTTTAACTCTTAAAGTGTATCGTAAATTATAATTACAAAAAGAAAATGAAAATGTATTTGTATCCTGAGAGAAATTGTAGATGCGGAGGATGGTTAGAAACTTACCGTAAGAGAGGACCATGACCATGTCCCTATCTATGACTGTGGGGACTCTGTGAGCCACAGTGATCACAGTGCAATCTGAGAACTCTTGCCTGATTATCCTCTGAAGAACAGCATCAGTTGCTGAATCAATCGAAGCAGTGGCTTCATCAAGAGCTAGGATTCTGTTCCTCCTCAATAGAACTCTTCCCAAGCAAGTTAGCTGCCTCTGCCCAGCACTCCAATTCTCTCCTTCATCACTCACTGTTTGAAATTTGAATAAGTGGTTGGCATTCCCATTAGCATAAAAAAGATTCAAGTCATTTTGATTGAATGTCTGATGATATTGGCACATGCATGTAGTGTAAAGTACTGTTGCATAGCTACAAGCAATTATTGTCGGATCTGAGTAGGATTTTAGTGACTTTCAAGCTGTGACTAGATTTTGACATGTAATGTAACACATGATACTCACCGGAAGAATCGAGCTGATCCGGAAGGCTGCTAATTGTGGCCTTGAGCTGACATTTTTCCAGAGCCTACAGATCATGAAATGATCGAGGGTTGGTGCGCCACATCCATGAAAAAGATGATCTAATTGGGAAGCATATTATGAAGATTGAAATCCAAAAATGGGCACTTTTGTGCATATTACCGTCCAAATCTCATGGTCAGAGTAAAGCCCAAGAGGGTCAATGTTAGTCCTAACACTGCCTCTGAACAAAGTGGATTCTTGAGGGATGATGCTGAGCTTCATCCTCAAGTCCTTTAATCCAATGGAAGTAATATCTAGCCCATCAATGTAGATCTTCTGGCTTGCTGGCTCGACTAATCGAAATAATGCACTGATCAGAGTCAATTTCCCACTTCCTATTCTTCCGACAACGCCGACTCTGCTTCCTTCTTTGAATGTGCAAGTGATTCCCTTCAGCACAAGCAGTGTGTTGGGACAGTACCTTAGCTGAAACCAAGTAGGAACTCCTATTAGCGACCTGAAAAAAGTTTGTTCTCCTTTAATGCAATTTGTACCTTTAGTTCTTCCAGCTCAATCTGACCCTTTGATGGCCATGAAGACACTGGCCTATGATTCTCCAAGACCCCTTCAGGCTCAAATGGTATGTGCATGAGCTGTTTGATCTGCTTGACCGAGATGATGTAATTTGAAAAGTAGCAAAGCCACCGGGTCACAAGAACATGTGCACCCGTCAAAGTAAAAGCATAAGAAAGAGATAGCCCCACAAGCCCTGCAAGACCAGGATAAGCAAATTTAATTTCAACTTTCGACAATTTAGTAAGTTCTCACAAATGTCATGTAAATTTGCAGTGACCTGGAGGCACATATCCCTTAGCAAGTAGAACCAGAAGAAGAGCAGCAGTGAGCAGCGTCGGGTTCTGAAGTGCTTCTACTCTCAAAACTGGCGACTCCATTAGTCCATTGGAGTGGAAAAAAAGTTTCGCATCTGCGTCCACAAGTTTCAGGAAATTGCAGAAGAATATGTCCACCGTGTTAAAAGCTCTAATGGTGACCACACCTAGGGATGTCTCTTCACGAGGGAAGCTTTTGTGGTTCCATTGATTCTAATCAATTCGCGCACTGATGCCAAGTGATATGCCTTTTTAGTCAAGGGACAGAATACGGTTAGCCCTTCTTGATCAAAGGATATAGACAAATTCAAAAGGTCTAGACTTGGAAAATCACCTGAACATATTTTGCACCAATCATTGCAAAAGTCGCAACAATGAGAACTTGCCATTTGACCGAGGCCATAATTCCAATTACAGTCAGAAGCTCAATTCCAGCAGCTATCACAAAGATGATGGAGAACAAGATGTTGAAGTCTAGTATACTCAAATCTCATGAAGCCTGCCATAATTCCAATTATAATCAGAAGCTCAATTCCAGCAGCCTCATTCTTTCTGGGGTAAGTGCTTGATACAAAACTATTGTGCTGACAATATCTAAACATGATTGTAAATATGATCTCTCTTGTCAGAATCCTCCTCACCGGAGTAGAATCGAAGAAAGGCATCGGAGCTTTGAATATCGGATCAGTGAAACCTGAAAAGAAGGCCTTGGAGGCCTTTAGACCCAGATGAGCTGCAAAGAAGGATCTAAGGCACACGAACACAGCACTAAGTGATGAGATCCCTGTGAAGACACCGATTAGTGTGGCACTACTAATGTCGGGGAGTTGAATAGCTAGTGTTAGCCAATAGGTCGATGCAGCCTGAAGCGCCACAAATGCTGACTGCATCAGTAGGCCTAAAAACAGAAGGGCTGATCCTTCCGACACCATTATATAATCCCAAAATGGCTTCCACCCAGAGCCACCAATCTCCTTCTCTTCTTCTTTAGTGAGTTGTACTTTGGGGTGGGCCTTCTCGGATATCTTGACTTGTTTATGCTCTTTAGATTCCTCATTCTTGACCGTAATGCAATTCCCTGATTCACCTTGGATTTCACTGTTTGAAGGTCCAAATGTGGTTAAAACTTCTTTTTGTGCATTCACAAGTTGTTCAAATGTTGTTTTTTGCAGTCAAAAGCTCCTGGTAGCTTCCCGACTGTGTTGCACGTCCATCCTCCATGAGCTTCACAGCACAAAAAGCGATTCATATTTAGCATATCTGAAAAAGAAAGTACCACTGGCCTAAACTTATCTAGTTATGTGTATGAGAAGCATGAAAACCGATTCTTACCAAAATTTGATCCATATTTGAGAGAAATTCCACTTGGTGAGTCACTAGGATGACCATCGTATTTTCAAGCGCGCCCATGACACGGTCCTGCAGTAAAAGACTCAAATTAAGCACGATAAGCTCGTTAGTCATTGGTGTTTCTCTCGACTATTTTTTCCTTAGGAAAATTTGAACTCCACTTCTTACATTGAAATGTATTGCAGCAGTGTGCGCATCAAGCGCACTGAAAGGGTCATTGAGAAGATAAATGTCTTCATCATTATAGACTGCCCGAGCTAACTGAATCCTCTGCTTCTGTCCACTGCTCATGTTGAGCCCTTTCTGGCCTATTTCTGTGAGATCTCCATGACTGAAACTTCTGATATCTTTATCTAGTGTACATGCTTTTAAAGCCTTTTCATATCGAGCTTCATCCATTGGTTTTCCATAGAGTATGTTGTCTCTGACTGTCCCGCTTTGGATCCAGGAAGTTTGAGAAACATAGGCGGTTGATCCACATATTGTAACCTAAATTTACATGAAAGAAATTAAAGTTTGGGGCATGATGGCAGTGCACTCCTTGCAGGCATAGATGTCTCGAAAACTCACAGTTCCCGTGGTTTTGGTTATTTCTCCTAGTGTAGCATAAAGAAGTGACGATTTGCCTGCCCCAACTGGACTGCAGACTGCGATCTTCTGCCTGCATTTGGCTTCCAAGTTCATATCTTTCAGAGTCATGATTGCACGGTCCCCATCCCAAGCAAAATTTCCTGATGAAATCTGTATGCTCGTGAATTGAAGAAGTAATGTCTCTGCGCAAAAGACTCGACTAGCTTGGCAAGCATCTAGCACCCAATAATAGTGAAACCTTCAGGCAAAGTTCCCGCACCTCCAGTTGAGTAATTCACAAACCAGTACGGTAACAAAGGGGAAACAACGACAGATACTGTTCGGCAAAGCGCACATAAGCCAATGAAAATGTTCTCTTTGAAATATACTTTCGCAATGGTCTTAATAACCAAGTAACTCTGTGAGCCCTTTTGATCGCTTACGACTGAACCCCAAGCACGTGCAAATTTTTTATAGGCCAAATCAGCTTCGTCCTAGGAGGGCAGAGATGGAATGTCCTTGAACTCTAGCGGTTTTGAGTATCCTGAGCGTGACAGTGGATTGATCCAAGAAAATGTCAACTTGCTGAGTCGGCTGGCGTAGCCAAGCTGCGACCAGGATTCATCCAGCTTCTCATCTAATAGAGGTTCGTATAATTTCCCATCTGGGTTCGGTTCCGGAACAGCAACATATTTCCTGAAGGCGTAGAACAGTAGGAGAAAGTTTATAGGCCAAGTCGCAATGTCTAAACTCCGATGCCGCGCCCTTCCAACAAGAGCCTGATGTTCAGAGCTGTGACGAGCAAACAGAAGGCGACCCACCAAAAAGTGACCAGAGTTCTCTTCCACTTGGATTTCACAGCAAGCAACGAAACCGTCAAAGACATCCATGTCAATCCTCTAACAAAGTGAAGCAACCAGGTCTCATTTCTATTTACTTCAGCTTGGAGTATAAGACTCTGGAGTGTGACAGCAAACTGTGAGATGCTGCTAAATGCGCAACAGACCGCCACGACAACAAGTACCAAGTCCTTCCTAGTGCTGTTTCCATTAACCTCACGCTTTCTGAGGCGGAAGGCGATCCACAGGACGTAGAAAGCGCAGAGGAAAAGCAGGTTAGCAGCGTCGATTATGCTACTTCGGGCGCATGAACCCAAATCAAGCTCTCCGCCACACATCCAAGAGAATGCCTCTGATTACAACACACAAGAAAAAGAGAATGAAAAACTGAAATTGAAGTAGGCCCGGTTGTTACCGACTGAGTTAGCTAAAGCATACATCGAAAGGCATAAAAACACGCTGAAATCTCAATTACACAGTACCATGAACAAATAATATCAGTTTCATTCACACACAAGAGACAATGTCAGTTTCATTGCGGAGACACTTCAACGTTCAGCATGGTATTAATGTACCAGGTAAGCTCCAGAGGAGAGCCGTGGATTGAAGAACTTGGTTTCTTCGGGCTCTGAACTTTTTGCTTCTCCTCAAGCATACCACTTGATGTAGGAATTCAACTGTTGGAAAAACAAACAGAAGAGCTGTTCAATGAATGAGAATGAAGAGCCTAATAACCATAATTATCTTGTCCCAGATTTGACACTGAGCAGACAAGAAAACTCCGCGCTCTCTTTCTCAAAATATATGCGTTTATATATACATTTGATTGATACTCCTGGCTTGTTTGCAGGTTTGGTGGGTCGGAAACTTTTTAAACGTTAGGCGATTGCTGGTCTTTATCATGTCTCAACAATGGCAGCGATTCTTACTGAATCCTGAGGATGGTTTTCTCCCTACCTGAGGGCGTTTTGTATCTGTCTATCGGTTGTTGATGCCGTGCTTTTCCTTTCTAATTATTAGTGGGTTACCACGGCTGTGGCTTTTTTATCCCGGCATCCTTCCACTCATTATGATCCGTTGTTTTGAGTGTGGGTTTAGATGCCGTGATTTTTTTGTTCACTCAATCTTTCCTCAATATATTAATTACCTTTCACCAAAAAAAAAACAATGGCACAAACATGTAGCTCAGTCTTGCTATTCCTACCTTATACAAAAATACATGGCAAATGGCCCTTGTCTGAACCTCGATCGCCTCCATCTCATAATTACGGTAAAATTAACACGGAGAGACTTTGCAATGTTACAAATTTGAATCGTACATATTCAAGCAATTTTATCATTAACTTCTCAAAAGCCTGTTCAACATAAAAATACTTACACTTAGAATTATCCTCAAAATATATATGTATATGTATATATAAATGAGAAGTTAGTAACCATCCTTCACATGTAATAATAGTCCTGTAAAAGTCTCATAAGGTTTGAATGTTCAAACGTTGGTAACTTTCCATGGACAATCATAATCAATTTGAATTTAGGGTCCATTTGTTTGAAGGAAAACCATTTCTTGAAATTATTTTCCGACTTTCTAGTGTTTGATGATGGAAAACTAATTGAGATGGAGAACGTTTTCCATAGACTGAAAGCAACAAATTTAAATTGAGGAGAAACGACTTCCCCTTTTAGCAAGAAGAAAATCACTTTCCCTATAAATCAAAATAAATGAAAACTAACAATTTTTCTTGAAAATAATGTCTATGAAAAATATTTTCCTTTATCGTGAAATTTTCAATGGAACAAAGGCATCCATGTAAATCTTTTTTTTTTCCCTATCTTTAATAATTTACCTCCATGATCTTAACACTCTCTCACAGATTGCAAATTGAAAGCTCTATCAGTAAGTGATTGTCCTCTTCTTCTTCTTTCTTAATATTCCTTAAGCAATAATAACATTGACAATCATATAATCAACAATTTTCCTTAGTTATTATCTTTTTAAAAATCATTCCACAGTTAAAAAAAAATTCCTTTTTGATTCCCTAAAGTCCAGATTACATGCCAGAACATAGTCAAAGAATTTTTTCCAACTAGTAAGATTTCGACCGCTTTAACGTTGTCGATATCATGAAGCCATGATGGGAACGCGAAAGTGGGACGCCTTAACGATGTGCGAAAAAGCATGATCATTGCAAACTTTGACTTCTCCGTTTTTTTCATTCTTTATTCTACCATTTGTCAACAAAAATTCGACTAAAGTTCCTTGCCGTGGGACGCTACTTATATAAAATTGATCTCCACTTTCAACGGCATCTAGCCAATGGAAAAAGGGAATGTTGGTTTGTCAATTAAAATTAAAGATTGATCTGTCAATTTTTAATGCGTCGGCTCGATATATGTATTGTGGTGGAAGCGAGTATTGACAAACATAAGAGCGAGACAAATCGACAACAATTAAAAATAGAAATATAATCTTAACATACGTCACGTCCCCAACTGCACGAATTCATACCCTAAATTCGACATGTGATCACAAATTGACAATCCTACCAAACACATGCCACCATGAATGGTCGATATTTTAACATGAGGATCTCCAAATATCTATTGCACCCGATATGATTTCTCGAGACCATTTATAGATTTGTTTGGCTATCATAAGAAAAATGACAAAGCAAGACTTGCCTTTTAATATTGTCTATCGTTCTTTGAAACGCAAACCAAAAGCTAAGCTAGAGTACTACTGTTAAAACTAAACTACAGGCCAAATGACTAGCAATTTGAGCTTCCCTTTTAAGTTCAATGAAAATAATAAATTTAATGCTCTTGTTAAGTCCGCCACTCTCCTTTTCTTAGTATAAAACAAAAGGTATATATCATCGTCCTTGTATCGCTAACCTTCTCATCCGAAAGTTGTTATAAAATAATAGAATTGGCTTTTGAAGAAGTCAGTACTTAAAATAAGTGATACAAAGAAAATTCGACCCTTCATCCTATTTCATCAAAATGGAGGCAAGTTCCTGATTATGACATGATTTTTAATCTATTTAGAGATAAAATGATTACTAACCAATGCTCAACATTGATAATATTTGCCATGGTGAAATATCAATAATCAATGTGGAACATTGGACTCTTGAGATTTTCTTTCTTCGTTCAAATGCGCTCCATAGTCAAATGGGCCTCAATAGAAATTAATAAACCCAGTATATCTGGGCCTAAAGATATTAGGATAATTTTAATGGGCCTTACACGAAAGAAATTAAATTAAACTAACAGTCTACATGGTCGAAATAAATCCAACAAAGAATTCAATATCAAAGTAAAAACCATTTTATGATTTTTTCCATTTTCTGCAAAGTTTCTCAATGTGTTACAGCCGTCGATTTTTGCTCTAGCAAGATTTTCGATCTTGAATAACATGAAATTACTAGCAACCATTGTTCTTTGTTGATCCATTCATTATCAACAGATTTGTGCTTACGGAGCTTCATGTTCCTTCTTTGTTAAAACACTTCAATGCCCCGTGAAATTCTTTGTTAAACGCTTCACGTTTATTTTTTAAACTCTAATCTATTTGGTTTGTCGAGCAAAATTAAAGATTATGAACCATCAAGTTTCAACACCTTGGCACAATATCATATAATTGTGAAAGCATAATTTTAAGCAAAAAGGAGAGCGAGACAAACTAGCACGAACAAGTAACACGACAACATTTTAAAAAGTTCAACAAAATTACACCGTTTAACACGAACTCATAACTAGAATTCAACACATGCCCAGAATCACCAGTCCTACCAAATACACACATTCTTGACCAATCAATATTTCTTGACATCAGTATGTATTGGTTGGCTATCATTAGGAAAAAGCAGAAAGAATGACTTCCCATTTACATCATTATTATTCTTGGGACGAAAACCATAAGCTAAGCTATTCAATCATGTGATGATAGGGAATAAAACTAGTGTTAAATGTCAATTAGTAGGGACAACTTCTTTTGTCCTTAGGCTTTTAACCCCATTCCAAGATTCTTGCTTAGTATTTCCTAACTCGGTTTTCTTCACAACATTTGTAAAAATTTCTGCAAGTTTTCATTAATACATTTCTTTTATTAACTAGCACCAATAAGAGAAGAAAAATATTATATATCATTTCTTTTCCACCAGGCAGGGCCAAGTAATTAATAGAAGCATTCATATTAGGCTGTTCAAGAACAAAAAATTATTTCTTCCATTAACTAGCACCAATAAGAGAAGAAAAATATTATATGTCGTTTCTTTTCCACCAGCCAGGGCCAAGTAATTAATAGAAGCATTCATATTAGGCTGTTCAAGAAAAAAAAATTATTAGAATCATCTTTCGATAAACTCTTCTACGCATAGACCGCTTATTGAACACTATATACGAAGACTTCTTTGGCACGTTGTCAAAATGATTGAGTAAATATATGTGTCTGTGCGCGAGCGCATTATGGGCTTTTCAATTTAGTTTCAATGAACCGGGTGCTTTCTTTGGACCATATACCTAGTTTGAATTATTATCATCTCTTGTTCCTTCTTTTTTGTTAATAATTTGTTTCTTTCCATCTTTTGGAAAGCAATAATCGCTACCCTTAGGATAGCAACAATTGCTACTATTTGAACGTTGGTTTTGACTGACGGAAATATGATTGAATCCTCTTTCTTGTGCCAAGAGTAGCAAAGTGACAATCATGTATCACGAGCAGTTCACTTGCTGTAGGACCAAAAACATGAACGTCTTGAGAAGAGGCAATTTGATTCCAGAAATATCTCAATGTCTACTCAAATTACAAAAAGGGAAAATGAAGAAAAAATAATTAAACTCTCTGTAAAGAGGACAGCTCTAAGAGATGGTTCAATGCTCTTCACTCTCCTGAAATTGCTTATATATATATACTTGTTCTACTGTTTAGCGTAATTAATCGAATAACTTTAATAAACATAAATTACGCGAATGGTTCTTGTCTTGTTTTTGTCAATGGTCTGAGTTCAATCTTTTACACTGAGTTAGCAATTATATACACGTTAAAGGTTGAGATTTCTTATTTTGAGAACACAAACATTGCACTAATTTTAAGACGAGCATCAAAGATATATATCCGACTTTATATTGGTTGCCGACTCGCCAAACCTACCTTTCCATGCAAGAAATTCGGTATCATGCTTTTGATGGTTTCCTTGTTGACAAGGAGTGCCTCCGTTCGTTTCAGCATTCTCCACCTTCTCCTAAGAGCATCGCAAAAAGGCTTTGAAAACAGCCAAACATGCCATCTTGAAATTCACCTGGTGCGGTGGAACTATTGAGTTTTGCAGGTTGTGTCCATGGAGAGAGATTTTAGTTTTCGCTACCGCACTCCATCATTAGGCATATTAGGATGAAAATATGGTGCTTCTGATGTGGTTTTCTAGGTTCTGCTTTTCTTCTTCTCTTAAATTGTTTGGTAACCCAAATTCAAACCCATTTACAATGCCAAATACCATTTCCATAGTCTCCCTCGTATTTTTTAACGCTTTGTTACTTTTCACCTAACTTGACATTATATTGCAATCACCAATATGATTTATGACAAAGATGATTAGGGAATTCTCCAGGATAATTTCCTCTATAAGAAATATTTCGATAATTGAATTGGTTATCTTTATCTTTCAACGTTGCACTAATGTTGCACACATATTGCATGCATATCTCCCTATAATCGTGAATATCTTAATTAAGGTATTATCTTAAAATAATTATCTAATAAAGCCTACAAATAAGCTAATATAGTCTTCATTAATATATACATTGAAATATACAAAAAAACTCCATCATTCTCTCTTCCATATTATTATTCTCAACTCTTTAAACAAAAATGTTATGGTCAAAGAGTTGCTTTAATTATCTTTTCCTTTGGTTTTCCCTACATTACCGTCTCTCAACACCTTCTATCCTTATTGTACCCTCTTCAGATTCTACTAACTCACCCACCATTAATTCATCAAGACCATAAATACGAGTAATGTCGTCGCCTACTTCCTTTTCAACATGACCAAAAATCATTCACCCACACAATGTGCTCGAAAAGAGAGCGAGCGATCAAAGAAAGCAAAGGAAATAGCACTGAGAATGGGGCCGCCGGCAGAGGGGTTTGTTTTTGGGAGGAGGAACCTGAAATGATATAGAAAACTGGAGAGGAAAAGCAAATGGAAGCACTTTGGGCCGAGATGGCATTGCCTGAAGAGGCGGGTATGTCGTGTATCAATTCTTGGGACGCAAACCACGAGGTTTGTGGCGCAAGCTAAGCTGTTTAATCATCACGTGATGATAGGGAACATTACTGTTTACCAAACCTACACTAATGCCCAAATGACTGCCGATCCAAGCTTCATTTGAACCCAACTATTCTTGGATCAAGAGCTTGCATGACCCCCACATGAATCGGGACCCTATCCCTTCTTGTTTACGCTCTCTTAACCCAATGCCTAGAAACTCGGTTTGCATGACTCCCACATGAATTGTATATGACAAGGCCTTCTTTCATCTGCCCCTCGGATGTATAGAAGTTCGACACTTCCCTTTTTTCTCAGTAGGAAACAATGCAGTGGAGAGTCCTCCCTGTATAGCTAAACTTTACATGAGCTTCTCTTTCGAAAGTCATTCTAAGACAATCGTGCCGGTTTTCGAGGATGCCTCAAAGTAAATCCAATCCTTCATCCTATTTCATCAAACAGCACCGTGTTCTTTAAACGATGTTGAGATGAAATGATCACTCGCCATTGCTCTAACATCGACAAATTCAGGCAATTTGATCCCAGAAATGTCAATGTCTACTCAAATTCCAAAAAAGGAAAAAGAAAAAAAAATCATTAACCTCTATGTAAAAAGGACAGCTTTGGGACATGGTTCAATGCTCTCCACTCTCCTGTAATTACTGGATAGTTACTAATGCAGTGTCTAAGTGTGTTTATATCTCTATATGGATATACATAGGTGATTCAAGGACTATCCAAGTCGTTCTCCTGTTTATATCTCTATACGGCGTCATGATCTTTAAACTATGTTGAGATGAAATGATCTCTCGCCAATGCTCTAACATGGACAGATATCTGCCATAGTGAAATCTCAATCATCGACATCGAACATCGGAGTCTGAGAGTTTCCCTTACTTCGTTCGGTTCACATTCAGCTGCTTGGTCAAACGGGCCTCAAACGAAGTCACAAACCCAATCTGGCCGGGCCTGGAGAGATTACAATCGTCTCGGTAGGTCTTGCACGCAAGCGGAAATTATACCGCACGAGAATTTATAATTAAAAAAAAAATGGAGATAGATCCTCGAAAACAGCAGAAACAGAAAAGACAGCAATAGAATGAGAACACGTGTGGAGAGTTTGGTCCTTTTGATTAAAACGTGCCACCATCTACGGGAACAAGTCAAGCTAATTCTCTCTCTAATGGCTTGTGTCAGTATCCCAAAGCAAAAGATCGCACCACTCGTATCCTCGCATTCAATGCGGAATCCAGCTGCGAGCAGGAAAACAGGCTGCTTTCCAACGTTTCTTCTTTGCTTTGATCGAAATAATGAAAGGAGGGACATTTAAGTTTTCAGCTCCTTCATTCAATTTCCTTCGATTGTGTTGCTCCTATTCGTTGGACTCCCTCCCCATTTAATGCTGCTGCCCAATTGGCAGCTCTAGCAGAGAAGCGGCCAAGCCTTTTGTGTGTGAAAGTCCAAAAAGAAATTATTATGTGACATAATATGGGTGTTGGACTCTGGTATTGCAACAGGTAGGGAATGTTGTGGATCACCAAAAAAAAAAAAAAAAAAAATCTGATCTAAATTGTCTCGTTTAATATATTTTAATCCATTTAGTGATATATTCAATCTATCTCATATACAATTCACACTCAATCCGACCTGTATTGCTAAAATGCTTCCATAAGTCATAAACAAACTGAGATGAAAACATAAGTAAGTGAGCCAGAGAATCACTGAGATAGGTTAGATTTTAAATTCTTGGCTCCTTCATTCAATTTCCTTTTATTGTAGTGCACCAATTCAATAAACTTCTTCCCCATTTAATGCTGCTGCCCAATTCCTAGCTCTAGCCGAGAAGCAGCCAAGCCTTTTGTATGTGAACATTTGAAAAGATTATCATGCTACATAATGTTGTCTTTCAGAACCAAGGACTTCCCATGATGAAGTGATTATATGGGTTTTGAGCTCCTATGTTGTAACATGTATAGGATGCTGTGGACGTTGGCGGCTCGTTCTTGCTTTCAATTTTACTTTTTTGGAAAAAAGAGTTGGAATTCGCTATTGAAATTTTGGGAAAGCAACAATTTTTTTAGATAAAAGAAAACCATTCAAATAGGTTCCGGAAGAAAGCGAATTTAGTTGGGTTAATTCTTTCTCGGTTCCCCTTGGAATAAGGAATCAATTAGGTACTCAATATTGAGAACTGAGTCGATTTTCCTTGGAACCAGCTTAGAACATAGTCAATTATGTTGATTATGATATGTTCTTTGGTCAAACTAGCCCATCAGGCATAGTGTTTCATTTTGCATTGGATTCCATATTTCAACTCTCTATGAGTGCGAAATTTTTTATGTTTGGAGATAAAGTAGAACCAAATTCAATGTATGAATCGATCTGATTTCCTCAATTCTCAATTAGAATAGGCACTTTCGAGCTTGGACGTGACACCAAATTGATTCTACATTGATTCAAGGTTGTTGGATTGGCTCTTTCGACAACTAGCCAAGAATCACATGGATTGCAATCAATTTTCGAGCCAAACCGATTCGGCTGCACGCCCCTAACCATCTCTATCTTAATCGTCACTCGAGAAGTTCGTTTGTTTGTTTGTTGAGCAATGCTCGATGCTTTTGGCTTGGATGATGACAAGTTCCCACAATTTTTTTAATGCCATGAGAGTTATGAACTCGAGGGTTTCTTCTTTGTCCGTTTTATCCCACTAGTGTAGTTTACACGAGTTTAGATGGTCTAATGAACGGAACAATCCTTCTTTAGACGTGCGTACCACCATCATATTATTTTTTTATCTAGGGTTAAGACAGCCTCACAATTTTCAATCCGATTTCGGGCGTTGGGAACATGACCTATTAAACTTCTCTATTTTGCATGCATGCGAGCTTTACGAAGACTAGTAGAAATTTCTTTCATCTAATCTCGATTTATCGAGACAGTTAATGTGTCTCTGATAGGACCGATTTCGTCTCTTGTGCCCATCTTAGCCAAAGCAAGGATGGACCTCACATGTAGGGGTGTGCTAGGAAACCAGACTGACCCAAGAATCAGCCGTTTTTTTTTTTTTTTTTTTTTTGGTCGGTCAAGAATCAGCCGTTGATTCTTGTGGGAACTGAGAATAGACCTAAATCGCCAATCAATTTTTTTCATTTTCTTCTAAAATGTAAAGAAAAAGAAATTGTCAAAATCATAAATCGGTCCAATTGCAAAACCAAATCAAGACCAATCAATCTAATCCGATTCGATTCCCAATTTTAGGTCAAATCAGCCCAACTTGAGAACTAATCACTCATAGTGATATGGGGTTCTAGCCCTCTATTTTTTTTATAAAAAAAAAAGCTTGGAAATAGTTCGAGGTTTTCAAGTCCTGCTAATTTATTTTGGCCTGTAGGTCGAAATCGACTCAACCTGAGAGCTAATCACTTATATGACATGGGGTTCTAGCCCTCTATCTTTCTTTAGAAATGCTTGGAAATAATTTGAGGTTTTCAAGTTCCACTAATTTATTTCGGCCTGAAAAAATTACTTTACTGAGGCCAACTTCGGTACGAGATTATTTACCAAAAAAAAAAAAATCGGTACGAGATTAAAATTGAGATTTTTCAAAGTTGGGGACCAACTGACAGCATCGCAGATCTCGATTTTAAAAATTTAGGACTAGAGACAAAAGAAAAGTCGAGAAACGTGGCACCGCCGATGCAAGTTGCCTCGGCGTTTGGGCAAAGGTGCGTGGGAGTGAGACCCGCTCGTCGGAGTAAGTGCGAGACACGCGCCGACGCCACGCGACGGCGTTAAGGCGGCTGACATCTGCAGGTTGGGCGGCGCGTCCAGGGGATCGTGTCTCTCCACTGACACCGAACCTGCCGTACATTTCATCACGTTGTCATGGGTACTTAAATCAACCTAAAAGATTTTCTTACGATCTTGTGAACAGGATCCTCTCACATGCAAATTTAAATTTTATTTTATTTTATTTTATTTAGATATTGAAGAAATAATATCGAAATACTATGTTTGTTTCGCGGAATAAATTTTCGGAGAAAACATTTTCCGACACTTTGGTTCATTCGGAAAATGAGTCGATGGAAAACGTTTTCTTAACAAAACTTAAATTTAGGAAAGTGATTTCCTTTGAAAGGATCGGAAAATGTTTTATGAATCTACCAAAATTTAGATTTGATGCTTGGTTTACAAACAATTATTCTTATAAAAATATATTTTTAAAAAATTGAATTTAAATTTTTTATTTTTTAAATTAAAATTTGGAAAACATTTTAAAAATAAAAATAAAAATAAAAATATTTGAATTTCCTTCTTTTCTTTTCTTCCTTTTTCTTTTTGCTTCTTCTCCACCCGTCACCGACCACAAGTATGGCCAGTGAGTTTCTGGCCTCACCAGATCGGGCGATCTCATGGCCTTCGACAATAAGGCTTGAACTTGCCCAAGGTTGATGAGCCTCAAGCTTCACCAGATCAAGTGAGTTCGTGGCCTCCATCCGATGAGGCTCAAGCCTCGCTAGATTGGGCGAGCTCGTAGCCTTTAGCGGCCAACTGATGAGCTCGTCACCTCCGACGATAGCTGGAGCTCACCCTTTGTAAGCCAACCAGGAACGAAAGTAGAAGGGATGGCGTGAGGAAGCTAAGGAGTGAAGGACAAGAAGAAGGAAAAGAGAAAAAGGAAATAAAAAGAAAGAAAATAAAAGTAAATAAAAAACAACAATATTAAAAATTTGAATTTTTTAAAATTTAAAAGTCATTTTTTTCCTACGACGAAGTGCAAAATTATTTTTTAATGGGATCCAAACAAAGAAAAACATTTTCAATTATACATCACCAAACAAAAGAAAAACAAATCATATTCTTAAAATATTTTCCCGTAAAGCATTTTCCTTTATCATTGAGTTTTCCATGAAACAAACGCACCCTAAAAGTCATTTGAGAATGGTTAATATCACGAAAAACTCTAAAATAGTACACATATGACAAATTAATCCCAAATTAATAATTTGACTACTAAAAACCCAACACTAATACACTTGTGTAAAATTATTCCCCATTAATTTTCGTTAAATTTTATTATCAAATTATTAAGTTTGATGATATATAGTGATTTTACCATTCGTTTGTTTTAGATATACTACGTTATAGTTTTTCGTGATATTAATCAAATTCTTTTAAATGATTTGATTCGATGAGACAAATTCGATTTTTAAATAACATACGCATAGTGACCATAGATTAAAATCCACTTTTTACACCCATGACAGGGTGCAATTGGGCCTACGAATGTTTGTTCCATGTTATTGTGCCGTGCCCACAGGGGTTGTCCGAGTCAGATAGGGTTGAGGATCAATTTGGACGGTTTGAATAAGCTTATTTGATCATAATATCCAATATAGGACCAGTGCACTTCGAGCCAAATTCCTCGGTCCTATCAAGACATTATAGATAGTCTTAATAATGTGCATCATTAGGTCCGATGTCGAGGCTCAATTTAGACCGAACTCATCAAATGGTCACCTCTTAATTGTAACAAGGGGAAGACAAAAACCGGATCCAAATGGGTCCCCACCCAAGAGTCCTCTTTGATCATGGAATTAAAATATCGAACCATGGTCCCAAAAATTGATGTTGAAAAGAACCATGGTCCTTGCATCAAGAAAATGAGAGCTGACCACCCTTCTCCCACCGGTGATTCATCATTGTCTCCACCCCGCCTAACATTGTCTTCGCTAAAATCCAAATCCCAACTTTTTCTATAAGGATTAGTATCATGAAAATTTTAGAATTTATACGTAAATATAAACTTATCCTAAATTAATTTTTGAGTCACAAAAAACCCAAACTAACTTTTTAATTATCAAAAGCCTAAAACCAATACATTTGTGACAAATTTACGTTAAAATGATAGTATGAAGTTGCCATGTGCCATCCAGTTTAGTTAATTCACTATAAAATTTGGTGAAAACTTACGGAAGGTAAATATATCACGAGTATATCGGTTCTGGGATTTTTATAACTCATAAATTAATTTAGGGTAACTTTGTCATAAATTTATCAATTTGAGAATTTTTGTGGTATTAACCCTTTTTGTAACAAAAGATAATTTCTTTTCATAATATGTGCATCGAAGGCTTTCCTATCTAAATTAGAAACATTATAACAAGTTAAGGGTCTGTTTGTTTATTTTTGTTTTTGTTCTCTGGAACAAAATTTTTTGTTCTTTTGTTATGAGAAACAAAAAAAGAATAGAAACGCGTCTAGTAAAAACTTTTTGTTCTGAACAAATTTGGAATAAAAACAAAAAGTAAAAAAAAAAAAAAAAAAGTTGTTTATTGTTCTCGAAATAATTATGAGAAACAATTTTTCTCTCTCCTTTTTTTTCTTCTCTTTCTTTTATTCTTCTTCTTCTTCTTCCTTTTGCCGATCACCAGCCTTGGCCATGGTTGGCGCCGGCAACCGGCCAAACGAGGGCCGGCGACCTCGCCGGAGCGTCGCCAGCCCCTGGAGACGTCGAGCCACGGCGAGGCTCGGTCCTCGCCATGGCTAGGCGAGGTCGACCTCGGCTAGATTTGGCGAGGCCGAGCTCGCCCGGCCCGGGCGAGGCCGAGCCTCGTAGTGGCCGTTGGCGCCGTGGCCAACAAAGAAGAGAAAGAAGGAAAACAAAGTAAAAAAGAAATAAGAAAAAAAGAAAAATATAATAAAAAATATTTAAAAATTAAAAAAAAATAACAAAATTATATAAGTTTATCAAACGCATTTCTATTTCCGAATATAAATTTTTACGATTCTAAGTGTGTTCTTATACTTAGAAATTGTTTTCGGAATAAAAAAAAACCTTTGTTTAAAAATCGTTCCTCGAAACAGAAATTTTATCAAACGCGTTCTAAATAACCCAACATGGCCATCCAAGCCCAATCGGCTCGAAAAGCAAGATGGAGGGTTCTCGACAAGCAATTCCCTTTCCAGGGTCCGGACCGTCAAACCCGTCTTTGCATGCATAATACATGTTCGATGACTACAATCTCACATACACTCATTAACATAATCCCTCGGCCACATAATTGCACCTGGTCGGGAGAACTTTGACGGGATAATGCTGGCGGTCAACGCCGGTGGATTATTCACGGTATGCTGCGCAGTTTCTTTCATCGTTTTTTTTACCGAATCTGTCGTGTCCAATGAAATTTGCAGGTCCCCTACAGACGCTGAAAACTGGAGCCCCATGTCTGGGAGCGAGAGGACGACAGACTCTCGCTCGAGACAAAACCGCGTCATCATCACCGATCATCACGCCTCTGTCTGGATCGATCGCTGCAGATCGACGACACGACCAGCATTACATCCTAATTTGTCTTCTTTTTCTTTTGAAATCGGCCTTGCTTTATCGACTGTAGGCGCACGAGTGGTGACCACCGTCTCTGGCAACAGATATCCAGATTTCGCGACCATTTCGTTTCCCACGATTCAAATTCGTGCGATCTCATGGGTCGCTGCCCACTTTTCTGATTTAAGGCACTTTTATTTTTCTAAAAATAATAATATCATTTGAAATAATTAATCACTAACAAATCAACGGTAATTTATATCTTAATATAAAAATATTTTTTATTTATTCATCTTCGTAAGCATTACAATCAATCATTTTTAAGGAAAAATTATTTTATAATCACATTTTTTTCACAAAATAAACGAAATTTTAATATTATAATATTCTAATACTTTCTTTAGATTGGATATTGAATTTAGGATTTCCCATTAAAGCTTTATTCGTTATATAAAAAATAACTTCCGTAAAAATGTTTTTGAATTTTCGACGTTCGTTTACTGGAAAATGAAAACATTTTTCATGGGGAAAAAATTTTTAAATTAAGGAAAAATATTTTTCACTTTTGAAGATTTAAAATATTTTCCACTTTTAAAAACACCTCTCGAAAACCCCTATCACTTTTTTCGTTTTTTTTTTTTTTTTTTTTTAATTCGAATTATTTTTTATCTTTATTTTTATTTTATTTTATTTTTCCATTCTTTGTTTTCCTCCTCCTCCTTCTTTATTTTATGTTTTCTTTTTCTTTTTCTTTTTAAAGAAATTTTTTTAATTTTTTTTCTTCCATTCTTTGGCTTCCAATGAGAAGTGAGGCTTGAACTGCCCAGCTTCGTCGAGGCCGACGAGCCCGCGGCTTGGTCGGGCCGAGCCTCGAGCTTGCCGAATCTAGTGATTGCATCTTGGTTGGCTACTAGGCAAGCGGGCTATCGTCGAGGCATGCGGCGCGCGAAGGAAGGAGGAGGAAGGAAAAAAAAAGGAAAAAAAAAATAATTTTTTAAATATATATAAATTAAAATTAATTTTTTGGTCAATTAAAAATATTAAAATTCAATTTTTGGTAATTTTTCCTAAAAATCAAATTAAATAACAAACAAAAGAAAATATTTTCAGATCACAGGTTGGTTTTCTTGAAAAATAACTTCTTGAATAATATTTTCTTGAAATGTGATAATATTCACAAGACGAAAAGACCCTTAATGTGATAAATAACTCAATGAAACAATTTTTTTCCTTTTTTGTTGATCCCATTGAAACCTTACGAATCACCTAATAATGTGCAGCATTTAATATTCTCTTCATTGTGAATCAAAGACATAAAACATCACGGTCCCATAGCGGAAAAGCAACTGGAGACATATATTTAATTGGATAACAACACTATAGATGTCGCGATTTCGTAACCTGAATATTATAATTTTTTTATAATCACTACAAATTTAAAATAAAAAAAATTGTATTAGAAAAGTTGTAACAAGTCAGAAATTATAGGTGAGTCAATTTCCATTTTTAACAACTCTTACACTAACTTTCGCGCTCTTCCATCACTATCTCTCTCTCTCTCCCCAGCCCATATCTTCTTCTCTGCTCATCTTCATCCGCCCCCTGCGCTATGCCCTCCCTGCCCCTCTCTCTCTCTCTCTCTCTCTCTCTCTCTCTCCTCGCCATTTTCGGAACCAGCGTGCGTAGCTTCGAGCCTCTACTGAGCTTCCACGTGAATCCGGCGGTAGGGTCGTAGTTGGTGATCTTCTTCGCGATCTGGACCTCGCTGGCGACGGGCATTGGTCGCCGTGCGCTTCCTCGACTAGTTTTTTCCGCGCTGGAAGTTTCGCTCTGATTGGCGAGGAGACCGAGGACCCGAAGAGGAGATGAATATCATATTGCTTCCGTGTTGACTGCGCGGCAGAGCTTGCTTGCTTCCCATGACAAGCGTTTCGATATTCACGGATCGTGTAGGAGGAGGATCTTGTCCATGCACTGTTCTCGTACTTGGTGCAGGATGTATATTTATATAATATAGTTCGGGCTCGACCACCGGTGGGGGGGTTCGATTCGGCTTGTCCGAGGCGGACAGAAAAGCTTTTCTTAGTTCGCTTGGAAACCGAATGCCGATCGATATTGCTGCAGTTTGACGTTTTCTGTCATTTGGGGTGCCGCGCTCCCGAAGAGAGGAACTCTTTTTTAGCTGTTCTTGTTTGAGTTTGGCGATCCGAGGCTCGAAAGAAACTGCGGGTGTTTTTTTGTAGTCAGTGGAGTCTAATTCGGGCAATGTCTTGACGCCTTCCGCAGCTGCTCTGTCATCTCCCTGCAGAGGAAGGAGAAGGTGAAGTTTCATTGCAGTTGAACCGAAGTCCGAGTACTTGGGTTCCTCGCATTTCTTGGTTTGAGCTCGTCGAGGAATTCCTTGGCCATTTTCTTTAGTATTGCCCGAATGATGCTTGAAGATATCGATTTGCGCGGACAATGAGGAGCTGCAGATAGAGAAGCTTCGACGAGCGTATTTCCGATTTGGAAATGCTTGAGAGAAACTTTGATTCTGCCATGGTTTCGTAGTTCTTGGTACTCATAAACTTCTGGGACGGCGGGTGTTTGAGTTCTTTAGCAATGAGTCAACAGAAGAAGCAAGGCAAGCCGAAAAAGGAGACGACTGATGTGGGGGAAAGCGTGGTTGTTGCTGTCAAGGCATCTAGAGAAATTCCTAGGACTGCTCTCGTGTGGGCACTGACCCATGTCGTTCGACCTGGGAACTGCATACTGTTGTTGGTTGTGGTTCCTCAGCCGAATTCAGGTATACCCTTTCTTTTCTGCAAATTCTTGTTCTACATCCTCTCCTAGCGAGCGAGGTGAAAGATGTTAGCTTGCATAGGAGGACGGCAAGCCAGAAACGATTTTCACTTGTCTCATGGTTTTAAACTTTGAAGCTTCAAGATTCTCACTGCTTGTTAGATTTGACTTCTCAATGTTGCTTTTTGGCCCGAGAAAATGTATAAATCTTGCTCTTATCTTGGAAATCTAGATGCCTGGGTTGAAATTTAGCAATGAATCTGCTATTCCTTGAGGCTGAGCGTCATGGCATTTTCATGTTTCTGATGAATTAGATTTTATTTACCGTTTGATCATGATAGTCATCTGGTTGCTTGGGGAGGCCCTTCTGAGCAAGCGCGGAAGTACTTGGTTTAGAAATGGTCATGTCATTCTTGAATATTTTTCAAGGTTCTACCCAATAACAAATTGCGGAAGCTAATTTCCTTCCTAAAACATACCCAGTCTAAATTTTGAGATTATTCAATCTGTTACAATGATTCGTTTCAAAATTTTGATAGTAAGACAAAATTCTTGGACTTGATTTATCCTAAGCCTAGGTTCTGCCATGTTGCCTATCAACAATCGCGAGTACCTGCTGATGGTCCTTTTTGGCTGTGACCAGGTATAAGATTGTGGGGTTTCCCAAGATTTGCTGGGGACTGTGCTAATGGTAATTCGAAGAATTACACAGGATCTAGTGCAGAGCAGAAAAGTGATATTGCAGATTCCTGCTCCCAGATGATCCTTCAGCTCCATAATATCTATGATCCGAATAAGGTGGTTGTCATATGTATAGAACATAATAGCTCAGTCATGTTTGCTCTCCTAGTCATGTGATTTCTTTTGCCACTTTTTGCAGATAAATGTCAAGATAAGGATTGTCTCTGGATCTCCTTGTGGGACTGTGGCTGCTGAGGCCAAGAAAGCTCAAGCTAGTTGGGTGGTATTAGACAAGTAAGTTATTTATTTCATACTCTTTCAGTCAAAAGACCATAGAACTTGTCAATATTGACAGGTAGGGCTTCTGACCAATTGTTTGACCCCGGAGAACATCTTTTAATAAGTGAGGTTTGTTGGTCTTTCTGTTTTTCTTAGACAGCTGAAGCATGAGGAAAAACAATGCCTAGAGGAGCTACAGTGTAATATTGTGGTTATGAAGCGGTCGCAACCCAAGGTCCTCCGCTTGAATCTGGTGGGATCACTGAAAAAGGAATCTGAACATGCTGGTGCATCGACTTCTGAGATGGGTCAAGCATTGGATAAGCATCACAGTTGCAATAGCGATGCTTCAAATTCTATCCGAGGGCCAGCAGTGACTCCAAGTAGTAGTCCAGAATCAGGGACGGTCTTCACCAATACTGAAGTGGGGACATCATCAGTGTCCAGCTCTGATCCTGGAACAACTTCCCCATTTTTCACCTCGGAAATGACCAGAGAAATAAGGAAACAAGAATTAATGTCCATAGAAGAATCAAAGAATCTTGATCAATGTACTTCAGACTCAGAAAGCGAAACTCAATCGCTATCTTCAACGAGCTTGAGATTTGATTCATGGATGGCAGAAGTTCTTAGTTCTCATTGTCAACCCTCAAGATGCTTTCAAGAAGACTCTGTAGGAGTAAGAGCTAATAATAAGGCCCATACGCTGGTAGTGAAGACATCACCAAATAAGTTTCCAAAACAGGATGGAAAAATTGATATGAGAGTGCCAAACCCTAGGAATGATTTGGAATACAATGGAAATGTGAGAGAAGCAACTTCAGTATCCAGACATGCGCTTCCTGGTCCCCCTCCATTGTGTTCCATATGCCAGCACAAGGCCCCCGTTTTTGGTAAACCTCCAAAATGGTTTAGCTATGCTGAGCTCGAGCTTGCTACTGGAGGATTTTCAAAGGCTAATTTCTTGGCAGAGGGAGGTTTTGGATCTGTGCATAGAGGGGTACTTCCAGATGGCCAGGTGGTCGCCGTCAAGCAACACAAATTGGCTAGTTCTCAGGGGGATCAAGAGTTCTGTTCAGAAGTTGAGGTCCTGAGCTGCGCTCAACACCGAAATGTTGTTATGCTGATTGGATTTTGTATAGAGGACCATAGAAGGCTATTGGTTTATGAGTACATATGCAATGGTTCATTGGATTCGCACCTTTATGGTAACGTTCTTTTCTTCTTGCGCAAGTTAGCAGCGGCATATCTAGAGCCTAGATGAAGCTTGAGTACATGATGGTTATTCTTCAGTTGAATTATAAAATCAAATAGAATGTTCTGTATAAACAACCGTCAATATAGGATGGGCCATATATCGAAGAAGTTGGCAAAATATCTCAAGTTGTCAATGCAGTACTTGTGTAGAATGTAGATGCAATTCAGTTCATGTTGATCAAATATTCAGATATAAATATCGTGTACTTCAGAGCCATGCCTCATGAGATAAAGGAAGTTTTCTGTACTAGACATAACTATGTAGTCTAAACACGAGTGATAAATGACTTTAAATTGTCTGAGCTAATAAAGGATTTTGCTATCAGGCTGTCATCAAGAGCCATTAGAATGGTCATCACGGCAAAAGATCGCCATTGGAGCTGCTCGAGGACTACGGTATCTTCATGAAGAATGTAGAGTGGGTTGCATTATCCACCGTGATATGCGGCCGAACAACATCCTTTTGACTCATGATTTCGAACCTTTGGTACGAAAACTTACCGGTTCTCCTCATAGTTATTCAAAGTTCAGATTATGAAGTCTCGGACATACTGATTCATCACCCTAAATTCTTCAATTTATCTTCTATCCATATCTGCAAAAGCATTTTGACCATATAAGGCTTGCTCCTTGTGCTGGGAACATTAACAGCATATCCAATATCATAGATTTGCATGTTTCTGGATTGTTAAATTCCTTACCTCAATGCCTTGTTTGCTAGGTCGGTGATTTTGGACTGGCAAGGTGGCAACCTGATGGAGATATCGGCGTAGAAACACGAGTACTTGGAACTTTTGGGTTAGTCTTAACACTATTTTCCGGCATTGCTGCTGAGTATTCGTATATTTGAGAAATTCAGTTGGTTAATTTCTCCTGTGAAGGTATTTGGCTCCAGAGTATGCGCAAACAGGCCATATCACAGAAAAAGCTGATGTGTATTCATTTGGGGTGGTCTTGATCGAGCTGGTGACAGGAAGAAAAGCAGTAGATCTTAATCGGCCCAAGGGCCAGCAGTGCTTAGCTGAGTGGGTATGATGCGAATAAATTTTCAATCTAGCCCCAACATGTCTAAGTTTCGATTTTCAGGAACATGAGTCTTTCTATATTCTCCTGATCTTGTCTGCAGGCACGCCCTTTGTTGGAAGAGTATGCAATTCATGAATTGATTGACCCTCGCTTAGGAGATCAATTTTCAGAGCGAGAGGTTTATTGCATGCTCCATGCCGCATCACTGTGTATTCGACGGGATCCTGAGTCAAGACCTCGCATGTCACAGGTACACACTAAACAGGAGTGCCTATTGTTGGAGTTAGATGCTTGAATTATATTTTGTTGGTCGTTTCGGAAAGACTTACTCAACGGTTTGTTTCAAAGACTTTGAAGTAATATTTCTTTCACTTTCTCATTTTTTTCTTCTTTTTTTGCGAGAAGGTGCTTCGAATCCTGGAAGGGGACATGCACATAGACGGCGATTACATGTCGATTGCAGGGATTGATGTCGGAAGCCATAGCGGAAGAATCCGGGACGAGCAGCAATACCACAGCGGTCCTTTGTTGGATGAAACCGGGCAAGCGTTCTCTAGAAAACTCTCTCTTCACGCACTAAACACTTCTTTGCGGGAGAGAGATAGGGCAAGGAGGAGATCATATGGGGATGGTCTATGAAATAGCAGAAGAGCTCATGTCATCACATAATTATATCACACGAATCCCTTTCGGTAATTCTTTGCCATCTCTTTTGTCCCTTGACTTTAAGGTTTTTCTCTTATGTACAGCGAAAGAGCAGTTCATATCAATGTAGTTGAGCATCGTTATTCCTCGAACATTTGAGAAGAATATTGATTATATAGCAATATTGAGACGCCGAGGCAACTTTCTATATATTGCATCACAATGTATGAGGCATTTTTTCTTACGAGCTATGGATTGACTTCGTTGTTAAGCTTAGTCAAATCGTCGAAATCGTCATATGGTGGTGGGCGATCGAGTCAATAAATTGCTCATAGGCTCATTTTGAGTTTCCAAATTAGCAGATTCGTTATTCAGAAGACAGAAAAGAAATAAACCAACGAAATTCAACTCGAAAATATATTCGGTGAGATTTATTTCAAAACAAAGCTCTAAAACGAAAGTGTATCTTGTAGTATATGAATTTGTTACGTTTCCTCAGTGGAAACCAAAGCTCATCCAAATTTCCAAGCAAATAACCTAACTTTGATTACTTTTACATGGTTAGCTCAATTAAAAACGTGGGCATTTGTTATGAATGTAAATGATGATTGCTTTCTCATGTCAATCCAGAGATAGAAAAGGCAGGAAATACTTGATTACACGGACATAAAACACATGGTTAAGGAAGCTTCATTCAGCTTTTTTTTACACGTCTATCCTAATAAGACAACGCCATATTTCTAGGAAAGATGCAGATCTGGATACGAACAAGTCTTCGATTGTTCCAAAAGTGGTATACCGATGAAGAATATTGTCATTTGTCCTGAAGCATATCCGTAATCTTCACTGGTCAACAACAATTTCTGAGTTGACCAGGCATTATCTAATTGGTCGTTCAGAAAGACTTATTCAACGGTTTGTTTCAAAGAGACTTTGAAGTAATATCTCTTTCGCTTTTCTTTTTTATTTTGCGAGAAGGTGCTTCGAATCCTGGAAGGGGACATGCACATAGACGCTGATTACATGTCGATTGCAGGGGTCGATGTTGGAAGCCATAGCGGAAGAATCTGCGACGAGCAGCAATACCACAGCGGTCCACTGTTGGATGAAACCGGGCAAACATTCCCTAGAAAACTCTCTCGTCACACACTAAAACACTTCTTTGCAGGAGAGAGATAGAGCAAGGAGGAGATCATATGGGGATGCTCTATGAAATAGCTGAAGCGTTCATCTCGTCACATTGTCATATCACACTAATCCCTTTCGGTAATTCTTTGACATCTCTTTTGTCCTTGACTCTGAGAAATTTCTCTTTTGTACAGTAAAAGAGTAGTTCATATCAATGTAGTTAAGTATCATTATTCCTCGAACATTTGAGAAGAATACTGATTATATAGCAATATTGAGACGCCGAGGCAACTTTCTATATTGCATCATAATGTATGAGGCATTTTTTCTTACGAGCTATGGATTGACTTCGTTGTTAAGCTGGTCAAGTCGTCGAACTCATCATATGATGGGGTGCGGTCGAGTCAAAAAACTGCTCGAGCTGGAGACGACATGCAAGTGAGTAAGTAAGTAGGGCAGTCGTACGAGCTTGTTGGCTGGGTCCACCTACATGTGGGGCCCAGCCAGCATTAAAAGAAAAACAAAATAAAAAGAAAAAGGAAAGAAAAGAACAAAAGAAGTGGAAGTTGGGGTCGTGCGGTATCCGTCGAAAAAGTGAAGAGAGGAGAGAGAAAAGCAAAAACTGCTCAAGTCGAGAAAAGAAGGAAGAAAGAGGGCTGTACTTTGTGGCTTTGATTCGAAGGCCAAATATTGTCGGAATCGGCTCAAATTTCAGTATGTTGTTCGTGAGACCGAGGGCTACGAGTTGATGGTTTTTGTTCGTCGAGAACCGTCTCCAAATTCTCCAGTTGCGGTTAAGGTTTTCTTACTCCAAACTTGTTTATCCACCTATGTGGTGAGAAGAAGATGATTGTAATGTTGATGTTGAGCCTCTAGTGTGTGACTAGAGAAGAATACTTTGTGTATCCTACTATTCTTGGTGATTAGTGGATGTTTTTGGGCGGTCCGTGGTTTTTTCCCGCATCGGGTTTTCCACGTTAAATTCTTGGTGTCGTTATTTGCTTTGTCTACTTATCATTTCAACATTATATTTGCATTTTGTGAGGCTATACATTGCTGGTTGTTGCTGGGGGTTAAGAGATTTTAAGTTGATTTAGTATCGGGGGAGAAATTGATCCTGGATTGCGTTTGGCCGTGGTGAATTGTTGTACCCAAGTTCTCCCCAACAAGTGGTATCAGAGCCTAGGTTGAAATTTTAGTGTTAAATGGAAGAAACCAACAGCACCATGTTTAAGTTAAATGCCTCGAATTTTTCTATTTGGAAGCCTCGGATGGAAGATGTGTTATATTGCAAAGACTTATTTGATCCTATTAAGGGTGATGAAGCCAAAGGAGATAAGGAAGACAAAGAATGGGAGAGAATGAATCGGAAAACTGTTGGGTTTATCCGACAATGGATTGATGATAGTGTGTTTCATCATGTTGCTCAAGAAACGAAGGCGGACACTTTGTGGAAGAAACTACAAGATCTCTATGAGAGAAAAACTCCACAAAATAAAGTTCTTCTAGTTAAGCGACTTGTGAATTTGAGATACAAGGAGGGGAGTAATATGGCGGAACACTTGAGTGAATTTCAAAATATTGTAAATCAATTGACAAATCTTGAGATTGATCTTGGTGATGAATTGCAAGCATGCTTATTACTTGGTACTCTTCCTAATAGTTGGGACACCTTGGTTGTGGCATTAAACAACTCAGCTCCTTTTGGTGTGCTTTCTATGAGCATGGTTAAAGAAAGTTTGTTCAATGAAGAAACAAGAAGAAAATGCTTGAATTATGCTTCTACATCGGATGCTCTTGTTATAGAAAACAGGGCGAGAAGTCAATCAAGAAGGTTTCAAAGAAATGATACCCGAGGCAAGTCAAGAGGAAGGTCGAAATCAAGACCGAGGAGGAGTGTCAAGTGTTATAATTGCGGCAAAATGGGACATTATGCAAAAGAGTGTTGGTTGCCAAAGAGAGATAGATTCCATGATAGAAATGGAGATCAAAAGAAAGAAGAGAAACAAGCTACAACGGCGGTTGCATCCGATGGCGATATTGTGTTCGTATGTGACGACGGATGTGTGAATCTTACATGCCAAGACTCTACGTGGGTTGTTGATTCTGCAGCTTCTTTTCATGTCACCTCACGGCGTGATTACTTTGCTTCTTATCGCAACAGCGACTTTGGTTATATTAGGATGGGAAATAGTGATGTTTCCAAGGTTATTGGCATGGGAGATGTTTATTTGGAAACCGATGTTGGATGTAATTTGCTCTTGAAAAATGTGAGACACGTTCCGGATATTCGACTTCACTTGATCTCTACGGGTGCCTTAGATGATGATGGTTATTGTAATTCCTTTTTGATGGCAAATGGAAGTTGACTAAAGGTTCCATGGTAGTGGCAAAGGGTAAGAAGACAGGCTCTCTCTACACCATGCAAGGCGACTTGATTAAAGAAGAGGTAAATGCGGTGGAGGATCCCTCGGTTGATTTATGGCATATGAGGCTGGGTCATCTTAGCAAGAAAGGACTTGAAACTCTTGCTAGAAAAAACATTTTACCTTTGAAGGAGAAAAATCTAAAAGAATGCACTCATTGTCTTATAGGTAAGCAACACAGATTCTCATTTCATAGTTCATCTCCACACACTAAATCAAATGTACTTGATTTGGTTCACACTGATGTTTGTTGCATGGATGCTAGAACTCTTGGAGGTGCATTATACTTTGTGACATTTATTGATGACTGTTCTAGAAAAGTGTGGGCTATTGCTTTGAAATCTAAAGATCAGGTACTTACGGTTTTCAAGCAATTTCATGTCAATGTGGAGAGAGAAATCGGGAAGAAGCTGAAATGTGTTCGGGCTGACAACGGTGGTGAATATAGAGGCCCATTTGAACATCATTGTAGGGATTATGGTATCAAGCTTGAGAAAACTGTTCCAAAAACACCACAGCATAATGGAGTAGCAGAGAGAATGAACCGGACAATTAATGATCGAATTCGGTGTATGCTTTCTCATGCGAAGTTGCCTAAGTCATTTTGGGGTGAAGCCTTGAGAACAGCGGTGGACTTGATAAATCTATCTCCATCGTTCCTCTTAAGGGGGATGTTCCGCAAAGAGTTTGGAGTGGCAAAGATGTTTCCTACAGCCATCTAAAAGTGTTCGGTTGTCGTGCTTTTGTGCATGTTCCAAGAGATGAAAGATCCAAGCTTGATGACAAGTCTAAACAGTGTATCTTCTTAGGTTATGGACATGAAGAGTTTGGCTACAGGTTATGGGATCCAGTTGCAAAGAAAGTCATTAGAAGCCGAGATGTGGTGTTTTGTGAGTATCAAACTATTGAAGACATTGACAAGGCGGAGAGACCAAAGAATACAGCTCAACGTTCAGTTAGTTTCAGCCCAAATCTTTCTAATGTTGATAGAAATCATGGGGGAGAAGTGCATGGAAATCATGAAGATGGTGAGTCCTCACATAATGTTGATTCTTCGGTTGATACATGAAATAGCTGAGCAAGAGCAATCTATCCTACCTCAAGTTAGAAGATCTGAAAGAGAGCGTAGGCCTTCTCAAAAATATTTGCCACATGAGTATGTGTTACTCACGTGATGCGGGAGAGCCGAAAACTTATGAAGAGGCTATATCATGTGAACGAAAGAATGAGTGGCATGAAGCTATGCAAGAGGAGCTTAAATCCTTGCATGAAAATCACACATATGAATTGGTGAAGTTGCCTAAGGGTAAGAGAACACTCACAAATAAGTGGGTGTACAAGTTGAAGACGGAAGAAAATAGTTTACAACCACGATATAAGGCTAGACTTGTTATGAAGGGCTTTCGTCAAAAGAAGGGCATAGACTTTGAAGAGATTTTTTCACCTGTTGTAAAGATGTCTTCTATTCGAGTTGTTGTTGGGTTGGCCGCCAGTTTAAATTTAGAAATTGAACAACTTGATGTAAAGATAGCTTTTCTTCATGGAGACCTAGAAGAAGAGATATATATGGAGCAGCCGGAGGGTTTTGAAGTTAAAGGCAATGAGCACCTTGTATGTAGATTGAGGAAAAGCTTATATGGTCTCAAGCAAGCGCCAAGGCAATGGTATATGAAGTTTGAGTCATTCATGGAAGAACAAGGATACGGTAAGACAAACTCCGATTCTTGTGTCTTTATGAAAAGATTCTCAGATAATGATTTTCTTATTCTCCTACTTTATGTGGATGATATGTTGATTGTTGGGCATGATGCCAAGAAAATCAAGAGCTTGAAAAATGAGTTGAGTAAAGTTTTTGCAATGAAAAACCTAGGCCCGGCTAAGCAAATCTTAGGTATGAGAATTACTCGTGACAGGAAGAATAAGAAATTGTGGTTATCTCAAGAGAAGTATATTGAAAAGGTGCTTGAAAGATTCAACATGAGCACATGTAAACCGGTGAGTACTCCACTTGCAGGCCATTTCAAGTTGAGTAGTAATGAGTGTCCTTCAAGTGAGAAGGAGAAGGTTGAGATGATGAATATTCCTTATGCATCGGTTGTGGGTAGTTTGATGTACGCCATGGTTTGTACAAGACCTGATATTGCTCATGCTGTTGGTGTTGTGAGTAGATTTCTCTCTAATCCAGGTAAGGAGCATTGGATCGCTGTTAAATGGATTTTGAGATATCTTAGAGGCACTTCTACACTTTGCCTGTGTTATGGAAATGTGAAGCCTGAGTTGAGTGGCTACTCGGATGCGGACTATGCCGGTGATGTTGATTCTCGAAAATCCACATCGGGTTTTATAATAATCTTTGCAGGGGGAGCTGTTTCATGGCAATCGAGATTGCAAAAATGTACCGCTTTGTCTACAACTGAAGCGGAGTATATTGCTATTACCGAAGGAGGTAAAGAACTTTTGTGGATGCAAAAATTCCTACAAGAGTTGGGCTTGAAGCAAGAGAAATTTGTTCTATATTGCGATAGCATGAGTGCCATCCATCTTAGCAAGAATCCGGTGTTTCATTCAAGGTCGAAGCATGTTGATGTGAAGTATCATTGGATTCGAGAAAAGTTAGAAGAGAAGCTCTTCCTACTTGAGAAAGTTCATACCGACAACAATAAGTCCGACATGATGACCAAAGCCTTGCCCGTGATGAAGCTTGACACTTGTAGAAGAAAAGCGGGCATGACAAACCTTCCCACATGAGGTGGAGGGGGAGATTTGTTGGCTGGGTCCACCTGCATGTGGGGCCCAGCCAGCATTAAAAGAAAAAAAAATAAAAAAAAGAAAAGAAAAAAAAGAACAAAAGAAGTGGAAGTTGTCGTCGTGGGGTATCCATCGAAAAAGTGAAGAGAGAGAGAGAGAAAAGCAAAAACTGCTCAAGTGGAGAAAAGAAGGAAGAAAGAGGGCTGCACTTTGCGGCTTTGATTTGAAGGCCAAATATTGTCGGAATCGGCTCAAATTTCAGTATGTTGTTCGTGAGACCGAGGGCTACGAGTTGATGGTTTTCGTTCGTCGAGAACTTTCTCCGAATTCTCCAATTGCGGTTAAGGTTTTCTTACTCCAAACTTATTTATCTACCCATGTGGTGAGAAAAAGATAATTGTAACGTTGATGTTGAGCCTCTAGTGTGTGACTAGAGGAGAATACTTTGTGTATCCTACTATTCTTGGTGATTAGTGGATGCTGTTGGGCGGTTCGTGGTTTTTCCCATATCGGGTTTTCCACGTTAAATTCTTGGTGTCGTTATTTGCTTTATCTACTTATCATTTCGGCATCATATTTGCATATTGTGAGGTTATATATTGCTAGTTGTTACTGGGGGTTAAGAGAATTTCAGTTGATTTAGTTTCGGGGGAGAAATTGATCCTGGATTGCGTTTGGCCGTGGTGAATTGTTGTACCCGAGTTCTCCCCAACAAATGAATAAGTGGTAGGGTTGTAGATGAGACCACGCGGGGAGCTAGAATGTCTCTCTTGGTTAGGCCATGATAGCCTTTCTTTCCTATCTAGTTTTTGCTGCCCTGAGGGACAGTAAAGAATGAGCATCAGAGGCGAGGTGGATGAAAGACGAATGAAAAGACTTTGGGAAAAAAATGAGAAAAGGCTTCCAAATATATTTTCCGATACAAGAGATAGTCCCCGAAGCATGGTTTGGTGGGGGTTTGTCACGGATTTGCCGGCCATACAGATAGGGAAGTCGAAGGAGCTTCTTCTTTGTGGAGATTTAAATATCTACATTTCGATGAAAAATCTTGTGATGCTTGACAATCAGCCAAAGAAACGAAATGACTCGACTAAAACTGAAAAGTTTGATCTGCTTGTCGCAGAACCTGCTTTTTAACTTGCTTAAGGGGGGAGGAAAACTTTCATTGGCCTACAGGAGTGGTAGACGCTGAGCCTTTTGAAGCAAATTCTCAAGCAGCTCCACATGCAAGTCGAACATTGTTTTCGGGGAGCCGGGCAGAGATAGGTTCATTTTGAGTTTCCAAACTAACAGATTCGTTATTCAGAAGACAGAAAAGAAGTAAACCAACAAAATTCAACTCGAAAATATATTTGGTGAGATTTATTTCGAAACGAAGCTCTAAAACGAAGAGCTGTATCTCGTAGTATGTGAATTTGTTACGTTTCCTCAAGGAAAACCAAAGCTCATCCAAATTTCCAAGCAAATAACTTAACTTTGATTACTTTTACGTCCAACCTTAATTAGCATGGGATTAACATGGTTAGCTAAATTAAGAACGCGGGTATTAATCAATAGCCTAAACTGTTAATGGATGTAAACGATAATTGCTTTCTCATGTCAATCCGGATATGGAAAAGGCAGGAAATACTTGATTACACGGATAAAACACATGATTAAAGAGGCTTCATTCGGCTTTTTTTCACACGTCTATCCTAATAAGACGAGGCCGTATTTCCAGGAATCATGCAGACCTGGACACGAACGAGTCTTCGGTTGTTCCAAAAATTGGTATGCCGAGACAGGATCCCGTCATTTGTCCTGAAGCATATCCGATGAATCTTTGCTGGTCAACAACAAGTTGAGTTGACCAGGCATTATCTAATGGATTGACGCCCCATCTTTCTGTGTTTTTGAAAACAAAGGTTTGAAATGGGCTTGCGAAACTTCGACTGCAAGTGAAAGACTTAGTCAGATGATAAAGCGTTTGTGTGTGGGGTTGTCCCCAAGAAAGTAGAAAGAAACATGGCGATTTCTTCCACGTCTGTCCAGCTGCAACTCCATTACGTTCTTGGTTTTCTTTGCTTCTTAAACCGCAACAGCAATCTCTCCAACCTGACTTTGTTTGCGACATTTTCTTTCTCACGTCCAGCGTCGACCGAAATCAACCTCTCTCTCTCTCTCTCTCTCTCTCTCGATTCTGCAGGCCTGAGGAATGGAGGGAAAGAACAGGCTTCTTCACGGGACATTGGAGGCTACCATCTTCCATGCGACAACTTATACGCCGTTTTTCCCACTCAGCGTAAGTATATCGCGTACCAAATCGCATTGCTCACATGATGATTATGATCCTAGCATTCAAAGCTTCTGCTTTATAAATCCCAACATATAAACCGTACCCGTCACGTGCACCATGTAAAGCTACAACCATGGAGCAGCCGACGGTTTCTGTCATGGAAAACAATATTTTTCGAGCATGAAATCAATCACATCTAGCCTAGCGCCTCGACTACTTGCAGAGTAGTCGAGAAATGTATCCACTCAGTTATGATGAACTGAAAAGAAAAAGGAAAATGAATATTACAGATGGCTGCGCAATCCAAGCCCCTTTTTTTTTGGCCACATTCTTAGTGACTCGCCATATAGGCATATAGAAACATAGCTTGTGCACAAGCTCTTCCTCCTCTTCAGTTGGATTATCATGGATTGTTGTTGATGTTCAAGACAAAGAGGGTGGTCAAATTCTTTGCCCAAATCTTTATAGTGATCAAAGCTGCAACTTAGATTGAATTGCATTATTATCTGCAAATGTTTTAAACAGTTGGATTGGAAGAATTTTCCGTGACACCCAGAAGAATTTCTAGTTTTGTTTGTGTGTTATGATTGCGGTGCTGTATTTTCTGGTTGGAGAGATGTGTGTTTGATCCCTAGCTAAGTGATTGTCGTTTTTTTAATGCTCAAACTTCAAATTATGCAGTGTATATTAGCATATGGAAGGCCCGTCCACGTGACAATCAAGATAAACAATGAAACAGTAGCCAAGACTAGCGAAAAACGTGATCGCATATGGAATCAAACATTTCAGATCGTCTGTGCCCATCCATCCAATTCAGTCATCACCATCACGATGAGAGCAAGCTGTGTAATCCTGGGAAAGATACAAGTACAGGCAGATCAGTTACTAAATGAAGCTAGCTTGATTAATGGGGATTTGCCTCTTCAGATGGAAAATGGTCAGCAGAATGAGAAATTGAAAATTCAGCTAATGCTGTGGTTCAAACCAGCAGAGAAAGAGCCAAGCTGGTCGAAGATACTGGCCAATGGCAAATTCGGCGGCCTTAGGAATGCCACATTCCCTCAGAGATCGAATTGCCAAGTCACCCTTTATCAAGATGTTCATCATCTCTCTGGGTTCGACCCTCCATTTGGCTTTTGGTGGACTCCGAGGAGGCTCTGGGAGGATATCTTCGAGGCCATTGAAGGTGCAAAGCATCTGATTTACATTGCAAGCTGGTCTCTCAACCCAAACATGGTTCTGGTAAGTGAAAACATAGAACGCCACCTTGTGCCCTGCACCTTTCAGGAGTTTGACATTTTTCCTCTGCAGGTCCGCGACCCGGAAACGAGCATTCCACATGCTTTTGGAGTTAGTCTAGGCGAATTGCTGAAGCGAAAGGCCGAGGAAGGTGTAGCAGTGAGAATTATGCTCTGGGACGACACAACATCACTGCATATAATCAAGAACAAGGGAGTAATGGACACTCATGATGAAGATGCCCTCGATTACTTTAGCAACTCCGGAGTTGTGTGCAGATTATGCCCTAGATTTAATAACAACTTCCCTACTTTGTTTACTCACCACCAGAAGACTGTTACAGTCGACGCACCGATGCACAATAATCCAAGCAACCGAGAGCTTGTGAGTTTTCTAGGGGGGGTAGACCTCTGTGCTGGCCGATTTGATACGGAAGAACATTCTTTGTTTCGCACACTCAATACGGAGATCCACTGCCAAGATTTTTACCAAACAAACATTTCAGGAGCTAACCTTCAAAAAGGCGGGCCAAGGGCACCGTGGCACGACACTCATGCATGTATCATGGGCAAGGCTGCTTGGGATGTGCTGGCCAATTTCGAGCAGCGATGGACCAAGCAATGCGACCCTTCTCTGCTAGTTCCCGCCACTACCTTAGAGAATCTGTCTCCAGAAACTACTTGCAGCATTTCAGCCGAACGGGATTGGAATGTGCAAATCTTCCGTTCGATTGACCATGTATCGACCAGCCAAATGTTCAGAACTGTTACTGTGGAGAAAAGCATCCATGAAGCTTATGTCGAAGCAATTAGGCGAGCCGAGAGGTTTATATACATCGAGAACCAGTACTTCATAGGTGGCTGCCATCTATGGGAGAGAGAAACTAACAGTGGTTGCTCAAATCTAATCCCGATCGAAATTGCGCTGAAGGTGGCAAACAAGATAAAAGCGAAAGAGAGATTCGCCGTATACATAGTGATACCAATGTGGCCAGAAGGAATGCCTGAAAGCGAACCGGTGCAGGACATATTACATTGGACTAGGCAAACCATGGCAATGATGTATAAGTTGATCGGAGAAGCAATTCAAGAAAGCAGCGAACCAGGGCACCCGAGAGATTATTTGAACTTCTTCTGCCTCGCAAACAGAGAAGAAGAAGTTAAAGGCGAGTTGGCTCCTCAGTCTTCTCCACAACCTGCGACGCACTATTGGAATGCTCAGAAGCACAGGAGGTTCATGGTTTATGTTCATTCCAAGCTCATGATAGGTATCACTACACATTCATCTGATAATTCTTCTTATACTTATTATTATTGGAACCTTCTGGCATATAAAACTATAGTTGCTCATATCATAATGATTTGTGATTTTAAAGGATGATCTGTATAGAGAAAAACAAGTCTTATAACCATGCTTTTCCTAAACTGCAAATATCCATCTTAGAGTCTGGTGGTGGTTCTGTATCTTGCAGTGGATGATACCTACCTCTTGATCGGATCCGCAAATGTAAACCAAAGATCGATGGCCGGCCAAAGAGACACGGAGATCGCCATCGGGTGTTACCAGACGAAAGACGGCGAAAACCAGATGGCCCGTGGAGATATACACGCGTACCGTATGTCGCTTTGGTACGAGCACACAAGGCAAGCCGAAGAGATGTTTCAAGAACCTCAGACGTTGCAATGCGTGGAGAGGATGCGCTCCATCGGAGAGGATATGTGGAGAATCTACAGCAGTGAAGAAGTGGTGGACATGGAAGGCGTCCACCTGGTCAAGTACCCTATCAACGTAAAGCAAGACGGCAGTGTCGGGGATTTGGGCGACGGTCACTTTCCCGACACCAACACTCCGGTAAGAGGAAGGCGGTCGAGATTCCTTCCACCTGTACTCACGACATGACCGGGAAAGTAGGGACAAATGTGGATATTGTACGTACATAACATGGAATAAAAGATTCAAATGTACATTGGAGAGGAAAAGATAAGATACAGATGGTATTTTTAGAGCAATGGACAAGGAAGTCACAGAGACTTTGGCCTGATCTCATCAGATATGTGGTGCGAAAATATTTACAGCAGAAATCTTTGGCCCAAAAATGCCGAGGAATAAAATAAAGCAATAGCAAAATCCTCGATCATCAATTAGCTTCGAAGTGCGGCGAAGCTTGTCTGCTGCGAGTCACCTTGTTTTTTTCTTCTTCTTTTTTGTAAATGGTAATAAATATATAGGGGAAAGGCTAAATGTACTTTCAGTCTGATGATAGAAATAGGATAAGGAAGCGCTAACAAGACCGTTCAATAATCTTTCAGTCTGATAACGTGACCGTTTAATAATCTTGCTAGATAACGACTTGAGAAGTGAATCATGAATGATACCCTACTTCAAAATGATGGACGCATTTTGAATCGAGCACGTTGATGGGGTCGAGTTGTTGCGCTCCCAAATTTTCCAATCCATAGCTCCATTTTAGACCAGGTCCCAGACAATTTCTCGTCCAACTCGGGGATCAGACTCGTCGCCGGTCACATAATCCATGCGAAATTGATGCATGACCCGTGCATTTCTCGAAGCTTCCCCCACCGTATAACATAACCCAGCTTATACTTTGTCCTAAATCTTGTAAAATTCTTCTTATGGCCAAACTTATCTTATATCAACCTTCACATTGCGTTATTGAACAATATTTGACCAACCTCGTTGTCTCTTTATTTACTCAACTGCAACAACTCCCACACGGCAAAACCATGGGGTTGACAACATCTCCTGGACATTCCTACGCTACCCTTTTTGTTTCTACGGACAATGCAAATCTGGACACTACAACGTTGATTGCCCTAAAGTACCATGAGACTCCGTGATTTACGTGATGGATATTCATCCCGACTGTCTGCAGAGCTGAATAACACAGCACGAGAATTTCTCCAGCATGATACGGGATTTCATCTCGTTACTCAGAGAAAACACAATAGATGCGTTTCGAGTCTAAACTAATTGGAAACGTCAACAAATTACAGGTGAAAAATGCTCATACACCGGCAAAGGTCCGGTCCTCTACTAGAGGGCGAATTGCTAAACATTTCATTAATTATTCTCATATGGCCACCTCTATAAGGCATAAGTAAGTTGTAACTCCCGTTACAGTTCCAAGTCATAGATTTCTCCGACTTGAAAAATGAGAACAAATAGACAGTGACCGAGGAGAAAGTATCAGCCAAAAACACAGTCACTGCAATCTGGCAATGAAGACCAAAACATATCACTGCCTCATCAAATTGCCTCTCTGGAGGCACCTCATTGTGACTCAATCCTACCAGTATTCATGCGGCAATTTCGCCCATGAAGAATCTGAATATATGATGCCCTCTGCTAGCATGAACAACTTTTTAAGTGTGTATGCCATCTACGAGCAGCGCAACGGTGTCCCAACGAACTCTTCCACTATCCTGAACAAGAAAAAAAAAATCTCGACTTAGAAAAAGAAAGCACACAAGATGGACATCAGGATGCATTAAGATGACAAATCTTTGAGATTGCCCCATATCAACTCTTACAAGAAGACAGACAATGAGTATAAGGCACCAAAAAGATATCAGCCATAGAATTTGGTCTTAGGTGACAATTCTAGAAAAGAACAAGGTAATTAGTATAGCAACTATGGCAGATAATTTGAGATGCTAAGGCAAGGCACCAAATGATATCGTACATCTCGAGTTAAAGAATGCAAATTATCAGAATAGGAATGTCTTCACCACACACTCAGGCTAAATTCATCGATCTTCTATGCATATAAGGAGAGAGAAAGAGAGGGAGGGAGAGTTGCCAAAAAAATGTTTCTAGTTTCACTGCTCCTAAGAACAAAGGATCTATTAAAAAATTGGCATCCCCCATTAACCAACTTCTTTCTGGTTGTAGATCAGATAGGATTTTCCTATTATTGTCAATGATGGGTGTAAAGTGAAAATGAATTATCACAAGTTCAATTGGTTCAGGTCTAACCTATAGTCATTGGATGGACATCCAACCCATTGGGCTTCCCAGCAGAAAAATGTGACATCCTCCAAGTCAGGCATCGCATGAAAATCTCTCCATCTGCAAATATACACAAGACAATTTTAGGAGAAATAAGCAAATAGATCATTAACACATCCATTATCACTGAAATATCTAATACAGATATCACTCAAAGAGAGAAGAAAGTATCAACAAATAGAAATCGAATGTAAAGACCATGTACAGAATTGTAACTACGAAGCGATCTAATAATTCTAGCCTGAATTGGAATAATCAATCCAGGTGCTGCCATAGCTTGGATCACGTTGCTTAAGTGAGGTGCTTGTGTACTTATATTACCGGTGATAGCAGCAGTAAACTACAAATGCTTTTGCCAAACAAAGATAAGCATATTATGTAGATAGTTGTCCACAGACCATAGGCCACTAAGCTAATGCTACCATTTGCATTCAGTGGAACTTCACTACTCATAATCAAAGCTTTTAATATTACCCAGCAAACTATCTATGAAAAATAAAAAATAAAAAAAACTCAATAACCTTCCATTTCTAAAGATATCAGAAGGTGTCAATGGGATGAGGGGACATCCAGACTATTCACATGAAAAAGCTATTTGTCCAAACATTTAGCCACAAGCACACAAGACTGTTCCAAAAGCCTGATAACTGCACTCCTCAGTACTTTCGATGAGACTGAAAGGATGTAACCATGCAGCTTGATCTACCTGATCACATTCTTTTTTATACTGAAACTAGTAGCCATACTAAAAGGGACATATCCTCTGATATACTTAGGAGGCAAAACTTAAGACCTTCAAGTTGATGCTCACCAAAAAAGGCAATAATCTTGCTCAACAGAGGGACAAGACAGTCATGAGATGCTGTTTCACCCACAAGAGAAGTCATGGTCCTAGAAGAAACTCCAAACTAATTTGCAGTAGATTACTTATATTGTCTCATTCACAAAATGCGTGCAGCTATACCGATATAAACGAAAGACTAAGAAGCACCGGTAGGCGAGTTCCTAAATGTAACAATATTCTTGTTCTCCAGAGGTTCCGAACACTAAAAGAATTTCAGGAGGCTCCGATACTCAAATCTAGGGAAAAAGTAACACGACACCTATCATTACTAAAAAGGCTGCTGCAAATGGTGACTCCACCAGAAACATATTTACAAAAGATGGGCATATATAGACTACAATAATAGGAGCTTCAGATATTTTGTCCTCGTAGCTGGAAGCAGTTTTCCATGCAATCTGCTCGATTAAAAAAAGAAAACCCATACCGAGATCCAAAGGAGCATCACCTATTTCAGCCTAAAGCCATACCCTACTACATTAATGGTCCTATTCATCTTGCTTCTGCCTGCTGGCCAAAAGAAAAGTCTTGCTTCTGCCAAATTATGGACAATTCCTTCCCAGAGATGATCTTGGAGAACTATTTGACAGTTCCACAAATGTGCACCATCCACTATAATATTTGTTAATCACTAAAGGGCCTCCATTTATTGCCGAATATTAAGTGCTGAAGCAGAGGATATTTCAGCATTCAGTGTCAAGTACAGTATTGACACTGAGAATTCTAATGCACTTCTGCGCAACAATTACAGTCTCAAGGCTATTCAGCTAAGAAGACCATTGAGTTTGTCTGCTGAAAGCCAAATTTAGAAATTAAAATCTATATGCCTAACAGACCAGCAACAACATCTTAGGAGCATCCCAAAATGCACAACTCCCAAACTACTTTCCAAGCACCATCCTACAGGGAAATCTTGAAAGCTCCTAATCTCTACCCATATGTCATTGAAACACTGGTAGAATGACAAAGCTGACCAGCAGGAGCATATCAAATATGGCGCACAACCAAAAAGAGAATGGATTACACAGCTCATAGGATGACAAAGCAGCAGCAGATGAATAGCTAACATAAATCATCTGAAAACATTAGGGTACGAAATCCATGCCTGTGGCATCCACGTTCAAGAGAGAATACTTGCCTATAGGAGGTGGAATTCAATCCAGTTTGTAGCATTTCGGTAGATAATGCAGGTTCACCTCAATCCACAAAGAAGCAACTTTTGATGTGCCCAGGTAGAGTCTTGGGAAAAAGAAAGAACAAGGATATGGTGCAATCAAATCAAATGGGGTGCCACAATAAATGTGGCCCAAACATCCTAAAGGGATGATAATGGCCTTAGATGCTCTTCTCAAGTATCCAGAGCTCCAAAATCAACAACAGAAGCTCCTCCTCTGCTCAGCATGCACAGAAGCGTACACAGGGTATCGGACCATCCTTGCCTGTTTCTCCCATTGGATCACAGCATGCTCCAGCTTTGCTTAAGTAGAACTCTCACAACCCCACCATAACCCACTATTAACTAACTCTAGCAGAAATCCTAATTAGAAACCTGGAACATTGTCTCTTCGGCATCTCCAGTGGAAAGTGTTATCCTAGAAAAGGTGATATCATCTATTTCACCATCTCCAATGGACAAAATGAGGCGAGAACAACTCAAAATGTGCCAGTTCCCGACAAGCATCCTCACCAACTTCATGCAACTAATGATGCATTGACCAAAGAAGCATTCTCGAATCTATTAGCAATTCAAGACAACCTCAACAACTTAAGTACCAAAATGTTCACATGCTAATTGGGACACCAGCCCTTCTTGTACCAACTTCAGTTGGAGCTTACTAAACTTCCCTTTGGTAGATATTACAAATAAAACAAGTTAACAACTTCTGCACTATAGTCAATCATAATAGTCATCTCCAGTAAGCATGCCATGCACTAATGTGCACGAAGCATTCTCCAATAGCTACCTAAAATGGTCAAAGAGAAAAACACTTCAAATTAAGGCAAGAGACCTTGACTTGTTCTTTCATTTACCATGTTCTAACCTTTCCATTTGTTTCTTACCAAATAGGAAAAAGTTTACACTGCAACCTCATACTTGTAAGCCACTAGTGCAAACCTTGCAATAAAGTTGCAGAGATGCATCTCCTAATGATGATACCATTTGATAAAACACCAAACTATCAGAATTTTCAACTGCAAAGCATATCTGCTACTAGCACCAAAATTCCAGATAAACTCCCTTAAAAAGTTGAATTCAGGTACAAGCACATCCAAAAAGCTTTTATGCTTATATCATATATAGAGTGGCACTTGAAGCCATTCTTAGCCTGCAGATCTCCAGAACTTATTGGCTAATTGACTCATGCTCTTCATTACAAGAAAAACCTCTCCACAGAGAGCTAAAGTCCTCTTTAGATAGAAGTCAGACTGTTAGCCAGTCAAGTAAACAATTAATTGGATAAATCCCCTATAAGAACCACAAATGGGTCTCCAGGAAAATTTTGAATCTTCAGAGACCCTGATTGCAGCATCTTGAACAATAATGCCTTTAGTGAGAAAACTTTGCCTCCTTCCTTATCAACTTAGTGGTATAATATTGGACAAAACAGCTTTCAATTTCTGTGACACCTTTTCTTATGGATGTCCAAATCCAGCAAGTTAGATACACACCCACTCAACTGACTTGCAAGACACAGGCTCCCAACAGAAACCAACCAACCAATAAGACTTTTCAAGCTAATGAGTTTGCAAAATACACAGCTTATCAGACCTTAGACCTCCACTGCGAAGGTAATACATGAAGACCCAAGGTGCATATCCGACATTTAAAAAAAGGCAACATTAAAACTGAACGATTATTGAAAGTTTACACAGATTCCAGAGAATTCATATTTATCTCATAAACACACATGAAGGAACAATAACTGATGTCCTTTGAAACTATAAAACAGTAACATGAGATTCCTAGATAGAAAGTTAAAGATACTAACGATGCATTCAGATCATAGACTATTGATGTGGTGTGCCAATTGATAAATTTGTGCCTTCCCTCCCGTTTACTCATTCAACTGCCCAGCAAACGACATGCCGTGCATATTCAGTTACAACAATCACCGTCCAACTCTCAACGACGATTAATGCGAGGCTTGTCATGTCCTCCCCGTGAAGCAGATCCAGGACCATAAAGAGGACCGTTACCAGAACCCTGCCAAACACAGGGACAGCATGTTAAATGATGCAAATATAATTATCAACCTTTAACCCTACAATATGCAGAAATTTCTTGTATATCCACAAGTAATTTTTATAAGTTCAATTATGTATGGGGCAATGACAATTTATTGGTCACAAACCAGGTGAACACCATAGCCATCCCCATATGGTGCAGCGAAACTCCCTTCCCCAGGGTTAAATTTCCTCCCGTATGGTCCTCCACCTGAAGGCACCACAAACTGAGACAGTTAGATTATGTTGGATAAAAATACACAAAACACAACAGCAAAAGCAGAAGTGGCATCATACGACGAAGGAATGCACCAAATTGACTTTGTTAGGAAAATTTTTAATTCAACGACAATCATGCCAAGGACAACCAAAGAAGAGAAACGTTCTCATATCAAAGAAGACGCTTAAAAGGGAAGGCGGGATGCCGTACCAGCACCCCACGATCTGACATCACCAGCAGTGAGTTCGGCGCGCAGCTTCTCGACCTCCCGCGCCATAGAAACCAAATTATTCTCCATTGCCTGTCTTTGTTCCATCAACTCAATGTTTGCTTTCCTCTCATACTCGATAGTAGATCTACATAAATAAATTATTCTTTCAATATCTGATAAAGTTGGAACTACCAAATGAACTTCAAGCCATATACTGCATATTAGAGTAGGTTTCCAGAACGCCATAAGTGAAGGCATACAAACCTAGCATGCATGAGCTCCTGGTTGAGGCCATCAATCTCCGCCCTCAATAGAGAAATCTGCTTATTTTCAGCCTTCAATCTAGCAACGTCCTGCGTCAGCGTTTGAACCTGCCCGGCGAGATCCTGCTTCACGTTATTCAGCTTCTGAACTTCGGAGCGGAGCTGCGCAGCTTCCTTTTTCAAAGGCTCGGCCGCGCGAAGGTCGGCCTCGAGCTTCATACCCTTCTCGATGAAATCCCTCGAGTGCATTTCGTGCTCCGCGCGGACATCCCCGATGACAAGGTTCATCCGGTGAATCTCCTCCTTGGCCGCGCCGAGCTCCCGCTGCAGCGCAATCCGGTCCTCGACCAACCTCCGGTTATCCGCCAGCACCCGCCGGAGCTCGGCGTGCTGCATCTCGAGCTCCTCCTCCAGCAGAGCGGGCGGAGGGGGCGGCCGGGGCAGCGGCGGGCCGCGGACGTAAGGGCCTTCGGGAAGGTAGCCGCGCCGGCCGTTGAACGGCTCGCGCAGCACGCGATTCCTCCCCGCCATTTCCCGACCCGCAGCGGGATTCCCCCCTCGCGTCGGTGCGGCCGGGGCAATCGGAAGAACCGCGAGGCGATCGGAACAGCTCGAATCCGGCGACCACCTCGGAGGTTCAGGACATCGTAATCGGAAGAAAGCGCGGGGTCGGTTCTGCACGGCCTACCGTCGCTCGTCAACCTGCGATTTCCGATCTCGAACGCGCGTTCCGCATGGCGATTCGAAGGAAGCTGAGAGGAGAGAAGATGAAGAACCGATTCGGAACCCTAGCTCGAGGAGGAGGAAGACGACCTCTGCTGCGTTAAAAAAGCTGCGTCCTTTTTTTCCCTGAGGAACAGGAAAATTTCCTTTTCTAGAAATCGTCTAAAGAACCGGATTTGGTGATTTTTTTTCTTTTTTGGGTCGGCAAAAATACTCGTGAAAAATCTTGAAGAAGATTCCTTGATTTTATTTTTGCCCAGGAAATTTTTTTGTTTGGATGTTATTTATGAGGGAAGAAAAATGCTTTTTTTTTTCTAAATCATTAATCTTTCATGAAATAAAATATATCCTTAAATTTTATTTATAAATAATAATATGGCAAGTTATAAAATTCGTAAATATTCTCTTATCATTGATTATGTTGTTTATTTGCATGTTCTTCTAATGTATAATCATTAATAATCAAATTATTAAAGTTTAATTTCTTTTGTACAGTGCAAAAGATGCTTATGTTTTGAAGTGACCTCCTACCTCCCTTTCCAAAGTGTTATCTAACAATCTATTCTTAAACACGATGATTTGAGAACAAACGCACGAATTAACAAATTCAAATAATAAGAATACTCTACATATCTATTTAATCCATTTGATACCGCAGCTTCTACTTTCCTTTGCATAATTTCACTCTCTTTTATTTTCCTTGTAACATGTGATAATATCATCATCCAATAACCTAACACATTATCATTTCTTTAACGTGCACCTATGAAGTGGATGTGATAATTAACTAGGCAACATAAGAACTTTTGGGTGGGTCCCAACAAGGCAATTTATTTATAAGTCCGGCCCAAGTGGGGTTCATGACGGCTCGTTTCAACCCCAAAATCTTGAACATGTAAGTTTTACTATGGGTGATCGTGGGCAACAAATCAAATGTAGCCAGATTAATCTCCTCTAATATGACTACATACAACTTTCGAGCTCAAATATTTTACCTCGGTACAAAAGAAGCTTATATCTAAACTATTTGCATATATTTTACTTTCGAGCTTTCACCTTGCATTGCTCGGAGAAATTATGAATGTCAATGCATATATTTTCATTTTATAAAGTGTTTGCTGCTTACTACATACAACTTTCGAGCTCAAATATTTTACCTCGGTACGAAAGAAGCTTATATCTAAACTATTTGCATATATTTTACTTTCGAGCTTTCACCTTGCATTGCTCGGAGAAATTATGAATGTCAATGCATATATTTTCATTCTATAAAGTGTTTGCTGCTTATCATTATTGAGCCTGGCTAATTTTCATTTCACAAAGTGTTTGCCGGAATATATATAAGTCTATCGAATTGACCTTCGATATTTATATCTTGTTCAATCGAATTTGAAGTTTTCACAACCTTAGACATTGAATTTCACATATAACTTCTAGGGTTAATACCTTAAAAAACTTCAAATTGATATACTTGTGACAAATTTATCCCAAACTATTTTTTTTACCACAAAAAACTCCAAACTAGTATACTTTTGATAAATCTACCCCAAACTGGTACACTTGTAACAAATTTATCCTCTGTTAGTTTTCGTTAAATTTTAATTAAGTTAAATAATACGTGACAGTTGATTGGTATACCAATTTGGGATTTTACACTCCGTTTGTCACAGTTTACCATTTTTGTGATTTTTTTTGTGGTAGTAATCCAATTTAGCGGAGAGTATAATTGTCACAAATTTACCAATTTATGGTTTTTTGTAATCGAATAAATTAGTTTGAGGTAAATTTATCATAAATGTATCAGTTTATGGTTTTTTATGGTTAGTCAAGGTAAATTTGTCACAGATGTACTAATTTAGAGTTTTTTATGATAAAAAAAATAGTTTTTGGTAACTTTGTCACATGTGTACTAGTTTAAGATTTTTAGGGTATTAACCCTAACTTCTATCATAATTTTATGTGATTTCAATAATCTAAATTTTGGTTTGGGAAAACGAGAATGAAATTATTTATTTTTGCTCATAGGCCATGCCCTTTAAAAAAAAAAAAAAGGTTTAAAATGATAAATCGGAGAAATCGGGCTGCTACGAGTCCCAACGATCGGACGGTGGACGGAGGTGGGTGGGGGGCTCAGGAACCAACCGCCACTCGCGGCCGCAGCTTCACGCCACTCTGCTAACCCCCCACGGCTTAAACAAAATCTCCAATTAGCGCGCGAGCGAGCGAGCGAGCGAGCGAGCCAGGGCAACTTCATCTTCTTCGCGGTGGCTCTGACTTTTTTCCATTTCGCTCCTCTCCCCTCCGGCGAAAATCCGTCCCCCCGCCGCCGCTCCTCGCGAAACCCTAATTCCGCAGCCTCCCCCGCCTCCCGATTCGCGGCGGCGGCGCCGACGCAGCAGCAGCAGCAGCATGAGCCGCTACGACAGTCGGTCCGGCGACCCCGCCTCCTACCGCGACCGGAGAAGGTAAACGATTCAGTCGCTCCCCGCGTGCCGGCGATTACTTTTAGCCTCGAGCGGATTTGGGGGTCGGTGAGGAGCCGCCACTGAGCTCCGTCCCGTTCGTAGTTGTTGTAGTTTCGACTTTATTCTGTGGCTCGTCGGGGCGACTTCTCGGTCCCCCCGTGGAGTTGAGCTCGCTCGGCAGTAGTGAATGGTCGTGGTTAGCTATCGTGTTGTTCGCTTTTCGAACTTTGCTCCCGTCGGCGTTTAACGGTCCATTAGAGTGTGCTTTTTGCGGATGGTGAATTGGACTTCTATGATCTCTACGGAGCCTTGCTGAAATGTTGTCTTTGCTGTGATTTTTGAGCATTTTTGAAGACCGTGATCGATTAATGTAACGGTTTGCTCTAGCTTAGGCTTGTTGCTGAAGGATTTTAGTGGGCTGTGACGGCAAGTTCATTAAACGGATGTTGTGATGGGCATTTGTTTACTGTGGTTGTCTGTGTTTTTTGTAGTGATTCTGGGTTTGGTGGAGCTTCCAGCTATGGTGCCCCAGTCCGGACTTCAGCAGGTAGAAAGGATCATGATGGTGGTGAGTCGCCGAGGAGGACGGATTTGGATGGTTTGACTCCTTTCGAGAAGAACTTCTATGTTGAGTCACCGTCGGTGGCTGCTATGTCGGATAAAGATGTTGAGGATTACAGGAAACGAAGGGAAATTACTGTGGAGGGCCGAGATGTCCCAAAGCCTGTTAAAAGTTTTGAAGATGTTGGCTTTCCAGGTTAGTTTTCTTAGTTGTCTACACATTCGATTTCTATTGGCAATTGATTGCATGAATTCATTGGAGGTTTCTTTTTTGGAAGAAACCCCTTTGTTTTTTTTTTTTTTTTTTTTTTTTTTTTTTTTTTTTTGGGGGAAGCATGGGGCAAAGCATCCATCCATATTATTAGTGAAACTTCTAATTCTGTGGATTGTTCTTATAACTTTTATTATATGTTCCATGGTGAGTTTCAGAATTGGGTTTGAAGTAGAAATGGTGAAATATTTTCATTTCTCATCTATTCATGAATACTTTCAAAATGAACACTGGATTGGTCAAATTGTTGATTTGAGATCTCTTTCATACCAAATTATTCTAAAAAGGTCAATATGGTTGATTGAAAAATGTGCTATGGACAATGTCATGGTGCTGTCCCTGGTCTCAATGTTCTGTTTGCAAAACTTTTGGGTGTTTAGCAATTTTCTCATATTCATTGATGACACTAAAGGAGAGAATACAGGGCTTCCGTGCGTTGTTCCATTGTACATCTTTCAAGTCCCATAGAAGCACTTAATTTGTCTATTGAGCAATCTCTTACTTTGAAAGACTCAGTACGGCTTTTTAATTGCTACTTTCTACACATATACTCCAGATTATGTCATGCAAGAAATTGCAAAAGCTGGCTTTGTTGAACCTACGCCAATTCAATCTCAAGGATGGCCAATGGCTCTTAAGGGCCGTGACCTAATTGGTATTGCCGAAACAGGGTCGGGAAAGACAATTGCCTACCTATTGCCTGCAATTGTCCATGTTAATTCGCAGCCAATTTTGGGTGAGTGTTTTACCGAGGACTTCCGTTTCATTAAGCCTCTTTGATCTACAACCTGGCTCATGTAACTTCTCTTTCTTATCAGCCCCAGGAGATGGCCCCATTGTGTTAGTGTTGGCCCCAACTCGTGAACTGGCTGTTCAAATACAGCAGGAAGCTACAAAATTCGGTGCATCATCAAGGATAAAAAATACATGCATATACGGTGGGGTTCCAAAGGGACCTCAAGTGCGTGATCTGCAGAAAGGTAGGTGGTGATTAGATTAAAGTTATGCTGATCTGAAGAGGCGCGGCTTTCATAAACTGTACATCCTTTGGTAATTGAACTTGAATTTGTTCTCTTTTTCCCCATTTTCGAAGTGTGGGAGTCTCCTATGTCCTAAAAGTAATTCTACTTGTCATTTGTCATCTGTGCTGCAGGTGTCGAAATAGTGATTGCTACACCAGGAAGGTTGATTGATATGCTGGAGTCGCATCATACCAACCTGAGAAGAGTAACCTACCTCGTATTGGATGAGGCTGATCGGATGCTAGACATGGGGTTTGAGCCTCAGATAAGGAAAATTGTTTCACAGGTTTTATCTTCTGTCACTATTTTTGGGACTGTATCCTTATTCTACATAGATTTTCATCTCTCTCTGGAGCCACTTAGTCTTGTGTTTTGCATAATCTTACTTTTCTCCTTCTTCAGGCACAATGGTACATACAAACACCTGCACAGGGACTAATGCTATGGTGTTGTTTTATTGGTTTTGCCATTTATGCAGATTCGCCCAGATCGTCAGACTCTGTATTGGAGTGCTACCTGGCCGAAGGAGGTGGAACACTTAGCAAGGCAGTTCCTCTATAATGCATACAAGGTGAGACTTCTCAGCACATGTTCAGTGCAACGTAACTGCATCATGTAATATAGCATACCTCAATCAAATTAGCAATAGGAACGGTGGTGAAATAGTGGGTCACTTGATACCTGAAGGTTACGACGATCTTACCCCATCCCCTTTATTCATGTTGTCCAGTTTAGTTGGATTGAATGTCCCATTCTTTTTCCTCTTCACAGGTGATAATTGGTTCTGAAGATTTGAAGGCCAACCATGCAATAAACCAGATCGTTGATATTGTCCCTGAAAATAAAAAATATAACAAGTAGGGAATGCAATTTACTAGTTAATATTCTCTATATACTTGATTACATCATATAAGATTGATTGATAGCAAAAGCTATTTGTCTTGTACACAGATTGGTAAATTTGCTGGAGGATATTATGGATGGAAGCCGAATACTTATTTTTATGGATACGAAGAAAGGGTGTGATCAGATAACTCGGCAACTGCGTATGGATGGTTGGCCAGCTCTCTCAATCCATGGGGATAAAAGTCAAGCAGAACGGGATTGGGTCCTCTCTGAGTTCAAAGCGGGCAAAAGTCCTATAATGACTGCAACCGATGTTGCTGCACGTGGTCTAGGTTTGTGTTCTTGTTCAATACTTAATGCAAGAGTTACCATGGTACCTGAATCTGCAGTAGCTGTTTGTTCTCCACGCTTTGTTGGTTGTTTCTGATTTGCAAGTAGTTGGTCGTGGCATGGACATTAATTTACAATGCATGGATTTCTTGATGTTAGCTTTGCATACTCTGGTGCTTTTGACCTAGTTGATGAGGTGAAGACACTTTCACATTAAATGATTCCACCTTAGTTAGCATCTTTGTTTCATGTATTCTACTTTAATTAATATAGTTAAGTCTTCCAATAGGATGTGCATGTTGCTGTCCTTCCTTCATGATCTTGTATGGATAGGCAGGTTCCCATAGATAAGCAAGAGCTTACTGTTTCTTCTACCTTGTAGATGTAAAGGATGTGAAGTTTGTGATCAATTATGATTTTCCTGGCTCACTTGAGGATTACGTCCACCGCATTGGTCGTACTGGAAGGGCAGGGGCGAAAGGGACAGCATATACTTTCTTCACAGCTGCAAATGCGAGATTTGCAAAAGAATTGATTTCCATCCTTGAGGAAGCTGGGCAGAAGGTCAGTCCCGATTTGGCGGCCATGGGGCGTGCTGCGCCTCCCCCTCCAGGTTTGTTACTGTGAAATCCCTGTTTTTCCTTTGTTTTCTTTTTCTTGCGCATTTGTGTGTGAGGGAGAGTGAGAGCAAGAGAGATTGTTCTTAGGCTTGTTTAGAGGTGGTTCTCTTGAATGTGCTGCAATCTCGGTGAGAGCGGAGCAAGTCAATACTGTCAGAAGAAGTGCAATTTGGAACTCCAAGCTGGATGGTCTCTATTAAGGGAAGGTGGATGGGGGGAAAGCATGGTTGGTACTCTTTCAGGTTGTTGATTGATGGTCAGTTAGTCTAAGCCTGCAGTCATCGAGAACCATGTCTCTGGGGTAAATTTTCCCCAGTTCCACAGGCGATACATGACGTCAGTGTTGAGCCATTAGAGGAAACTACTGTGTAGTGGTTCCTCCATTGAGAGTCAATGGCTTCTGTCATGAAATGACCCCTCTTTCTGAGCTTCTTGTATTTTCAATGAGTACGTTGGAAAAGCCAGCCAGAAGGTCCCAACTACATGTACATATGCACATGCATATTAAACCAACCCTGCAACAACAACCCCCCCTCCCCCTCTTCCATAAAACAAAAAAAGAAAAAGGAAAAACACCTCTGGTTTTCAAAATTAAAACTCATGCAAGTTATACCATGGTTTTGTTGCTGAGTGCGGCTTCTCTTGCACCCCCACTGTACAGGTCATGGAGGATTCAGAGATCGTGGTAGAGGTTACGGTGGGGGGCGGCCCTGGAGTTGAAAAACTGGAGTCAGACTTCCAGCACAGATGTATGTTACAAAAGAGTACCTTCAATGATAATTTGTACCTTGTGTTGCTTTACCTTGTCAGCAGTGTTGGGAAAACTATTAATAGTAGTAGAGTAGAATTAACCTCTCCTCTCCCCCAGCAGTCCCTATTTGCAAACCGTTTTCAAATTTTGCTGAACTTCGTCTTTGACAGGTTATAACCCGATTCCTTGGAAATTGGTCTGCATTTTCTATTGTATACATTTTACTTTGATCCTCGATGATTCTTCACGCATTGTTACGAACTGGTAACAAAAAGAGATAAGACAGGGAAAACCCTTGCTTTGTACCTCAATATGAGAGAGCTCTGGCTGAATTTCTGGAACGCAGGACATCGGAGAACTCTTTTTTTTTTCAACAAAATGATGATTCGGTACATACATCGAATTGGGCGATTGAATCATGTATGATGTATAGTGTGATCTAACTTAACAACTCAGTGCAGAACGGGTTCCTCAAATCAACATTTCTCACCGTTTTTTGTGCTTTTCGGTCTGTGGTCATCACGTCGATTACGCTCGATGGACAATGTAAGTTAAGGCCCCATCATGAGACGGATAGGATTGTTGCTTGGCCTATCGGATTGAGAACCTCCGCCTTTCTCTTGGATGAATGCCCATTCAACCCTTGGATAGGCTTTGGCACTGGCGGAGCCAAAGCAACGTATAGGGGAACGAGTGAGACTCCCACAATGTACACTTTCGCTATACCTGTAATTTCATTCAGCAAGCGGAATCGTGAATGTTCTGTCCTGACATGAAGTTGTGGAGATCAAGGCCCATGCATCATGAGGAACTGAACTGAAACATCTGGTCGTTCACCCCAAAGAATAAGAAAGAAAGGGTTGCATGTATTTCTGCCTGTTCATCGGTATCTAGTGTCTACTGTGTACTCTATTTAGTGGGTCAAATCCTAGAAAGACTCATGAACTTTCAACCTGGGATAAAAGTACCTCCAATTTTCGGACAACTAAAAAAATTCCATGAAGTTTGATTTGTTGATGACATACACTCCGTTATATTTTTCATCCATGCACAAACCAATGGGGGCATGGGACGTGATCAATGATGTTAACGTATACAAAAGACATGTGAGCAAAAGCAAAAAAGGGTTGACATTTCAGCAAAAATCACAAGGCTCATTTCTCTAAAATGTTGCCTTTTCCGATCCCTATGATTTAAGCCTAATCTGTCTCGCGTTTCAAAAAGGAGAGAGAGCAAGGGTCCCGGCCCATCGTGATTGGGATTCATCATCTCCATGTTTTCAGGTGCGTTTTGAAGCCCCAAAACTGCTTGGACAAATATAAATATTGTTTGGCAAAATTTTTGGTTACTTTGGGGAGATGCAATTGCACTTTAGAGCTCTCTAAGGTTTTTAATTTAGGTGCTTTGGAATGCTGGACTTCCGGAATGCAAATAATTTTTTTCCAGCTTTGCCCTTGCTCAACTTTTATAATTCCAAAAATGTCGTTGAAAACCCTAACTTTGCCTCAGCCACCAATGAGCGGGTGGCAAGCCATTGCCACCCTTACTAGCGACAGTTGAGTTTTGTCGAACAAATAGTTTGATTTTTATAAAAGAAAATTAGTGAAAATCATTTACAAAGTATAGTTTTTACCAAATGACATTTATGTCAACCATGTCATCCTCAACAAAAGGTTCAATTTTTGTCAATCGGATGGTGCCCAGTTATCAACTCTGGAAGCACAACTCCGAAAGAAAAAACATTTGATTTTCAATGTGCTTCCCAATGGAGGCATACTTTGGAGTAGATATTGACATTAGGTAGACTTGCATTAGCAAAAAACAATAACCAAAATTTGCTAAGACAAGATAAACAAACTCAACCTAATATGTAAGCTTTTATGATTCACATCTAAATAACTTATGCGACAACATTAAATTATGCATTAAGGAATCACAACTCCAAAAATAGCTACAGGGGAAAAGTCTATTATTTGGTTCTCCATTCAATAATTTGAAAAAAAAACAAGAAACTAACTTTTGCAGCCCAAAGTTTTTTTTTTTTTTTTAAATTATGCATTAAGATATCACAACTCTAAAAATAGCTACAGGAGAAAAAGCCTATTATTTGGTTCTCCTAATAATTTCATCAAGAAACTAACTTTTGCAACCCAAAGTTTTTTTTTTGTCATTTTTCTTATCTTCGGCTTATATAGAGGAAGATGAAGAGATGCATATTGTTTTTCAAGATATGATGTGAATCAATGACTTAAAGAACTAACTGAATAGTGCACAAGTGAATTCAATAAATAGTCTAGATGACTAATATTATTTTATAAGAATTAAACAATAGAACATTGTACCTTTGCCTCAAAATTGGATTATCGAGAATATTAAGGCAAGTTTGGTGACTATTCTATTTTCCGATAATAATTTCTAATAAGAAATTATTCTTTTTTATTTTGCTCTTAGGAATAATTTCTAAGTATTTTAAGGTACTTGGTAATTGTTCAAAATTTTTATTCCATAATAGAATTGCGTTTGATACCATTCTCAAAATTTCTATTTCAAACCATTTTCTTTTAATTTTTTAATAATTTTATCATTTTTTCTTTTCTTTCCCTTCTTCTTCTTTAAATTTTGGCTGTTGACTTCGTTGAAGTGTCATTAGCCCTTGGCGAGGCCATGCCTCGTTAGTCGAGCCTCATCGACAGTTAGGTGAGGCTCGGTTGAGCCTTAGCTAGGTGAGCGGCCTCACCCAGCCGCCGATGGGGCTTGGCCTCACTAGCTCTAGGCTCGGTCTAGCCTCACTTGGCCAGGCAAGGCTTTTCGGTGGCCGGAAGACTCGGTGAGGCTCGTTAGTGGCCGAGGGAGGCCTAGGCGAGGCTTGCTTGATGACCAGCAAGACGAGCTTGGACCTCCTCTTGGCCTGGCGAGCCTTTGGGTGAGGTCATGACCTCGCCCAATTGGTCACCAACGACCGACGGCAGCGGTAGCATTGATTGAAGAAGAGAGAATGAAGAAGAACAAGAAGAAAATAAGAGGAGAAAAAAATTAGTTAGCTTGATTCTGGAATTATTCCCAAGAATAAATGAATCAACTTTTTTTTTTTTTTACTTTTTGGTTCACAAATTTGTTCTGAGAACAAAAAATTTACCAAATGAATTTTTATTCCAAATCTACTTCCGAGAACAAAATAATATAAATTTTTACTATTTGGCAAGTTGCCAAACGCATCTTTAGTAGCCTTGATGTCGCGATTTATGATTTTGAAATTACCTAAGAAGTGAACCTAATAAAGATAAACCGCAGAACTTATTATAGTAATAAATTCATGGGTTTTTTTTTTTAATATTTTAAAAAGCCAGGTTATTTTTATCCTACAAGTAAACGTGCCTCTTTGGAACTGTGGCTGTATATGGTACTTCGTTCTTGTTCTCGCCGGTTCCGTCACGAACCAAGGTGCATTAATGGATATTCTGACGGACCATTTTAACCCAACCCTATCCACAGTTCATATGTGGTTCTCCTTTGAAGGCCATGTCCAATATGTGGCAGTACCCTCATAAGATAGATGTGTTTCTTTTCGTACTTTCTCTACAAGTTCTTCTTGGGCAGAAAATCAGACTTATAAATGGCGCTTAAGTAAGTAATTTGTGCATTATCAGTGCCTCATATGACTTGATCATGAATCCTATATGCATGTGGTATGAAAGCCAATTTTAATCAAATTTCAGGTGGCGTTTTTTAATCCGGCTTTTGAATGTGCCTCAACATACATGATAATTTTAAGCTCTACTAGACATACTAACTTTGCATTTACCTCTAATGTCAAGTACCAATTTCGGGAAGCGATTTGTGTTTGTCACGTGAGCTGCGAACCCATCCAATCCCATATTATAGGTGAGTAATTTGGGCATGACTTCTTGAGATATTGTTTCATTCGTCCATCCAATGACAACCAACTGCTTTCCAATCCACAGCCCCATGGAACCTCAGAATAGCGTGTGGTACATTGAGCAGAGGCAGATAAGGCAGTTGAGTAACAGACAATGGAAACAATATCTGAATGTCTCTCTGCAAAAAGGGCAGGCCATGCATATTCTAAAGGACCCTGTACCTGTAGGACCAAGCCAACACCAGATTTTGGATAGCTCTCTCTCTCTCTCTCTCCTCTCAATTTGTGGCAATCTGCTTCCCATTTATCATAGTTGATAACATTTTTCACATGGCCACGTTTCTCTTCTTCAAGAAAATTTTCCTGGCCCTCATGATTTTGTCATCTGTCTTCAAAGCCAAATTGAAAACTTATCCATATGCCCCATTTTATTTTCCTCTTCCGTGGGCTGAAAATTTGTGTTTTGTTGCCCTCAATTCGGTGCGATTATTATAAAATTTCCCTCATGAAAGCGAGAAGAAATGTTCGGATCAGTCCGACAACAAAAATTGTTGGTCTTTATGAGTAAGATCTCCAGATCGTGCTAATCACTTATTAGTCAAGACATCACAGGAAGTTGAGATATTCTTGGACATGAAAAGGTTAAGACATTGGCTTATGTTTAATGTCAGGATGGTGACAAAGTTCAATATCAAGGAATGTCCTCCTGCCTGACTAGGACGATAAGGCTTATCCTAATTCAGTCCACCATTTCAGGCTGATTTTTTTAGGAAGACCTCTCCACGTCATCCTCTGCGACAAAGACGCATGTCACACAGCGGCATCTAAAAGGGTCACATGGGATGTAGGTCTCGATCGCACTTTTTTTTTTTTTTACCTTCTCTGGAATAATGGACATTGAAATGACCAAAATGAAGTACCAAGAAACCAATTCGATGGGCCCTCTTTGCTTGACTGGAGGCCCAACAGGATCCCACCAGACAAGAATTCACCCAGCAATTCTGCCTGTCCACATGGCCCAGCGAAACGGATTGTCCAGTGGCCCGATTAAATCACTCATTCCAGCTCTATTTTGGCCACCTTATGACACTTGATTTGGACTAATTCGGTTCACAATCTTGTTTTAGAATTCATTCAATCTGACGCTACTAAGTGTACGTTTGGTCGTTTGGATTTCTAATCGAGATATGACTGGATATGATAGGATATGAAATCCTGGGATTTTTTTATATCCCGTCCATTATTTGGTGAATCGCAGTATTAAAGTCGGATATGTTCACATCATATCATGTACATTTTTTTTTATATAAACAACATATCATTATAAATGAACCTAAATGCTCATAAACAGAGATGGTGAAAATCTCTCGTAACACTATTCCTTAATTTTTTTTCCTCTTTTCTATATTATTTTCTATATTATTTCTTTTTTCCCCTTTCATCATTCTTTAATAAAAATTTGTCAAATAGTAAACTGTACTAACGTACCTAAAATACAAAAATACCTAAAATATATAATAAATATAAATATTTAATTTATAGATTGAATGTTTATTATAAGATAGAATTAAAATTTAATATATAAATTAAAATAAGATTAATTATTTTTTTAATTTCTTAAATTAGAATTCAAATAGTATTTATATTGAAATATAATTTCAATTTTTTAATTTAATAAGTTTGTTATTCAAGAAAAATAACTTTCCTATTATGAACATTATAAATCCTATCTACTTTTATCCCACCTCTTATCAATAATTTTATCTTGTTTATATCCCCCTTATATTCAACTTTATCCTGTCCTGAGCGAGCACCAAACGTAGAATAGGATAAATCATATCTTATCTCAAATTTTATCCTGACTACCAAACGCAGCCTAAGTGATTAATTCCCAAAATTTTCCTTGGTTACCTCATCAAGGAATTAGCGGCAATCCATGGTAAATCAATCGATTCTTTTCTTCTTCTTTTTTTAAATTTTGTCTGCCGTTGAAGACTACAATTAAGTCCCTAGCAGAAGCATGGAATAACAACGGCTGTTGATGTGAATAGACCACATGAATGATCTCATGCATTTCCCAAACGAGTTGCTTTCTCTTGAAGTGACAAATTCAAGATAAGAGAGGATTGAATGAAAGCTTATCCCTTTTCTTTTAAATGATGCATGATAATATATTATTAAAAAACAAAAAATAACAAAAGAGGATTATGAGTTATCCAGCATGGAAATGGTGACGTGGAGGTGGTGCACACATGTCATCCTCACCCTCTAAATTGCATGTATGTTAACAACAGGTTGGCTGGGTCCAATTGCTGACAAGCATTTAGTGAAAAATTTCAGGTAGCGCAATCTAAATGGTACAAAAGCCGGGATTTGTTCGGTTTATTTTGGGTGCGCAGCCTCTCGTTCGTCAAACTTCACATGTCATTCCTCATTCAACTTACATGTGAGAGGGATATTAAAATATCCCGCATCATCTGATTACATGGTTATATACTCATCATATACACGTTATCTCTCTCTATTTATCAATTTAAATACTTATAAGACGGATTTGGATTTGCTCCTCTACTCTAGTTTGCTCAATACTAATCTGTTGGGGTGGGGACGAATTCGTTTCAGGAGTGGGTTTCGACTCCCACGCCCTATAAGGAGGCAAGACAAAAGTCTGAGAGTGAAAGTTAGAGTAGGAATAGAATATGATTGACCAAAAAAAAAAAAAAACTTGATCGGCTTTCCTCCTAAAAAAACAAAAGAAAAGGAAATTTCACAAGAAAAGCAGAGTAAACGAAAGGCATAGAAAAGGGATGAAGGAGAAATGGACTTCACGTGCCTCACAATGAAAGCCATGTTCCTCGCCTCTTTTCTTGTGGAGTAAAGTGTACTTGTGGAGTAAAGTGTACAAAATGAAAATGACCAACTTTGGGGCCGCAATTCTCATTTCGCTCGATTGCGTCCAGGCCAATAACATCAGACTTAGATGCGATCGATTTACATAGACGATAAGAACGCCAAAATACACATAGAAAATTTGAACACGACAAGGCACGATAACGTACCACTATAATTATGTTGCAAGCCGATCGCTTATTTTGTTAAATAATATTATGGCGTTTTAAAATTAACGCGAATTGAAATCACCATAATGAAATTTCTAACAGATTCAAGTCCCTGTCTAATGATTAATGTTCGGTTCTGATACTTGAAGAAAAGGGTGGGGGAAAAAGGTGGAAGTTGCATTTTCTTGGGGATTTTTCCAATAATAGATTGAGCTGCACATTTGCTGATTCAGAAGATGGTCCAAAGTGAGTGATGGAGACGTTTACCAAAGCGCAAGCACCGTTTAGAATAGAACATGGAGGTTGGCCCTCATTTGAGCCCACAAAAGATGTTGGCAGAGGGAGGGGAATGCATTTAAGTCAAGAGAGAAATATAGTTTTGGTCTACATAGGTAGAGGGTGGTAGTTGAGCTAATTTTGTCCGATGTCAAATTGAGTTATTCCCCTTATAAATGCATCATAGCCAGGCTAATAATTAATAAGCAAAGTTCAAATTATGATTAGTCGGTAATTGCCCAAAAAAGAAAGACATAATTTTGTATGTTCTCGAGCCATAATGATAAAAAATGAGTGAACAACTAAGCCATGCTTGTTTATATGTATACTCATTTATTGTTTTCGTTGGTAAACACTATAGTCGGATATTGGTTAAACTCAAGCCGTAAAACCCACGAAAAAGATCGTCTGAATCCAAGCCAGCCAATTCACTGGACAGGTACATAAATTATCCAATCCATTTCGTTGTAGAAATGCAAAGAAAGTGCATACTTTTGCGAGCTGTTTTACGTGTATCGTTTTTTCTTTTCTTTTCTTTCTCATTTTCTTTTTAAATTCATCGTTCATTCATGAGAATGGTTTTAGAAAATGATTTCTCCTATGTCGTTTCCTAGGATGTTGAAATAGTTTATTATCACAAAAGAGACATCTCTTTGTTAAAATAATACACGACTCTTGGTTGAGAGAAGACGTGACTCTTGATCAAAGAAGACGTGACTCTTGGTTATAAAAAGAGACAACTCTTTTTATATTATTTTAACAAAGAGATGTGTTGATTGGTTGTCTGTGAATAGAGATTAATTTATATATTATTTATAATAACTACAACTGTCCATAAATTCTACAATTTTTTTTTGTCGGTCCTACTCTACTCCTATTTTAATTCTCACTTTCAAACTTTTGCCATGTCTCTTTGCAAGGCGTGGAGTCGAAACCGTGGGAGTTGAAACCAACTTTTGAAACTAATTCGTTTCCACCCCAATCCTCCTCGAAGGTGGGATTCGAACCCCCCACCTCCCCCTTCCATGTTGGAATGGTAGCCACTGAGGTAAACCACAGTGGTTCATAAATTCTACAACTTCAAAAGTATATTTTCTTCTCTTTTCATACACGCAATTTAAAACATTTAAGATAACATTTCAAAAGAGAAATTGAGTAAGTACTGAAGCTTTGGTATATATCCTGAAGTATATTTATTCTAAACTTGGCAGCAATAGTAGTGGGGTCAAATCATACATCAAGGACAATGATCGTCACCACATATCAAAGTATCAAAAATCTATTACTACTTTTCCATCTTCATCAATAGTCAAATTTCCCCAACAGAGGACGGATGTTAAGGACGCTTCGAAAGTTCATGAATGTAGGTAAGGGCGTGCATGATAACTATTCTATTTATGTTCCATAACTATTTTTCTGTTCTAAACTTGTTTCTGCCAATTTCATTTTTCTATTTTCGAAACAAATTTTTTAGCCCAGAAATAGATTTGGAATAAAAATGAAAAATAAAAATTCTTCTCATTCGCTATTCGTTGCCATTGGTCATTGCCACCCCTCTCTGGCCATCACTACCACCGATTGCCACCCATTGTTGTTGCTGGTCGCGACCCCCTTCCCCACCATTGATTGTTGGTCACCATCCATTGCCTGCCCCTCATGTCCATTGCCACTCACCGTTGTTGAGGAGGGAGAAGTTTTGTGTCATTATCGTACGCATATTTTTATTCAGAAACTTATCCAAAAATAGGAAAGCTCGCGCATGGAGCGGTGGGCAAAGCCACAAAATTACGATGAGTGACAAACGTTGTGAATCAAGCACAAACACCGTTGCACTCAAATCGATAGCTCATTCACTCGGCCAATCCATGTTTGGAACTTACCTACGTTTTTTTTTTTTTTTGGTCAGTGGAACTTACCTACGTTGGCTAGTGTGTTGAGAGACCTGTTTAATCTTCTCTTTTTCCTCAATTGGGTTATGTGCACCTTGTCCTAATGACTAAACTAACAAGTGCCATGCATAATACCTTTGATGACACCCAAAGCTTTCTTGATTCTCCTCCTACGCAATCTCGACTCAAAGTGCATGGCTTCACGCATAGCTAAGGAATCAAGCAATTGGAGTACTCAAAGACACTTCAACCGCCATTCCTTAATTACAATTAAAAAGCAAAGAAGAATCAATGCAAGAAAACAGGGAATCTCAGTTGAAGACAAAACTTTGACGTCTGAACAATCGTGGTCATCTTTTGATTAACTTAATCAGCCCAACTCATCTTTTTAATTAGAGACCGCAAGTCAAAGACAGAGATATGGATCGAGGTGGCAAGCATCGTGATAAGTACGGCCTTCCACAGTCGTGTGCAATTTGGCTGCCCATGTGATCAAACGATAAACTAATTACCCGCTGCATTTGGATGATCTAGTGTGATCGCATTCATAAAAGCAATACATTCAAATTAGGAAACGGGTGGTCTACTAAAACCTTAAAGCTTGTCAAAGTGGACGTTACCACATCATCCTAGAGGTTTAGAGCAACACATTTAGCTTGACAAGACAAGCTAATATAATTTCATGAAACATCGGGCAAGTAAACACTTTTAAGATATGGATTCCGTTTTTCTTGTGTGTACATATACATGCATAATATCAATGAGAATCAAATGTGGTCCCAACCATATGAAATCTTTATCATATGATAATTCAAGTGGATCCCTATCTGACCCACACAAACACGTACGTACACACAACTTTTGGTCCTCTTGAATTTATTAGAACTTTGCACTTTCCCCTTCCTCTCCTCTCCTTCCCAAAAGTGCAAAAGAGCAACGTCAGCCTTGAGCCAAACCGCCGCTGTTCCCATGGATCATAAGAAATTGTAGGCCCCCCTATACCCATTCAATGAGATTTATCAAAAGACGTGGACTTCACTGGCCAAGCACAAAACAAAAGGAGTGTTTATGTGGCAATCTGATCCACTACATGAATGATAGATGGTTCACTCAATCCTCTTTGGCTCCTACTCCACATCATGCACAGACTTCTCTAGAAACTGTTCCAATGGATCATGTCCAGTCCCTCTTGTCCCATGGGGGCCTGCTTGCTGACATGTGACACCCTGTCTCGCCACCTCAGCATGGACCGTTCCATTGGCCGACGTGTCGGCCTAATCCTCTCCTACGTCAGATGTCCATCCTCAATCCACTCACCACCCTAAGAGAATTTGTAAGAATCGATCTCCTGATCTATGTTAAATGCCGTTGTGCATTTCCTTAGTTTTTGTGGGTGGGACTATGGCTCCATGGATTAAACAAATGCCTTATCCACTTTCGTGTCATCATAGCTTCCCGAAGGCCAACGTGCCGCTACAAGTGGGGTCAACGGGTCAAAAGGGTCCACGCATTTTGAAGATATCATTGCGTTTAGTAAATGAGAACCATTTGAACAATCTCATTACAGTTCAATAAGATATCATGTGGGCTGCAGTGTCCTTTCGCAAGCAGTCTATTTTGAATTGCATTAATTAAATGAGATTAAGCATAGAGATGACATGTTGAGTTCTTTGCAGACCTTAAAGAGCATGATTTACATTGAGATTCACATCAAATTGCAGGTTTCTTAAGATAAAACATGTCACAAGCACCTCAAAGATATGATGGTTGATGAATTCGACACACTGAGGCATCGAGTGTTCGTATAGTTAATTTAGGGTATGGTTTTTTTTTTTTTTTGGTTAAAAAATGAAACATAAGGTGAACTAGTGTGCACTTTGATCCTTGATTGAATGATGGAGTAAGCTAGTTGGCCTCCTACTCGATGAGCCCACAATTGAGAGAAGACAGTTGGGTCCACATTTGGTTGAAAATTTCAATCCACATGAGCTGTATTCTACCCTATGAGGCAGCAGATCGTGACCCTTACAGCTAGTTTCTTAGCCCTCCTAATCCCCAATTTATTATAACATCAATATTACCAAAATAAAGAAAAAAGAAAAAGAATTAGCTCAATCAAAGAAACTTTGTATCGAGCCCTTCAATATGAGGACCCCATCTTCTTCTTCTTCTTTTGTCCCCTCTCTTCTCTTTCAAATTTCCTTCTTGTTTCTCAATCTCACATGATACTCCTTATTGTTTAGGAAACTTTTAAATCAATTCTAGAATAATGGACTGGACTAGACCCACTCTAAACTTTCACTCTAGTCCACAAGTCTAGAAATTAGACCAAAATCAAGAAAATAAATCGTGTATCACCCATGTGATGATGCTGGTCGATGGAGATTTTTTTTTTTTTTTTTAATTTGATATTTTTAAACATCATTCGTCTTGCCGTATATTTTGAAAAAAGGATGTGATTTCCTCTAAGATCGTGACATGTTCCAAAAAACAAAGATGAGTAATTGAGATATATATAAATCACCATGAACAATTTCAAACTCGAATTATCTTGATATAGTGCGAAGTAAAATATACAAATTTTGGTGCATATATAAGATATAATAGATGAATAGTTTCATATTGAGCTAGGGTTTTCAGTTGACTGACACGCACATCCTTTTGCACGAAAGGGGGCCTCATATATTCCAAAGAACATACTGGAGGGGAACTACCTAACAAGCTTCAACGATTCCTAATCCTTGAAATCTTGCATTAGAAGGTGAGGGAGGTTGGTGTTTCCAATCATGCATGGGGGTGTCAAGTGCATGCAATCTTTCTTGCCATTGCTTAGTTTATGAGACTTCTAACAAGAACACTAAACCAACCAAATCCCACTAAAAAGTCAAGAATGGTTCTCTTTTGCCTTTTCCCCTTTTTCTTTCTCTTGCTCCTCCCGCCAAGTAATCCCTCCTCCATTCCCATTTTCTGAAAGTTGAAGCTTCTCATTCTCTTTCATGGCATCAATCTTACATGTGTAGGGAGAGAAGAAACGGTCCAGCAGCTGTAATTAATCAATCGAGGGAGATTGATCCCCTAGTTGTAACCCGTGGTTTTTGCAGTATTGTAACACATAAAAACTTAAAAGTTTATCAATCAACGGGTGAGATTTATTCTTATTTGATCCAATGAATGTTAATCCTTCAAAAAACAAATATTCATTGGACTATGAAAACTCCTTAATTAATCATAAAGGATGTTAGCATAATTCTTCATTGTTGGGCGTCAACCCACATTGCTCGGACCTAGGTTGTTGTCCCAGTACCTACGTTTCTTGTGACTTCAAATTAGCAAGACACATTTTAAAATTGTTCAAGCACGAGAATCTCATATTAGAATGGGGCAATCTCATATCGGCAACAGGCCAAATGCCTATAGTGTTTTTAGATCTAGGGGTGTGGGGGAGGATGCTGGGTGCCCAAATTTGTATATGATCCCACAGCTCGCATTGGTAAATAAGAAGTTACGCACAAGCTCCAACCAATGGGGACATGTTTTAAAGCAGTGCGAGTGCCGATAAGGTAGGGCGAAAGAGGATAATTCCATGCTATGGTGCAACTGCTGGGGCAAGCTGCCTACACTTGCTAATGTCAAACTGTCCAATTAGGGTATTGATCAATGTACGGATCCAGGATGTTGGGGCGCCAATTATGTCTCTAATTGCACATCGCCTGCGCTAGGATGATGCTTCGAGTATATGTAGTGAACATAAATGAATGCATCAGAACAGATTTTACCTTCCCATTCTTTCCTCCAACTACATATCCCTTTCCCTCTCTCAATCAGAAACTGTCCTAATTCTAGTTTGATGATAAGTGTCATTAATTCATTGTACGAGATAAAAGGTGGAAAGGGAAGCATTTTTCCTCGACCACCTGAACTTCCATCGTCATCCTTCGTTTTCGGTTAAGGAACGATCATACGGATTCAATCCTCTCCTTCGCACATCATTGATCAATGAGCAGCAAAATTCGGTGCGACCTGTACCAACCCGTGGCCCTTAATAATCCCCTAGCACTTAATAATTTTTATAGACTATAGTTTTGGAACTACCCATTAATCAGATTAATTTCAATGCACATTTTCCCTCCGCAATTCACGTGCCCCATAAGAAATCGGTACGCAAAATATAAATCACTTGTCGCATCGGCTATTTTTGTCTCGGAGCAGCATTTTTTCTTTACTGAATGACATGTGCAAATCAGAATACCTTCGAAAGCGGACGTTGTCGTGACTGGAGCGTAGCGATTCGAATCTTTCGGATGGAAAATAATTTAGTTTATAAAGTGGCGTCGTTTTAGGAGAACCTAATTTTGACCCGTGAGGGGGGACGGACGTATCTACCGGAAACGTTTAAAACCGCCAAATCATGTGTCCAAACAAAAGGATTAGTAAAATCACAAGATCGACCGACCCCAACGTAAGCCCACGCGCTTTCGGTCGCGCGTGTACGCCACCGGGGAAGAGCCGAGGGTCCAGCGGCGTCGGCCGTGCGCCCACGCTCTTCGGCGTGCGCGTGGTGGTGGGCGCTCGTAAGACCAACATTAGCCGTACGATTCCCATATTAGGACTAAATCGAGAATCTCTGTAAGACGGAAACAATGGGGAATTTTTCTTGGGTTTCTAATTAATTTTAATTTTAATCTATCAGCTTGTAACTCAAAACCATGTCGTTTTTAACTGGCAAGCCCGTGAAATTGTTGCGCCGATCGCATGAAATTGTCCGTGGAAAGAAGAAATAAGTTTCGTGGAAAATTAACAGTTGAATTTAAAATTCTATTTCTTGAATTTATTTAATGGAAAAAGGGGAGTGAAACATTCAAATGATCTTTTTGTAACTCTCAAATGCTAAACACATCATCAAACAGTAGAATTTTTACTGACATATGAAGGAAAAGTTGAAAAGCTCAGAAAATACGGAAAAATAAATAAATAAATAAATAAAAATATATATATATATTTTTTTCGTTTTGTCCAGAAAATGAATATCTGCAGTTCCCGCATGCAATTAGTACAGCATTCATTTAAAACCTCTTACAGCCATTATGGCTCCTTAACCACCACCTGCCAATGCTGCCATTTCCTGTTCTTGCCGATGGAAAAATCGGCCCGGCAAGCCTTGAATTTTCTCGAATTTATTGGAGGAAAGAAGTTCACTTTTCTTGTTGGATGAAGAAGCTCTAAAAATGTCAGTGAGAGCCAGAGCATCGAGGGTGGGACCCAAAGTCCGAAGGGCTGGTCCCGCCTTCGTTTTCGAACCCGCCGTGCTCCGGTGTTTATAAGCAGCAGGGAGCTCCCATTTTTTCAGCAAGCATCAGCACTGGGCTAATCCACAGTCAGTGGTCTCTGCAAGCACTGTGAAGTGTGAAACTCGTTCTTGCTTTTTTCCCACTTCCATGCCCGTTCTCACATTTTCAAATTTCTTTTTTTCCTTATTGACAAGAAAACAAGAGAGAGAGAGAGAGAGAGAGAGAGAGAGAGAGAGAGGGCGGCTAGGGAACAAGAATTTCACGAGCACCTCGTTTTCTTGGCCTTGCCCGTCACTTGCTCGTGCTGCCTTCTCTGATCAGGAATAGAATAAAGTGGGCGCAAGCAAGAAACAGGAAGAAACGCGCTTTTTTGGGGACGAGGGTCCTTCCTTCTTCTTTTTGATCCATTGGTGGCATGGGTTCGAGGGCGGTGGATGTAGTAATGTGGAATGTGGTTGTGGTGGTACTGGTTTCGTGGGTTTTCTGTACTTCTGTGAGAGCCTCCGTATCTTATGATGCTAAGGCCATTAAAATTAATGGGCAGAGAAGGATCCTCATTTCTGGGTCCATTCACTACCCCAGAAGCACTCCTGAGGTAGCTCTCTTTCTTTCTTTCTTTCTTTCTTTTCTCCTTTTATTCCTTATTTTTAGGTTGAATGTGTCTCGCTGAATGATCTTTCCGCCCTCCCACTTTTCGCTATCATGCTGGAGATGGGCCTCTCCATATTGCGCTTTTTATCACTACAGCATCTTCTTTCTTATCTTAGCAAAAAGCTGCTTTATTTTGAAAAAAAGAAAAAAAAGGCTCTTTTTTTGCTGGTCAGCTTAAGATTTTGTTTCTGGTAAATTTATGGCCTTCAACTTTGCTTGGTTGCAGATGTGGCCAGATCTCATTCGGAAGGCAAAAGAAGGAGGTTTGGATGTCATTCAGACTTATGTTTTCTGGAATGGCCATGAGCCTTCACCTGGCAAAGTAACAGAACTAGTCCATTATTTTTATTTTCATGTTTAGGCTAATTATAAAAGTAAAAAAGGTTTAATTTTGATGAATTATTTTGCTTCAGTACAACTTTGAGGGAAACTATGATCTCGTGAAATTTGTCAAGCTCGTGCAACAAGCAGGCCTCTACGTCCATCTCAGAGTCGGGCCCTATGTCTGCGCTGAGTGGAATTTCGGGTAATGTAGATGATTTATCCTGGTCCTAGAAATAGAAGAAAATTTCTATTTTCATGTGAGGTTTTTGTCAAGTCTTTTCTAAACTTGTTTCTGCTTCCAGTGGGTTCCCTGTTTGGCTGAAATACGTCCGTGGTATTAGCTTCAGAACAGATAATGGACCATTCAAGGTTAGACATTTTTTATTGTCTTCATATTTCTCCCTCTTAAAAACGAATTTGTTATATTTACTGATGAATTTTTTCTTGCCATCTTGAAGTATCACATGCAAAAGTTCACAACAAAGATTGTCAACATGATGAAAGCAGAACGGCTGTTTGAGTCGCAGGGCGGACCGATAATCTTGTCCCAGGTTCATGATTCACTGTTCCAATGACATTGCTTGTTAATCGTTGGATGAAAAAATTTACTGAGATATCTCTTTTGGGCGGTGTCCGATTGTTATCGTCTGTGATTCAGATTGAGAATGAATATGGACCCATGGAGTACGAAATTGGTGCATCGGGTCGAGCTTACACCAAATGGGCAGCCGAAATGGCAGTGGGTCTAGGCACTGGTGTCCCGTGGGTCATGTGCAAGCAAGATGATGCCCCTGATCCTATTGTGAGCACCCTCTTGAAGTTCTCGGTTCTGGAACCATGAATGTTTCTGATCGTATTGTTGAGATGGATGTTTCACGACACAATCCCTCATCCTTTGGTGGGGTTGCAACAACACAGAGTGTTGTCTCCAGACAACTCATGGCTGCTTCAATAATTAGTTGACATTGCACATGGCTCACTGTTACACTTTCTAAAATCAGATATCTTGCACTATACAGTTTTAACTTCCTTTATCCTATTGTCTTCTCGTAATGTTAGCGGGACCCATGTCACTGTTAAGTATTCCTAATAGTTCAAATTTCAGCTTCAGTAATGTCAGTAACAAGTAAATACTTATTTTATCTGATTAGAAACATAAAAGAAATGATCTCAGTAATATTCAATTGGCTCAAAGCACACTTATAAATTGTGCTTTCCAGAGATGGTCCATTGGAGGATTGATTTCTGTTGTTTCAGTTACTGTCATGTCAATTTGGGTAACGCTTGCATCTCATCGTTTTGCAATAGATCAATACTTGCAATGGCTTCTACTGCGACTATTTCTCTCCCAACAAGGCTTATAAGCCCAAGATGTGGACAGAAGCATGGACAGGCTGGTAAATTCTTACATCCTTTCTTGAAGTTCAATGCTGTGCAACTCTTACCAGTCATGGTGTTTCCTTTTTCTGATTCCTCTGTTTTCCTTTCATGCAGGTACACTGAGTTTGGAGGTCCAGTTCCTAACCGTCCAGTTGAAGATCTGGCCTTCTCAGTTGCAAGATTCATAAAGAAGGGTGGAGCGTTCATCAACTACTATATGGTACTACGACAGTTTCTTCAAATTCATAAATGTAGTTAGTTTTGTTTGAACTGCACTGAGGCTCTCTTTGCAATATCAGTACCATGGAGGAACAAATTTTGGCCGAACTGCTGGTGGTCCATTCATTGCTACTAGCTATGACTATGATGCTCCCCTCGATGAATACGGTACGTGGTTTCTGTTGTATGAGTAGTATTGAATAATCACTATTATTAGGTTCTCTGAGGGTGATCCTCTGTACTAAATAAATACGGTAAGCGGTTTCTTGTCACTATTAGAAGTTTCCTGCCTCAAGTTCCCATCTTTGTCGACAAAAGTTTAAATGGATGGCCTAGTCAAAGTGGCATGTCGTCGAGTAATAAGTACTGTTGTTGCGTGTTAAGATAGATGGTGACTCTTTGATGGAATTGTGGTGATGACCTTCTTGACATAATAGGTTCATGTCGTCACTCTACTGACACTTCATACGCGAAAGCTTTGTTCTGAAAATCGACTGTCACTTCCTTTGGCCTTCTGCTCTCGAAAGTCTGTAGATTTTTGCGCTACTTTGTTGCATTAACATTGCTTTCCTCTGCATAAAATGTTGTCCTCACTTGGAATAAACCTCTGTCTTATTGAATAGACCATTGCGCAGGTCCACCCTGAATAATAACATACATTTTTACGATAGAATAGAATGAAATTACCTTTGGCAATTAACCTATCAATCCGTCTATGTATTTTTGTACCAGAACTTGCCCATAAAAGAAGGAAAACGATAGCTTGCAATATGATATACCAGGCCATCTTCATTTTGTTTATTTTGCTGAAGATTTACAAATGACAGAACAAGATTGACAACATCATTGAATTTATAAGTTTAGGTGACTGAGAGGATCTCTTCCATCTTCTCTTTTCAGGATTATTGAGGCAACCCAAATGGGGCCATCTAAAAGATTTGCACAGAGCAATAAAGCTTTGTGAACCAGCTTTAGTATCTGGTAATCCTACCATGATGAAACTTGGGAACTATGAAGAGGTTAGCTTCAATTTTGACCTATCTCCGATTGGATTGAATTTGAGCTAGTGAGTTCATGACCCTCTTTACTTAAATGCAGGCTCATGTATTCAGATCAAAGTCCGGGGCGTGTGCTGCATTCCTTACAAATTACCATTCAAATGCTTTTGCAAAAGTGTCTTGGGGGAATATGCATTATAACCTCCCTCCTTGGTCCATCAGCATATTACCTGACTGCAAGAACACTGTATATAACACTGCTAGGGTGAGTTACAGGACCACTTTTATTTTTATTTTTGACACTGTACATTTCAGGGTGATTGTCATATTTACATCCTCAAGACATGGTAAGCCATGACCAAGAAAGGTTAAAAGAAATAAAGAATGAAAGAAGGCATGAGGACAGAGTATCCATAGCTCTAAAATAATTGCTTTGATCCAGTCTTTTATATTTCTGTCCATATCATTGCATAATTAGCTAGTGGTGGAGTTGCACTTTATCCTATGTTTCTGTCTTCAGCTATAGACTATAGTCACTGGTATGAGAACCAAAGTTCTTGTAAAAAGAGTATCTTGCAATGGCAAAACTGAATACATGTTGAAATTGCTATGCAGGTTGGTGCTCAGAGTGCACAGATGAAGATGACTCCTGTTCCCATTCATAGAGGCTTCTCTTGGCAGGCATACAATGAAGAACCCGCTGGATACGAAGACAATTCATTTACAATGGCCGGGTTGTTAGAGCAGATAAATACTACAAGAGATGTCTCTGATTATCTGTGGTACATGACAGAGTAAGTGAGGAATAACCAACGCTACTTAACTTTTAAAGGGAAGAAAAGGAGCAATGACTTTGTGCTAAGATCACTTCACATTGAAGCAATTCTCCATCCTAAAAATTTTTGTCTTCCGTTTTCGTCTCTTTACAGTGTATACGTTAATTCCAAGGAAGGGTTCTTAAGAAGCGGCAAATATCCAACTCTTACTGTCCAATCAGCTGGTCATGCCTTGCATGTTTTTGTCAATGGCCAAGCCTCAGGTGCGGAGCACTTCTTACCTTTACTGTATTTCTGCTGCATCTATCATTTAGTTGTATCACTCTCGTGCCCTGATTAAAAGCTTTTTGTGGAAAGGAAATCTTAAAAAGCTCCTCATGAACAGCCATGCAATTTCAACATGAAAAGTTCCAAACTTAAACAGTAGCACACTGCGAGCAGAGCAGGCTCATCATCCTTGTGTTTGTAATGTCAACTAAATTGGGAAAAGAAGGTCTGAGTAAGAAGTTGAATGCCAAAATGAAAACTACAATCAGACAACATACCGCCCTTCATCAATGCATGCAGTCTTTTTAATGTATGTGCGCATAGGTAGTATAGTCAGATGGTAGTTTCTGTCTTCTGACTTTAGACTTCATTTTCATGCAGGAACTGCATTCGGAAGTCTGGAATTTCCAAAACTTACTTTCAACCAAGGTGTCAAGCTGAGAGCTGGTACAAATAGAATTGCATTGTTAAGTATTGCCGTTGGGCTACCGGTGGGCATTCTTCATCCTTTCTTGCGTCTACATCAACCTCAATATGTTTTTAACTTGTGGACTTAATTTATTATGTTTCTCTTTTTTTCATTCTCACCAGAATGTTGGTCCACATTTTGAGAAATGGAATGCGGGTGTCCTTGGTCCTGTAACATTGTACGGTCTCGATGAAGGGAAGAGGGACTTGTCATGGCAGAAATGGTCTTATAAGGTTTGTCTCTGACATCCCTCCATGTCTTCTTTTGTCGTTTTGAAGTGCTCGAACTTGTCTAAATGTACCTTTTTTTCTGGTATAGGTTGGTCTTAAAGGAGAAGCCTTGAGCCTTCATTCTATCACAGGGAGTTCCTCGGTTGAGTGGGCTGAGGGATCTTTAGTGGCTCGGAAGCAGCCACTGACATGGTTCAAAGTAAGTATCTTGACATAAAGCCAGTACCAAACCATCGATGCCTTTTGTATCAGAGCAGTGAATTCTGCAGGAGCTCTGAATGTTGTTCATTCTGATAAAACAGCTATAAGCTTAAACGTTAATTAACCTATTAACATCCTCAAATCATGTTCCAGACTACTTTCAGTGCTCCCGCTGGTAATGCTCCACTGGCTCTGGATATGAATAGCATGGGCAAAGGTCAAATTTGGATTAATGGACAGAGCATTGGGCGGTACTGGCCTGCGTATAAAGCATCTGGTACTTGTGGCGGTTGTAATTATGCCGGGACCTACAGCGAGAAGAAATGTCTAAGCAATTGTGGTGAAGCTTCACAGAGATGGTGAGAGGAATGCTATAACTCATTTCAATCTCTTTCTATAAGCAGCCTCAACCAAAAATTCTCAACTGACTTGTGATTAAAAATTTCAGGTATCACGTTCCTCGTTCATGGCTTAATCCAACGGGGAACTTGTTAGTTGTTTTTGAAGAATGGGGCGGGGACCCGAATGGGATTTCCTTGGTTAGGAGAGACGTTGATAGCGTGTGTGCTGATATTAACGAGTGGCAGCCAACTCTCATGAATTATCAAATGCAAGCATCTGGTAAAGTCAACAAGCCGCTTAGGCCTAAAGCCCATCTATCGTGCTCACCGGGACAGAAAATCTCATCCGTCAAGTTTGCCAGCTTCGGAACACCAGAAGGCGTTTGCGGAAGCTTCCGCGAGGGAAGTTGCCATGCCCTCCACTCATATGATGTCTTCCAAAAGGTATGCAACAATTGCACATTTCTTTCCCAGTTTTGCTACATTTGCATACTTACTTCTGGGCTTTATTGACCTTGAGAAATGCTTCTTTCGCAGACTTGTGTTGGCCAAAACTCGTGCACAGTTCCTGTCACTCCTGAAATATTTGGCGGAGATCCGTGCCCTAGTGTCATGAAGAAACTGTCTGTGGAGGTGATTTGTTCCTGATTGCCTACAGAAAAGTCTGAATCCTACGGAATATAGGTTCCGCATTTTGGTAAATTAAGCTCAATGCGTCCATAATTCCTAGAACGATCTGTCTCGGCTTTTCCAAGGTGAAGTTGTACAGATACATGACAACACGCACGGCGAAAGGCCCTGCCAAGATTCCTGGAGATGATAGCTATAAGCTTTATCTGTATATACATATTCAGTTTCTCTTAGCTTTGTTTCCCTGCAAGTCATAGAGAAGTGGGAGATAGCACATTGAGACCACAATCGAGTCCATGTGCTTTCTGGTGTATTTTTCAAAAGATGGAAGCCTCTGGCTTCCAACTTTTCTTTTTAATATATTTGCCATTGGATTTGACTTCCTGGAAGCAAAATTTGTAACAGATGTTTCAAATGTCTAATCAATTATGTAGTCCGAAATCATGTTGTGAGTTCATCATTGCTGGGCCTTGTCTTAATGAATTCATTCTCAAGTTTGGTGCTCGAATCTTCATTCTGAGTGATAACTCGCCTGTTTATACTGACCTGGCTCCCACTTGCCATGTTTCTTCATGTACATGAGCCAGTAAACCGGCAAAGTACTGGCGTGGGAATGGACCATTCGTTTCGATGGCTCAGGAAGTTCTCATTCTAAGAAAAAGGGAAAGAGAACACTTTGATGACCCTTGAGTTTAGCAATATATTCCGCGCATCAAAGAGGAAATCGAAGAAAGTGAACTGTGTACTCAAAGTCGAAAGTAACCTGCAGCACAAGAAGCAAAGATTCTGGAGGAGGAGAAGCACATGGAAATAGTTCATTGACCTTCATGATGAACCAGGGCTCAGAAGAAATCTTATCAAAAGCCCATGCAAGCATGGGCTCAGTCTCACCAATTGATGGCTCTTTGAGTAATCTGTCACCCTCATACAATAATAGCCCCCTTGAGCATCATTTTCATCAATGGCCATTTCAGATCTCTCTCTCTCTCTCTCTCTCTAGAAGAATATCATATCAAAAACATTCTTTTAATAGTCTCTCAACCAATGCTATTTTGTCTCTTGGAGATATCTCTGAGCCATGCAAGGCCTCTTGGATCGTCGGTGTCTCCATCAATAGGCGGATGTGTGGTCTACTTAGGAGGTGATGGAATTGCATTGGATGGTCTATTTCTAGCAGGCTTTTGAGAACCCCTGATCATATCTTCTTTTTTCATGAAATGTGGGTAGGTCAAGATGTGAAAGATGCAGGCTCGATGAGAAATTAATAGGTCAAAGAATAAAGATCAATCCATCGAGCTAGAAAACAACCTAGACTTCGTATTTCAAATGGAGCAGAGAAATCAAATTCAACTCCCATTTGATTCATTCAATTGGGATTGTCAAGCAAAAAGCATAAAGTCATATGTCTAGTCTATTTACAAAATCCATTGTCACGTTGCCTTGGTCCAAATAATCTCAAATTATGAAAAATTGAGTTTTCATAAAAATCATGATACCGTTGGTGCAAATAAATTCTTTTGCTCACATTAATGAATTTGCATATGTATTGTGTGTAAAAAATTTGAAGATAAAAATCTGCGGAATCGTCTCATTACCAAATATTTCAATCACTAATTAATGAAGAATCATTATTCGATTTGTAAAAAGCAAAAAAAAAAAAAAAAAAGAAGATTCAAAATTTAAAGGGTTTTTGATAAGTTTGCTTATAATATTGAAAAATATAGAATTTCACCATTGAAATACGTGACCTATACGTGACCTACTAGATGAAGTTATTAACTTACACATTTATATGATATCATATCTCATCGTATGTAGAAGATTCTCATTACTTTAAATAACTTCTTTTGGATAGCAACATGTGCATTCAAATAGTTAGTTTTTATTAAAAGTACATACCACAGTATGGTGACAATTCACTACCCCTTATAGAAAGAATTCTTTTTCGTTGACAGTGACATAGAAACTCAGGTTCTTCCTAGGGAAGATGATAGAAATAGTCGTTGGACTTTGGCTCAATATACAATATAACTCACAAACTTTCAATGTATTCAATACGATCCCTAAGTTATAGCCAAATATGCAATAAATCCCTTAAGCTTTTAATTTGTTCAATATTACTATCTTAAATATTTTCATATAGTTGATGGACTAAGTTGAATATGTAATGAAAATCGAAGAATTATATCGAATAAATTAAAAATTCAAGAATCACATGCCACATTATGCTAAAGTTCATGGTCCACATTAAACTAAAGTTTAACGACTATTTGTGTCACTATCATTTCTTCTTAATTTATACGATGCCTCGACAAAATATAAGGGGGCTGTATCAAGGAATGTCACTCAAAACACTTGTCATTGGTTAGGCACATTTGACCTTAAATTAGAGAGGAATTTCAAAATATCGGTTATACACGACATCGTAATATTTCTACAAAGGTACCACGTTTTCCGTCACGCGCATTGCGGCCGGTACTAGGAAAAAACCTCAGTAGAATCTGAAGGTTTCAGAAGCTTCAAAGCAGCAACCTTCATCCTCTCTTCCTCTCTCTCTCTTCTCTCTCTCTACTTCTCTCCTCTCTTTCTCTCTCTAGACATCGTCACTTTCGCTTTCCCCTTACCTCACCGTAAAGCGAACCCAAGAAATCTCTCTCTCTCTCTCTATCTCTATCTCCTCCGCGAATGACGCTTGTTGATGGCGGCCCTGGCTTTCCACCTCGCGGTTGATCCTCCATTTCCACGGCCGCCGTCGCCGCCGTCGTCGCCGTCGTCGCCTTCTTGCGACCCTTCTCGCGACGGCAAATTCATGTTCTCCCTCCTCTACTACGCCTTCCTCACCCTCTCCCTCCTCTCCTTCTTCCTCGCCTCCTTCTCCCTGTTCAAGAAGCTCCGCGGCACCCGCGCCGAGACCCCCAAGCAGGACGACGACCGCCGCCGCCCGTCGACGCCGCCCGTCGTCGACGGGAACGATGGGGCCCGGGAGCCAGAGCCCGAGCCCGAGCCGACCCACTTGACCCATTCCCTGCTGCTCGAGATCTTGCCCTCCGATGCCGCGAGCCTGTGCAGCGACGCGGACGAGTCGGTCTCCGGGTCGGAGCAGTGCTGTCCCGGGCCGGCCCAGGTCGGGAAGAGGAAGAAGAAGAGGGCCAAGAAGAAGAGCAAGAGTAGGTCGGATGCGAGGGCCGCCGAGGAGGAAGGGAATGAGGGGAAGTCGGGTTCGGGTCGGCCCGTGTCGGAGAAGCCTGAACTGATTTGCCTGTACCCGTTTACCTCTTCCAGCAGTGCCACGCAGAGGAGAATCAAGCAGCACTATGATGAGCTCGTCAAGTGCCATGAGTCCAAAGGATTGACCCTTGCTCAGGTTTTCTTTCTTTCTTTAATATTTCTTTGCATTTCGAAATTTCTTTTCTTTTTTGTTTCTGTAATTGGTTTGGACTGAATTTAGGTTGAATTTTGAGCCAGAAAGATGCGGCGGTTTTATAATGCTAGTGGTTTTAGGTCAATGAGCTGTTGAATGCTTTTGGGTGGTAATGTCTGTATTAATTCGATTTGAAATTCATGATGCTTTTGTATATCGTGAAATTGGAATGCTGAATTTGGATGATGAAGCTCTTATCTGTGTCATATACTGGTGAGTCTGGATGCATTTGCGATGCATGTGCCATAATTTTGGAAGATTTTTGTGTGTTACTTTAAGTAGTTTCAACAAGTTTCCCTGGTTAAATCAGTTTATGGGATGGCAAACTGTGTTAATGTCAAATCCATTAAATTGGCAGCCTTCTGAACTTATGGAAGTAAAATTCTAAGGCGGTGCACATTCATACGACATTTGGCCATTACTATTGAGGTTATGAATAATTAAGAAGTCTGCTGAGGGAAAGTATTTGATAAATGCAAGGCACAAACGATACCATATGCCCTTTGCTTTTGCATGTAGGCATGGTAGAGATGCTGCATCATAATATTTCTGCTGAATTTCTTCTTATTTAAATTATATGAACTTCTAGTTTCAAAACCTTTTGTAATTCCCTGAAAAGCAATTGCAAATCAATCTTTTGGAATTGGCAAATGACCTTTGTTTGTTTATGCTACACGTGTCGAGGTTTTATTATGTCAATGACAATTGCTGGTACTAGAGATTTTGCTAGATGTGTTGGAAATGACTTTTTTGGTTTCTTCTAATGATTTAACACGATACTGTACTTCTCATCTTTTGTGTTAAGTTCATGTGAATTTGTTTTTCAGGGTCCTTTTTTATTTGTTTATATGTTAAGCAGACTCTGTAGGTCAATCTTATTCCTTGGTCAAAATAGTTTTTTTCACGTTCGGTTAAGAAGTTTGTATTCATACTTATTTGGTAAAGCTTAGCACATGCCAAAATGCTCATTTTTATACGGAAGGAATTTCAGGTTATTTGGTCTCACTTGCATATGCTAAGGGCTTTAAGTTTTGCATCTTCTTCCATTTTGCAGGTCAGCCAGTTTGCTAATTGCTTGGTTGACGCTAGAAATGAGCTACAACACAAGTAAGTGTCACATCATCTATCGAATGCTAGCTAAAAAAAATTCATATCCTAAATCTTAACCTTCACACCTTTTGAGGTCTATAGCTTCTCTGTAAGTGAGCTCTTTTTTCAGTCTTGAGCTCTTTTTGTATGTCTTTGCTCCCAATGAAATTTTGAACTCATGACTGATCCCCAAATAAAACAGCATTCGCCAACTTATTGTGGTGTTTGGGGGTTCTAAATATCCCAGAAAATAGCGTGTAATTTTATGTTTGACTCATGATTACTGTGTCTCTTAGCCCCTTTTTGTTTGCCTATTATGAGTTTTAAAATTTTTTCGAGAAGTCTCAATCATCTTTGCCTAGGAGCTGAGCATACCGTCTACAGAATTTCTGTTTCTTGGATCTACCTTTTCTCGTTATCTCAAGATCTGTGTATAGTGACAGACTCTTAACAGTCGAACTTCGTACGCAGGTCAGAGGTTATACAGCGCAAGTTTACGATAGCAAAAGCCTTGCTTTTTAAGGCAGATAGATCCTCCTTTGAGCGACTTCGTCAGCAGGTTTGCCATGAATCCAATGTGATTTTATTAGTAGGAAGTGGATTTTATAATCTTCATGCTCTTAAATTAATTAAACCCAGATATACAAGTTAGAGTTGGAACAGAAGAGACTTGAAGAAGATGCATTTGTTTATAACTGGCTCCAACAGCAGCTCAAACTCTCACCAGCCTACAAGAAGGTGACATTTCTGCTTTAGCAATTGTGCTATTGGTAGTAGAATTGTGAGATGCACATCTTAATTCTCGTTGAAGTCTGTTAATTTAGAGTGAAAGCATTTACTTCACAATTTTTTTTTCTCGAACGATCCTTTGAAGTATCTCACAATAATTGGATCATAAACTACCTACGCCTGATATTCCCCTGTCGTCTCTCTCCCTGTTTCAATCAGTTGTGCTTGTGTTTATCTATAGGTGCTACATTTTGATCTCTCTCTCTCTCTCTCTCTCTCTCTCTCTCTCTCTCTCTCTATAGATGCTTGAAGTTGGTGCCTGCATGGAGTTGAAGGCTAAATCTGGTGAACCGATGGAAGCTGAAGATTCAGAAGTCCCAGATATTTCATTTGAAGAGCTACTAGCACAAGAAAAGAAAGATTCTTTTTGGTTGGTTCCTTGTCAAATACCTAGGCTGGGTTTCCTTTCTTTTGGGGATTTTGCTAACATTTTCTCCCTTTCACCACTTGCAGGCAGAAAACGAAGAAATCAAGAGCAGGCTCAAACTAATTTAAATGCTGCCTTTGCTAACCTAGTACAAAGACTAGCACCTCTACTGTGTATATTCTTCGAATTCTCACTTCATCAAGGCCACATATGGTTTTTGATGCCATGCTTCAGGGCCTGCGACGTGAACACTTAGTTTGGTCTGACCGCCTCCAACGTTGTCATGGAGATATGGATGTGAGTCCAGGTGATTTTGGGGAAGGAGAAACATGGGTGATCTTCTGATGTTGTCGAAGCCTTTTGCTGACTAGGGATGTTGACATTTAGATCTGAAGCCTGTCAGATTAACAAGGGATCGATTAGCCGTCGGTGGGCGATCTCAGTTTTGGTCATCGCTTCTCTCTCTGAATGTTTTTCGGTTGGTGTTGATATGGCAATGTTAATGTGTGTAGCAGTGGAAAGGATTTGGTTTAGAGTTCTTAACTTATGAGAAAACAAAACTATTCTCTCTTTGTTGGCCCAAAGCCAAGCTTAACTTTGCTCAATGGCCCTAAATAAAATAGAAAAAGCACAAGTTTGTTTTGGAATATTTGTAGACGAAACTGTAAATTTTCTCCATTTCAAGCAACTTCGGCGTCTCCTAGGATGATGTCACATTGGGGTTCAAAACTCTATCGATTGTAGGAACCAAAAAGATGGTGCACACCGACAATTCCTCCTGGCCCGGTTTTGGTGTTTTGTGGTAAACGCCGAAGGCCCCTTAGGCCGTTTATGGATGTTGTGTTATTGTTATGAGTACCGCTGATACTGTAAAGCCGACTATTTAGTACTTTTAAAGTTACAAAAATTTGTACAACTACGTCACAAAGGTTCCGAAAATTAGTCGCATCCTGCTATTGCCGGATTAGGTTAACGGCGTTAACCCCTTCTTTATTTAATCATCAGTGCCTTTGTCTTATCTCTTGCTTTTACGATATTCATTCATTTCATGTCGGCAAAGAGATGCCTGGTCTATCGCTTAAGCCCTAAGGATTCACCATCTATATATAACTTCGGAATATACCAAGCGGGTGATTTCAACCCATACTGAAGGAATCTATGCAAAACCTGATCTCCAAGAGAACATCCAAAATCATCCTTAGCTGGGGCACATGAAATTGCACATGAACACCGGAGTTCTCAGGATTAAAGGCCCCAAAATGATCATTACGCCTTAGTTCCCAGCTGTCTATTTGAGAGAGAGAGAGAGAGAAAGCATGCATGTGTTACAGGTTGATTCTAATCATCCCGGTCAACCAAATGGAAGTAACCAGGCCTATTTCAACCTTGCACCTCTTGTAGTTTCTAAGCTTTATCAACTAACTGATCTAGTTTTCACGGTCCAAAATATCAGCAAACAAAACAGATGCGCTGATTAAGTATTAAGCAATCTCTTCATAATCTAATGAATCAACCAAAACGAGCCTCTCAGCCATGGCCTTAAGGAATGCTGGAGAACACGTTTGTCAGACTCCATGTCCACACCGAGACAAAACTAAACCTCAAGCAGACGCACTAAATAATCCCTAACATCATAAAAAAGGATGAAACTCGAGGATGATGAGCTCCTTTTTACACAAAACAATCAAACACGGTTAACTTGCATCCCACTTCAAGTTAGTCATCAACCTTGCTGATCTTTCTTCTTATCATGAGAAGTTCAAGAGGTGCAAGAGAGAATGTGAGACTTGAATTTGTCCAGCTCAGCCAGAACTTCTTCCTCAGGTCTGTAAATCAAATCAATCATCCGCCATATCTGCAGTAAACAATTTGGACCCAATCAAACATACGACTGTTCAAGATAACTTATTAGTAATGAAGAGCATATATCCAAATAGAAAGGCTACATCAATGCTAGCTATCAGCATAAAAGTCAACAGATACATCCTTTATTTCAGAACAAATTTCCAACCACCACAAGCACAAGAATGTATCATTAAGTCGAGACAGTGAAATATGAATGAAGCTGCCGACATGCATTTAAGGGTAGAACTGATGGTTTGCATAAATGCGAAAGGTGTGAAAGTGAAACTACCTGCAGTGTACCACCTCCACCAGTACTTTCACCATCATCAGAAACACTAACAATTGTCCAGGGATCAGATGAATTCCAATGGAAGTCAACAACCTTGTCCCTATAAGCAATAAGAACATCAATTAAAGGTCAAAGTTGGAAGAACTATTGATCAACCTAAGAGAAGCAAGCAAATTTGGCACCTGTGCCCAGCATGACGGAAGAATAACCCTGGAGGAGAATTGGGTACTTTTGAACCCACGGTCTCTATCTTTCTACCAATCTGGAAAGCAACAAAAGATTTATCGACAAATAACACGAAATAATGTAGGAAGTATTGTTAATAACATCAATTTATGAAAACATCAGATAACTTCAGCATTGAGTTTTTGCCGTGTGATGAAAACACTAGATCTCTTTTTTACCATTGCATCCTATCCAGTACCATATCTCTTCCCCGTAAACTATCTTATCTCAATGAAGTACTCAAAGCAGCAGACTAACAACTGCTAAGAAAAGTACTCACTAAACTCATCCTATGAGGAACAACCAAAAGGACCAGGTGAAGTAAAATGAATAGCACCTTAAAAATGAAGGCAAAGCTAACAATATTGTAGCTGCTATACTCTGTTTTGTGCGCCAAATATGAGCACGTCGTCCACCAAGGTTCAAGAAGTTAGAATACAATTGGTCATACCAAGTTACCAACCTGCTCTTGCGTCCAGTTAGTGCAAGTAACTGACATAAGTTGATCCTATGATCCATTTTCAGATGATTGTGGATGCATAGTGAGTGCTCTTAGTAGGATATCACAAATTCCTAGGTCAGTGACTCATTTCCTGGACAAACTCCCCTTTCTGTTTTCCTTTTTTCCTTTGGATAAATTATTGAGTATATTAAAGAAAACCAAGAGGTGCCTCCCGTTTAGAACCTAGATGTTAGAAAAGATATAAAATAAATTGTAGACAGAACCAACTGTAGAGAGCTACTGCCATAAAGCCAGAAAAGGAAAGCAGAAGTATCATTCCACCTTCTGCTACCATAATACTCCTATAAAATAAAAATATTACAGGGAGACAAGAGAGATGCACCACCATTCAAAATACTCAACAATTTCGCACCTTTTCATGATCCCAGATATTTAAAATGCCATCCTCAGCAGAACTTCCAAAGACAGATGACTTGTCTGGAGACCACTGGAAAAAAATAAATAGTCGAAGTGATGATGATTTTTCTATAAAACTCGGAAAGAAAGGTGAGGACATCCTGTTCCAAAATTGAGAACCAATGATATTTGAAGTGACTTTTTTACAATAGAGATTATGGAAGCCAGCAGCAGACCTGTACACAGAGCACAGCAGCATTGTGACCCTCAAAAGTATGGACAGGTGATCCAACTCCCCCCGAAGTGAGGCTTCGGCGGTCAAACATGCGAACTGTATTATCAGCTGACCTGAAGAGAGGGGGGGAGGGAAGAACCAGTAGCCGAGGTTCAGTTAAAACTAGACTAAAGGTCAAGCAGCTAGCAAGATATGAGCTTCTCCAGAAACAATTCTTAAATAAACAATTGCAAAAATTCTGCATAATTCCAGTACCCGGTTAGAATCAGGTTTACATCATGAGGATTCCAATCAACACAATGGAGATCAGCATGATGAGCTTTCTCAACCTGTGAAATAGACAACCAGAAGTCCACTGAGTAAAATCAAAACCAAAGACTTCAAAGGAATCAACACTTAGGGATTAAAAAAATAATTCGGAAGACAGCCAGACTCAAGTAATTTGCTAGTCGAGTTCGAGTAGCTACAGGTAGTTTGACTTGCTTACAACCCTAACCTTGATAGCTGGAGAAGAGCCAGTTCTTGCATCCCATAGGATGAGACAAGAATCATCCCCCACGCTACAGAACTCCTGTGCGCTGCAACAAATGCAGAAAACATAATAAAGAGTCGAGCGTTAACTGCCAGATATATATGACCAAAATTTGCAATTCTTTTTCATCTTTGCCTTCTTAAGATGTAAGTAGCGATAATTAGGTTCAAACTAAGTGATATTAACGGAAAGGACCTATAATAATGACAAAAGTGTACGTGAATCATATTGCATTTGATGAATAATGTCTGACTTTATAGTGAGCTACCTCGACGGGCAGAAAGTCACATCCTCAACAGTGTCGCCATGCCCCAGGTAGACTCCACGAGGTTCAATTGAAGGGCTGTCCCCAGGCTTATCATTGCCACCAGCAGCCTTAGAAGACTGCTTATTGTTGGTTCCAGCAGACCCCGGAGATTTTGCAGACCCAGGATCTGCAGCCAAAGTTGAGATATGATCTTGAATGCTCCATAAAACTACATATCTGTCTTTACCTGTCACAAAACCAACAAGAGAGAACTTATAAGAACAACTCTGAAACCTTCAGGACATTACGATACCCAGTGAAATTTCAGCTTTTTAGTCACTGATGACAAACTCTAGTCACACTCGAGTGAATCACTTGCAATCTAGTATCTGCACATATCTTGCTACAATGTGAAACCATCTCCATAATCCAAGAAGCTACTAAACTCGGCTACATATGAAGCAATCTGTCAGTACAACATAGCAATAAACAAATGAGCCCTGCGATTTGCTCATGTGGCCATTTTTCAGCTCTAAGCAAATCAAACAACATTGAAGCTCATAGCTCTGGCTAGTTCTGGCATCATTGTCTAACATCACCAGTCTGACTATCTGATTATTCTTCTTCATTCCATAAGGAACAAAAAAGATTGAGTCTGTTCAACCCTGACATGGTACCGTTATACTAAAACATGCCATATGTTCACACTCAAAATAATCGAACCTGTTGCAAGGAATACAAAGCCAGAGAAATAATCAAGGGTTCACCAAGAGACACAGCTAGAGCTAGAGAAGAATGATTGGTTCAGTTGGGGACATATTGAGACATCATAAAGCTGAAAGGAAAAAGGAATTTGTCAATCACAACTACTAACCTCCAGAAAGAACGAAAGGTTCGGTTGGGGACATTGCAAGAGCAAACTCAGCATTATCTTTATGCCCGGTGAGTATCTGCAGAACAAATTGTCACTGGTTTTAGATTAATCAATAGGAACCTAACAATTTCCTGTGACAATATACTAACTGATTGACAAGAACACAATTCCATATGATTATGATCAACACTGTCAATCACTGGCCATGTTCCAAAAGTTTGTTTCTATTCAACACACCAGATCTGGACGTGAAGTTGAAGCACCTAAAACAGCATGGCGATTAGGCTGGGTCTCGACATCCCAGATGAGAACCTGCATTAACAGAGAGAACATTTGACCATTAACTAGTCCAATATTAAAACCACGAAAGATAGGAGAAGATCTAAAACTCCTCATCAAACAATAATACACAAAAAGTACTGCTTACATCAGGGCTATCAGTGTGAGTTGCTACTATCTTACTGTCTTGGGGCAGCTCCCTGATCCTGTTTACCTGCATTTCAACAGCCCACAAGATTTACTTCACTCATCGGAAGCAGTGAAGCAATGAAATTCACTGAGTGAAGAAAGATTGTCAAGGCAAGTCTAGCGCACACTACCCAAAACAGGTTAAGAGCAGTCAATCACAAAAATGGAGAGCAATATTGATTTCTCTCGCTTGGCTGGATTTCTTAAGAACATTGATACACATGTTTTTGAGACAAGAAGTAGCAAACCAACTTTCTATAGCTTACATTGCACCCAGCACCCTTTCCAGAGTAAGGAGCAATAGCAAATAGATCACTTTCAGATTAATTCTGAACAGGATAATAGTAAAAAATGGAGCCCATATTCCATATCAAATCTTCACTATAAAAGATAAAAACATACCGCAGAAAGCCATATTTATAGTGAAAACAAAAAATGCCAAAGTGTGATCATTCTTTTGAAATGAAGGGACTACAAAGTTGAAAAAGCTTCCCTTTCTAGTCTAGAGGGGACCAAAAGTTTTGGGCAATTGCATGCCGAACTTAATAAACCAGGTAGCATGCGTCTCTTGGCCACTAATTGAACAGGATAGCCTGTAAGCTACCAGTTCCTTAAGCAATTACAGATGGTAAAGTCCAAATTCCTCACCAATCAACACGTGCAGTGCACAATGGTTCCAATGCTTGTCATCAATAAGGAAATAAAGTCCATTAAGAAAAAGGACCCAGTTACGACTAGATGTCATGATAGCCAATTTCCCCCATTTGGAAAGGGGAAAAACTAAAAATTTGAAATCGATAATTGCATTTCATCAGTGAACAAATGCTGCCTAAATTATACCGGCATAAGGAAAGAAGATGAGTTACCTCCCCAGGATGTATAATAGTTTTGAACTTCTTGACAAAGGGAGAGCGAGCTTCTTCATTAAACTGTCAAAGTAAACCATCAGTTCTACAAGTCCATTCATAGTATGACTTCATGAAAGGGAATGACCATACGCTTTAATGTAGAAAGATTAACTTACAGGTGAGAGACACTAAAACCCAATGAACAAGTACCTGAGAGATATGCTCTGCAGCTGCAACTCTTGGTTTGACAACCTCGACATTTGCAATAACAAGTGTATTTGGAACACTGCCATCTGTCTGTGTAGAATAAGATGACGCATCAGAACCTATGCTCATAATAATGCATATACACATCATCCGTATTGGACTATCTAGACTTCAAAGGACAACCCATAGTAAAAAAAAAATATCGAACAAAGCACATGTGACTGTAAAAGGAAGAGATGTATGAAGTCGTACAATTATGAATCAGTGGAATTGGCCCCAATCTAAATTGTAGTACAAAAATCCACAAATCAAATTTATTGAAACTAAAGTTTCTTGCAGTTATGCCATGAGACAGTAAAAGAACCACTTCTTTCTACTTATAAATCAAGCTAAAAACATTGACCCTTTCATAAATTCTTTCATTTCCTTGGATCTGAAGAAAAATCTTGCCTGTTCAGATAGGTAAAGACGCTGTCGATTTTTGTAAGTAGCTTGCTCGAGCTGTGGACCCCATCTGTTGGAATTAAAAAGTCACAACAGCCCAAACAGGCAAACAAACAATTAAGTTCCACCACAAAACAAGTCATAAACCCTAGAAAGCCAACAGCGTGTGAGCAGCGCATCCACATCAAACTTAATTGTGACAATTAATGTGACAAAACACTGTTATCTATACAAGCAGTCATACAAAGATGAGCATAAGCACTTTATCATGAATAACATGTTCCAAGAAAAAACTAAAATGAAAAACACACGTTTGATAACCGCGAGAGCACCTGAGGATAGCTTCTAGCGATGAAATTTGAACAGTTAACAGCCAATACTTTATGACCGATATGCAGCATTGAACACACTGGTAGACAACAACAGAGGAAAATTGCAAGCTCCGACGACCAACCATATTAATCAGTCACCACCATTGAAAAGGTTGCTACATGTGAAAACTAATAAGACTTCAAAAACATGACCCGGCAATCACACTCCCCAAAGTCCTGCTTTACATTTTTCTCTCGGCTCAAACGAATCCTTCACGAATCCTTCGACGTAGCTACTAAAATTCATGTACCGATAGATCACATACGCTCAATTCAGCGCCGCCACGATTCACATTAGATATCTCCTAGCTTCCAAATGCCGAACAAACACACATCTCACGGGTAAAAGAAAAACATCTGCTTCGAAGGGATTGGACCCGAGACGACGCGGGGAGGAGGAGACGACGGGGAAAACGGAAAGAACCGAAAACGCTCGGATGTTCGACGAGACCAAGCACGGAACCCAGCTGCAACGGCTCAAAAATGACGCGTACAGCCTAACCCCACTCGACGACTCCGAGACGTAGTCGTCGCTCGCCGGTCGCCATCATTGGGTAAAAAAAAACCTCACGACCATCTCCTCCTATAAAAAAAAAACGAAAAAGAACGGACCAATGCGCACGTGTCTACGCTCAGGTCACAACCAGAAGCCACGTGAGGTCGGGAAGGAATTCCAAGCGGCGCAGGGTCAAAAACACGGCACCATCTACACTCCCTCGGCGGCAATGCGAAACGAGAGGAGCTACGAAAGAGAGAGAAAGACAGCGCTCGAGAAGCGGCCGAGAAACCCTAGGAGAGAGAGGGGGAAGAGGGGAGAACCTGCAGGAGAGGGAGGGCCAGACGAGGTTGTGGTTGGCGAGCCAGTCGTAGAGGACGGGGACGAGGACTTCCACTGGGTGTACCTCTCGTCCACCGATCGCCCCGCCCCCTTCCCTCTCTCCTTCATCTCCTTCTCTTCTTCCTTCCTTCCTTCCTTCCCTCTCTCTCTCGGCGTTTCTCTTTTCCCGCCTCTTCTCGACCTGGCACAGACGGAGTGCGAAGTGGGGGAAATGGGAATGGGACGACGGTGGCCCCCCACCACCCTCCTTGTTCCGGCCGAGCCTCCATCGTCCGCGCCCGGATCTACGTGGGGTCGATTGGTGGGGCCCGTGTATCGACGGCCCCGATTTTCTCCTTTTTTATGAATCCCGCGCCTGGGTCCCAGTCAGACTAGAAGGCTCGGCTTGTTCCCGGATCACGAGGCTTCCCAGTCGCGGGCTCGCCGGGCCCGTCTGCGATTCGGAAGGGGCTCGGTCGAGAAAATGGGCCCTGTCCGTTTTATGCCGGCCCAATTTGGTCTTCGTCACGGCCTGCGGGAGAGTTTTCGAGCCCATGTGATAAGGCCCACGTTTCAATTTCAGTTGGATAGGTCAGGTGCTTTTGTTGTGCCTAAAGAGCCTTCCGAACTTTCTCATGATTAAAATAGTATTCTAACGTTGTTCTTTCGTAAAACTATCAGGCTTAGGCAGATGCGACTGTACAAATTTATGTAGCTCGACTAGCTTCAACTAATTCACTCGGTTCAAGTCCCATCTCTCAAAATGTAGCCGTAATCCCTCCAATTGACTATAGGACCTATAAATCGGTCACACCAATAATTTACCATATATAGTTCCATACACTAATCCATATTCTCCTCTTGTTTATCCTTTTTTCTCCATCTAGCTCTTCTTTCTTCATTCATTGACCGCAAAGAAATCATAAGCCGTCGACTTAAGCTATAAAAAATATAACGTACGCCAAATAATGGCCCAAGCCCGAATGCCAATTACATATAGCTGGCGATAGGATGTCAATAAAAGGACATTTCGGAAGTAACAATCTGTTTCTATCCTCAGGAGAGACCAATCAATTAATAATTGTGCAAGAAGAAAAGATACACTCGAATATATAATGTCATCCTTTCGTCCTCCCCCTTGTCTCATCTTTTGAAATTTTAATTTTCGAACCGATGCAACACAAATATACAATTTTCACCATGGGACGATATGGGATAAGTCCAATGTTTAACTTACGCCTAAAGAGTCTTCCAAACTCACTGATGACTAAGGAAGCATTTGGAAGAGCTTCAGAGAAATGCTTTTATATAAATGCAAAGGACTTTAGGTTAAAGGGCTCTTGATGAAATGCAAATAGCGTTAAGTAAACACTATGTGCATATAGGCTAAAGGATTTATACAAAATGCAAATAGTATCTACATAAATGACTTCATATATATTTTTTTTAAAAAAGATTGCAATAGTGGCAAGTGAAGCTAGAAGCTTCGGCAACAATTGTTGTTGAGGTTGTGAAATCCCAAGTGAGTCGACATTGAAGTTTGCACAACCCAGGCGATGTCCCAGATCTCCAAAATCCCATATTTGCAAAGTCCTAGACATTAGTGTTGCGCAAATTCAACCACTTCCTCTGTGACTTCGTCAAGCTATATAGACCGGGGGTAAGCGTGAGCACCCTAGGAGACAGGTCGTTGCGCTATGATGTCAGAGCTAGGAACAGTGATGAGCCAAATCTAGAAACAATGGTGAGCTTGTTGAGGTAAAGTTCATATTCCCCATCGACAAGAAGGCATGGGGTTTCGTTCCCAGATCAAGTGGTGAACCGAGGGTTGCCCCCAAGTTGATAGAGGGCTATTAAAGTTTAGGTCCATATCTTATCGGTAATTTAGGTTTGGGCCCATAAACAACTATTGAGTATATATAATATTTTTCTTGTAATTAATGGATGTAACCGAGAGATGTGAGATGTTAAGTTTAAGGGTAATCATGATAAAAACCTTGTGTTTCGATTTTTTTCTTAATTTGTTTTCTATATCATAGTGATTATGCATTGAATCCCTAACAGTCAAGTGCCCCCGAATTCTCCAGATTTTCCTTAACCCCTCGGTTCTCGCTTAACTGACCCATGACGTCAACCTTGGGCAACACTCAACCCTCGATGACGGTCTTTTTTTTTTTTTTTTTCGGTCCTATGCTATTCCTACTCTAACACTCACTCTCGACTTTGCCCTAACTTTCAGCCGAGCGTGGGAGTCGAAACCCACTCTTTAAATGAAATCGTCCCCACCCCAATCCCCCGAGAATGTGGGGATTTAAACCCCAACCTCCCCTTCCAAGATGGAAGGGAGGTGGCCGGGGCGAACCCCTGGTTCACGATGACGGTCTTTGTTCATGCATTTTTTTTTTTTTTTTAGTATAATTGAGGTTTTTGTGTTTGAAAAGTGTAAAATCAAAATTATGATTTTTGAATGTGGGTAAGATGGGAAATAAAACAAAAATTCATTAACTTACCATTCAATGTGTCGAGAATGCTAGAATGTTGCTAATGCTGAACCGAAGGTGCCTTGAGAGAAACTTCTTTACAAATGCATTGCAGTTCACAAATGGGCTTTCAAAACCTTTTACCAAACACATGAATTTCAAGCCAACTTTCTAGCTAAAAAAATTGGCAAAGCTATGTCAACCGGACCGTAAATAATTTTTTAACCATTTTTTTTTGTTGTTGTAAAGTTGATAGGTTGAGGCACACTTTACGGGATAGATCTATCTTGCTCAACTTCAAGTGTAATGGATAAAAAATGTTGTCCCAATCTATGTCTATATGATAATTAAATGAATTTATTTAAAATAGCGGCATATGCCAACCCATCCTCTTCTTGATTTCTTTACTCAATGTAGCTCTTAATTTTTCATTTATTGACCGTAAAGCAATTATAAGTCGCCGACTTTTTGTAATGAGGAATTCTGTGTTTTTTTTTTTTTGGGTAAGATGGATGAGGAATTAAAATCGCCAACAAAGATGAGCATTTGAAGTGTCCCCACTTTTGCTTCCAAATGGCTACTGCTTAACTTGGGGGGAGGTGGGTTCGAATCTCCACCTTCAGGGGTGGGTTGGGGTGGGGACGCCGTAATTTCAAAGTGGGTTTTCTGACTCCCACGCCCGCAAGGAGGCGGCGTTAAGTGAGTGAGCGTTAGAATAGGAATGTAGTAGAACTGACAAAAAAAAAAGTGTCCCCATTTCTTTTTGTTATTAAATGGGCAATAAGGATTTAAATTGAAAAGAAAAATAGATGAAAAAAATTGCAAAAGCAAGTAAGAGCACACGCGTGGGATCCACCTTGAAGTAAAAAAGCACCCAAGTGAAATCTCGCTCTATACCCGGTAGCGCATCACACTGTCCCTTTGGCATCATTCGAAGATAGAAAGCAGATGGACGGCTGAGATGGGCCCACTGGATGGAGTCGGCGATGAGCGGCTTGATCAAAAGGTGGGACGGGGCAAGGGCAATGACATTTAAATATGTTCTCATTTTTCAGTTGATTCTCGAATTTAACATGGCAAGTCAAGTGCGACTTTTCATAGTTAAATTATGCTTAAAGATGAATACGGGACTTAATCCCTATAATAATTTTATGAATTCATTGCACTTTTTAAAAGTATTATAACTTAACCGCAATTTTACGACAAGCTTTGGAACTTTTGTAGCGCTTATTCTTATAATAATTCATTTTGACTAGTCAGTTAGGTTTGGTGCGCTCAAGTATAATTGATGGAGTTAAACTTTGGGCTATCTCTTGTTTCTCCACTAACTTCATATATACCGCGAGTATTATGACATGGAGGGAGATCACATTTATATAAATATATAAATATATATATATATATATATATATATATATATATTAATACCTCCTATCTCATTCAAACATGATTTGACTTGTCAAATTTGACCAACGAGGGTCGCACATGTGAAATAAATTGCTGCAAAACCTGGCTTTGATATTATGTTAAAATGTTCAATCCAAACGAGTAAATTTGCTTGTGGAGAGAGACTATATGTATGTAAATAACATATAAACCCCGTAAACAAGCGATGTGGTGATACTTTGACATGACATTTAAATATTGGATAGTGTCTTAATGCAAGACTTGAAGATTTTAGAACATATAGTATTGATTCCACAGACTTTCTACACATTATAGTCCCACATCATTAGAATAAAAAATTAAATCGTATGTCTATACATACTAATTTACCCAAGCTTCCCATTAACTTGGGTCTTTGAGCGAAATTGAGTCTGATAAATTAGGTGAAATGGGTACTTGCTTTGAAATTATGGAATGACGTGCTTTGGAGTGCATTTAAAAGTTTAAACACTCGTTTTACAATTCCTAATCGATCCTTGATAAGAGTGATTCATTTAGTTATTTTATTGATGGTTTGAGCAAGAAAAGCATTAGACTAATTACATGATGTACCACCACAATACTCGAGAACAATAAAGATGATTTTTGCTTCAATAATGCACATTGCGCTCCAATTAAAGAAATTAAAGAGCAAAGACTTTGCTGAAGTAAAAGTGAGTTTGACTTTCACATTCGACCAGAAAAAGAATCTCGGTTGATTGGTTTTTGATTCAAAAAGAGATTCTTGTTGTGGAAGATGGTTTGCCTTTCCAAAAGAGAGAAAATGGACTTGACTGTTTGTTTGGTCCATCATCTACTATGAGACAACAACATTATCATTGCTAAGATTTGCTTTTAATTGACGAACCAAGATATTTTTCTTCTAATGTGTCCTTTACATCTAGTGATCATATTTGTTCTTCTTTTCGATGTTTTTATCAAACCATATCTCTATTTTAGTATTTAGTTACTCCAGTTGCTCTTGACAATGTCTTGGCTAAATCGATGATCATTATCTAATCATCAATGTGATGTCAGTTTTGATTTGGATTCTATGGAAGTCGACAACTTAACAAACATTCAATTTGCACGAAATAGATGATGACGTTCAAACTCTAATTTCCTTATCTTCTCTCTTCTTACGATCTCAATTATTTTGTCACAAGTGATGGATTTATAGTCACTTTTTTAGTGACTGGACTCTCCCCTTGTCTTCTAACAAGATTAGTAAAGCTTTGGTCAATTCTCATGGTAGACCAACAAAGTCACTAGAGAATAGACGATAAGGGACTCGAGTTCAAGACACATTACATATTTATGTCATGGTATGTGCAAATTTCTATTAGTCTCCTATCATCAATTGGTTCTTTTTCCGGGTTTGCTTGCTAGGATGAGCCCTCATTTTTTTTGAATCTTGCCATTAATCGTCGTAGATAGGACAAATCCATGGCACGTGTGTCATGCTTCGAGACCCCGAGCATGCGAATAACCTGCCATGGTCATGTAAATGCGACAATCCCAAGTAGTGTCGTCGACCCCATTCATTTATTATTGCGCAAGCGGAACGTAATATAAAACCCTTGACAAAAACTCACCGGATTGGAAAGCAGGAAACCAACTCATTCATAAACAACATACTGTCATAGATACATTCCAGAGTTTACATATATACCAAAAAGAGTTAGTCTACAAAAAGGGGATCGATCCACCAAAAAGAAGGAACAATCCTATGACTACTAGTCGGACTTGTTTGTTGATCCTGCCTCTGACTAATTAACCACCGGAGACGATGGGTCCTCCACTCCACCATCGGGAAGGTCAGCTACGGCCTCTCCTAGAATGGCTTCCATCACAGCAGGTGGAATATCAAAACTACTAAGGGGATCAATCTTGAAACCATTGGGCCCAAAACGGAACCACGCCTTATATCTATGAGGTACCTTGACAAGCTCGGCCTCCTGGACACAGACCGTGGACCTAATCAGCTCATAGATCCAATGACTATCAAGGTTGGGAAAACTAAGCACTTGCTCCATAATCTGCACTGGGATACCATAACGCTCCGGGGGTTCTGCCATCTACGGTCCTGTAATTTTGGTCAACAACGGGGTGAGAAATTGTCTCAGCAAGTTCACCCCATACACCCCTATTAGAAGGAAAATACGGCCTAGCCACACAACACAGAAGACTTACCTCGTTTTATTTCCTTCCTGCAGGTTAGTACAATTCATATAACTCAATCATAGGTAGTAATAAGAACCTCATCAACTGGAATGCAATCACTTTCACATAATCAACAATCACACCCAGCATGCATTCCAATTTTCATTCACTACCACACATGAACATAGCCTACTCGCAGTTCGGCCATCTACTGACATAAAGCCAGGCATCGTCTCCCCACCTTAGAGCACGGTTTTGTCATTACGTCGACGGTGTTCCCGAAGGAGCATGAGCCCAGAATCTACTGCGACCCGCATCCATTGAAAGGGCATCCCATATAGGGGCAAGTTCGGCTCAACATCCTAAGACAATTTCCACTTAATTATCACATGACCAATCCATACTCGGCCCAGGACACTTTGCATTTCACTCAATTCTTCAATTTAAAATAGTGATCCCAACCTATTTTCTTCATATTAAAAATATTCCAGAAATTATTCATGTGTATGGGAGCACGTTAATTTCGAACCAGAAAATCAATATCTCACTTTTCCAAACCCCACTATTTAATATAATTCTTAAAATCCAATTTTGGTATCAAAACCCGACACTTGGAATTTTATGAATAAAATCCATATTTTTTACAATCGACATTCAATTTGCATTATCCATTCATCAAATTCAAAATCTAAATACACAGCAGAGATCGGCGTGAAGTTATGAGAAAATAAGGTTCCGAAATAATTTTCGGAATTTAATAAATAATTAATTTTATTCCGAAATTAATTAAATGATAATATTTTAATGATTTTTATAATATAATATTTTATTAAATAATTAGATAATTTCGAAATATTTATTTAAATCAAAAAGTAAAACATTTATGTCCAATCAAGGATTATTATAATATAAACATCCATTTAACCCTAATTAAACATACTTTAAATAAATCACACCCCTAATCTAATCCACATTTACTTAAATCTATCTACTAACCTAATCTCAATCAACTTAAACTAAACACACTTAAAGCATCATTAACCATCTAATCATGGTTTAGGAGGCTAAACTCACCCGATTAGCGAGCCGAGCGGTTCTAAACGACAGGGACGCAACGGGGACCGACTTTCCTCAAGGCGGGCCAAGCTTACGAGGTCGAGAAGTCGGCCAAAACGGGCTAAAACCGAGCTGGAATACCCATTTTTCCAGCTACTGTTTTGGGGCCGAGAAGGGCGGATTCGGTGTCGGTTTGGGTCAGAATGGGCGAAGGAGAGGGGCGGCAGCTCGAGCGGTGGCTCACGGCGGCCTAGCGGGGCCTCCGGTGGCCTTGGCGATGACGAACAAGTGGCTGGATGGTCGGACGGTGACGCTGGGCGACGGATGAAGGCGGAGTTGCAGTTGGCGAGCGGCGAGTTGGTCAGGCGCGCGGGTGACTGGGGCGACGCTCACGGACGGTGGCGACGGCGAGCGGCTCCAGCGACGTGCGAGTGGGCGGCTGGTCCGGCGGATGGAGGCGTCACGCGAGGAGGGGGGGTCGAACGGCTGGTTCAACTTTTTCCCTCTCTCTCCTCTCCCACTCCCAAGGAAGAAGATGAAGGAAAACTCAACTTTTTTGAGAGCCAATTAGCACTTGCCACTTGTCAATTTCTTCTCCACTTTGGCCCCACCATGACATCACATGATGTCACACTCCACTAACTCAAATCCTCCACAACATCTTCCAATGGGTGTAATTTCTTTTTCCGCCGTGGCATACGATTTGAATTTCTTGTACATCACATTCTTTCAATTCTCTTCCAATTGAACCAAATTAAAGTTCATAAAATTAATCCAATGTCACCACATTTCAATTCATATATTCACTTGACCATATAATCATCTTAGATCCCAAAAGCACGACCAAAAGCGGGTCTACCAATTTCCCGAACCAAATTAACCATATGCTGATTTTTTGCTGAAAACTCGGCTTGCATGAAAAATCTTCTGAAGATGAGTCAATGTTCCTAAATTGATTTGTGACACAACATGACTTCTAATTTCTAAATTTAATTTCAATTTCACGGTTAATTTCACTCTGGCACGATACTAGCGTGTCCTGATCTACCGGGTAGCTTTTTAGAAATTTTCACGGAATCCCACTCGGAATTTGCCAAAAGTGTTCCCATCCTTTATGGGAAAATCCAGAATTCTTTGTTCGCCTTCCTTTTAAAAGAATGAAGATATAAATCCAACCAAGGCGAGCCACATGGGAATGAAGCCAGAACACTTGGCTTTAGCCCAAAGGGAATGCTCAGAACTATTGCAACAAGGCCTTATTGAAATCTCCAATTCTCAATGGGCTTGTGAAGCCTTTTATGTCAATAAGCGTGCCGAGCAAAACAGAGGAAAAATGAGATTGGTAATCAACTATCAACCTCTCAATCTTTTCCTCCAGGATGACAAATTCCCTTTACCTTCCAGAGTTTCTCTCTTTACTTGGATTAACAAAGGCCCATATCTATTCCAAATTCGACCTCAAAGCCTGATTCTCGCAATTGGGCATCCATCCCGAAGACAGGACAAAAACAGATTCTCAGTATTCGAACCAAAGACTTCCAGGTGGAAAGTTCTTCCTTTTGGCCTAAAGGTAGCACCATCCCTTTTCCAAAAGGCCATGTGTCGTATCTTCCAACCAATCCTTTCAAGTGCTGCAGTATACATTGATGATATCCTTCTCTACAGTCCTGATGAGCAATCACACTGCCAACTCCTTGAACAATTTGCAGAAATTGTCAGAAAGCATGGCATCATGCTTTATCAACGAAAGATGAATATTGCCCAGACGGAAATCGAATTTCTTGGTATGCACCTCAACAAAGGTACATACTACCCAGGCCGCATATTGCTCGAATTGTTAAAATTTCCCGAAGAAAATCTCACAAAAAGGAAGTTCAGCAATTTCTTGGGATAATTAATTATCTCGGGGATTTTGTCCCAAATATTGCAAAGCTCTTGATCCCTTTGCAAACCATGCTGAAGAAGAATCCTCCACCGTGGGGAAAATTCGACAAAAGCGATTCTTGAACTAAAGGAGATTATGCAAAATCTCCCACCATTGAAAATACCATCAACGGTAAAAGAATTCTTCAAACGTGCCGGTGATGAATACGGGCAGCTATTCTCCTTGAAGAAATTGATGGTAAGAGACACCTTTGTGCTCACAAAAGTGGAAAGTTTTCTCAATCTGAAATGCATTATCATTCCACTTTTAAAGAAATCCCGGGTAAAAAATGGAATCAAGAAGTTTGAATTCCATCTCATCGGCCATCACTTCCCGGTAGAATTAGACATGGCATCCTTTCCTCGGATGACCAAGTTTAAACAAAAGCGAGATCCCGAATTCTCAGCTGCTTCGATGGGCTGAATGGTTTTCAAAATACTCTTTTGAAACCAAACACATTCCAGGAAGAAAAATGTTCTTGCTGATTTCCTGTCAAGACCAAAGGCACCAGCTGAAATTAACATGTACATCAAAAGACCTGCTTTTCACATGCTCAACCATGGTGTCAAATACAAGATCGAAAAGATCAAAGACCCGCTAAGCTGGAAATATCCCCAGAAATTATTGAGCAAATCCGGAATGACAATCTCACCGAAAATGGAAACCTCATGTGGCAATGCCACACAGATCTGTTCAGATTTAATGCAGGTTCGATTCTTTATCCTTACGGACTAAATCCAGATTATCCATTCATACATCCTCTTATCTGGAAAGAAGATGATTTCCCTGATCAGCTCAAAACACTATTGTGGTACTTAACCAATAAGTACTTGATAGCGTTTGAAATTCCGACCAGAAGATTCATTGCCAACCTCACCAGATATTCTTACTTGGAAGAAATATTGAAAGAGAAAGTGATCAGAATCTTTTAGACTTTCTCAATTGGTTCTACCCTCCCACTCACCGGAAACATCTTTTGGAAAAAGAACTAAGAACCACAACACCAAATCCACGAAGTCCATACCATCCTGTTCTTTAGACGTCCATGGTATTTTTGCCGAAATAATGGCAGCATCATTGATGTTCCCCTGAAATAGGAACCACATCCTACAAACCCCATTCGGATAACAAAGAGGCTCGGATTCACAAATCCTATCCAATGTCCGTCCGAACCCGTCAACTCCAATACCGAGAACTCCAGAGAATCTTGTGCCAAGAGAACAAAACTATTCCTGAAAATGTGTGGAACTATAATGAACCTACTGCATGGGATCATTATGACCTAGTTCCAGAGGCTAAAGAGGCACTCAGGCAATTCAGACAAGCAGAATCATCCCAAGATGATGAAATGACAAGCGCACATGACACTGTCCAATCCACCCAGGACCCCTATGACCGTTGGGGAGGTCCTCTTTCTCAAGATCCCTACAGCCAAGAACCCTTGTCCTTATCTCAAATTGACACTTCCTATTATGCACATCATCCCATTGGCCTCAACCAAGCATTCCCGCCGACACTACGAAAGATGACAATACAAACCGGGCTCAAGAAGAAGCATCCCACCATGCTCATGAAGAAGCATCCTCGTCACGTCAACCGAAACAGATCCTCTCACCAGAAGATCTTGAAGCTCTTGAACAAAAATATGAGGCGCATCTTCTAGCAGCAGCACACAGCTCAGATGACTCGGACTATGACTACAATGCTCATGACGGGCGAGACCGCCGAAAAGCCGACGTCGGCACTTGTTCACTTTTACCGTAGCGCAGGCTGGGAAAAGTCGTTCACGTACGATTCTTGTTCATAGCGTGCGAATAATTCCCTCCCGAAAGTTTCGGGTGCCCCTGTTTGTTCCCGGACCCGTGAGCTTGGTCCTTGTTTGTTTGTGACCTCTTATTGTCTATAAAAGGCAAGGAGGGTGTATTGTGTTGGGCAGAGTCCCCTTGAAGTAAAGTGAGTGTTTTGTAAAAACCTCTATGGCTTTCTAAACTCCTCTTCTTCTCCAGCCTGGTAGAATCCTCTAAGAAATGCAGCTCGGGTAGATTAGAAGCGTTTCCATCCTGGTTCTCATGGTGTTCCTAGGCTCGAACTAAAGGGGCGAGTAATTTTTTGCTAAAAGGCAATCCCTGAAGGGCTTGAACGAGTTGTTCGCCCATTGTGGAAGGCATACTTGCAGAAGATTGTCTCTTCCTTCCCTGGTTCTAAGTCTAGTCCCATTGATGACTCTCGGTTGTCGTGGTAATCTCAAGGTTTCAAATACGGGCATAGGGTACCAAAACGATAGAAAAGCCGGTCCAGTGCCGATCGACAAGAATTGTGCGATTTGGTGGAATCACCCACACTTGATCACATGCCTCTGTCGAGTCGACTTATCTCTGATCTCTAATTGATTTTTAACTGTGTCGTAATGACCTTTGCAGATTAGCTCGGTCGAAAGGTCGCTTCCTAGTTAAATTCTCGAGTCTGATGCATTAGAATCTCTTAACGGCTTCACTTGATAGACTAGTTTTTACATGAGTGGCCGACTCAAGGAAAAGAACTATATGTGCGAAGATGAAATGCCCGTCTCCTTTTATTAAAAACAGAATTGGAAAATCAGGATGTCACGTGTGTGGATCCTTTTTTGACGAATTAGGCAATGTTACACTGGTGATGCACATCTTCTTCGACCACAAGGCTCTCGTCTAATCAATGATACCGTTTGTTGTATTAGAATCCCAAGACAAAAAGCCTACTCCAAATTCTAAGAATTAGAGAGATCGAGATTGCCTTTTATTTGTATATAAACATGTTGCAAATGTATGCATTATCATAAGTCAAGCTCAAGTCTTGTGTCCATAATTTGTTAACGATGCTTGTGTGTATATATAAGGTTGCTTGTGAGAAGCACTACGTTAAGACCACCGGAATCCTCATTATACATTTTGTCATTCTACCCCCCTTGACATTGCAAAATTGTTGCTTCTTAATCAATTGTGTTGATTCCAACTGAAATCTCAGTTGAACCCCAAGAATGTGCTGCAAGGGCCTGTTAATGCCAATTACCTCATCTATGGATAACCTCCATCTGCACTCAATAAGGAATTTCTAATTCCCTAGTATTAGAAATGCCATGAACTAAAGTCATGAATGGAGAAAGAAGTAACAAATGATGAAAATATATCATTGTTATAAAGCGAGTTTTGAAGACTTATTTATAATAAGAAAAGGGAAATGGATGTCGCAATAAAAATAGTACAAATTTGTGGACAAAATTTTATCTTTTACCTAAAATGAAGAAAGCCTTTCTAGATTGGAAAAGTTCTACTACCTTGCCATAGGGGCATTGTTAGAATGGAGCTCTAGAGAGGTCATTTCAAAGGAAGCACTTGATTCGCTCCCCAAAGACTCCTTCAGCTCTGCCACTACATCATTTATGTCTGGCCTTTGACTTGCCGTTGATCGTGTACAGGACATAGCGATCTCCACTACTTTCCAAGCTGAGTTGACGTCGAATTTTCCTTGTAACATAGGATCCATAATCCTCTTTATATCACCACTTTCAACAATAGGGATCAACCACTGAAGTAAGTGCATGCTGGCACTACCATCCCGGCTTCTCATTATTGCAGGTTGGCCCGTGATCAACTCAAGAAGTATGATTCCAAAACTATAAACATCACTCTTCCTATTTAAGATTCCAGAAAAATGAAACCTGGGTGGAAAAGAAGAACAAATAATGGATCTTTAAGTCAGATAAAATCCTAGGCAATGCCAATTTTTATATGCAAATTAAGATCTCGAATTAAACTAGATCGATAATATTGAGTTTTAGCCATTACTCGGGATCGAGGTAGCCAGGAGTGCCCGCAGGACAAGTTGACACATAAGAGTCGTTTTCAGTCACAAAAGTTCTTGATAGGCCAAAATCAGCTATTTTGGCTTGGAAGTTTTCGTTCAACAAGATGTTTGTAGTCTTCAAGTCTCTATGAATGATGGGTGGCTTGCAACCGTTATGCAAATAATCCAAACCTGTAACTCCTTGCAAAATCCACGTCAACAATGCCAAAGCAATGTTGGGAAAGAACCTAAAATAGTGGATATCCCATTCACATACCTTGTGCTATATCCACAGCTATTTGTAGTCTCTTACCCCACGTCAAGACCTTCGGATGGTCCTCTGTTGGATGCATCCTAACTTTATTTGTGAACAAGAAATAAAGTTTTACAAGACTATTTTAGAGAAGAAAACAATAAAAAAGAACATAAATACGCACCTGATAAATGTTGCCTTAAATTTCCGTTGGCCATATATTCATATATTAAAGCCATGTGCTTGGAATCACCACAATATCCAAATAGAGAAACCAAGTTTCCGTGATGAACAATCATTAAGAGTTGTGCCTGTAGTGTCACAATTGTGCATTATAATAATGCATACTGACAATAGTCTAAGAGGAAGAGTAATTGCATCATCCTATCTAACCAATGTCTATATAAGTGTCAGCATAAGTTGATCTTAAAAGGAAGAGTAATTGCATCATCCTATCTAACCTCAGCTTGAAATTCCTTGTACCCTTGCTTTGATGATTTAGAGAGAATCTTCACAGCAACCATGGTGCCGTCATCTAGTGTACCAAGATAAACCTTTCCAAATGCACCTTCACCGATCACTCGTCCAAAGTTTCTAGTGATTCTTGAAACCTCTCCATATTTGAAAGGTCGATTCTTTAATCTCAACGTCATTTCACTAGATTCTGTACCTAAAAATTTCCGATGAGTTTAGTGACTATTCCTTTGGGTAGTAGACTTTAATGGCAAATAACTTCCCATGGTAATTGCATCCGCAACAATTAAAGGACATAGGAAGGGTTTTACCAATCCCATTTTAAGAGCTATATTAATGGAGAAGAGGACAATAATCGAAAGATCTAGGCAGGGATTCTCTATTGCATGCCTTCAATATGCTATCATATAAATAATTGTTCTTTACTTAATTCACAAAAATTAGTTTGCGATCGCACAATCGAATTTTCTTTTTGGGAGCCTTAGAAAATTAAGGACAAAATTGTACTATCAAGCTGTTATATGTCCTTCTCGTACATAGCACAGTTACTCTTGAAAAGAAAAATCAGAAATTTCATTACATTAAGCCAAATAATGCACATATGCTTTGCGATGCTGATGCGGCCATGCTGTGGAGATCCCTGTCTCTCTTTTCTCTCCATTTTCTTGTGACCACTATGTAACTAAGATTACTAGCGTTGGGGAATTTGGATTAGTGCCAACTTTCCTTTATTCCTAAGGTTGATGAGATTGTAAAATGATGGTCCGAGTGGGAAGGGGGAGGGGTTGGGGAGGTGAGAAAAGAGACAACAAGTTGCTAAGTTGTGTATTCTCGACTAAATTATCCTAGAAATGACACTGTTGCAGTTAGAACTGTACCAATGGAAAACCAAAGTCAAGATTGTTGTCAAATGTAATGTAGACTGCATGAATAGTACGAGTAAGAACGCTTGCCTTCTCTTCTTTTCCGTTTAATTAACCAAATAATAGCCAAAGCACCAACGAGAACTAAAAAGAAGCCTGAAACTGATGTAACAACTGGAATGAGGATGGAATTTTGTTTCTTCTTCTGTGGGCAAGGATCGGCTAGGCAAAGATTCGTGTTTCCTGCCAAACTGGATCAAAGAATGAAATAGCTGAACTTAGATTCATATCGACATTGCCATGTGGTGATGACAAGTTGGCCTTCTTAATTGTTTTTAATCATATTAAAAAGAACATGTTGATAGTCTTTCCACTCTATAGAAGTTGCATACAACTGAGAGAGAGAGAGAGAGAGAGAGAGAGAGAGAGAGAGAGAGAGAGAGAGAGAGAGCACCTCATGATTAAAGTATTGTCCAAAATCCTTTTCTTAAGAGCTTCAGGAACTGATCCAATTAGGTTGTTTCCACTTAGATTTCTGCAAATATAGCCATGATTAGAGGTTTGTCTACTTCAAATCATTTGCTGCTTCACTTTGCCACATCAACTTACAGAAATCTAAGATTTGGTAATTCTGCTAGAGTTTCTGGTATTGCTCCCGTAAGTTGATTGTCGGACAAATCTCTGGGAAAGAGCAAGTTTAGAACACCTCATATCAAGTTAACTAGCTCCATAGCCAAATGCAATATGTTTCCACACATTAGGGCAATATTTCAATAGCCTATGTCTCCTAAAACACAACATTAATCATTAAATCATGAGTTGACTCCCAGGGGGTGCGTAATCATGAGTGACATGCAGACACAACTAATTCAACTACGGTGATACTTACAAGTCTTCCATTGTTGATAGACGTGACAGTGATGAGACTATGTCGCCCATCAAATTGCTTGAGCTCAATTTCCTGACCATCGGACATCAAAATAGAGGATCTTGTCATTGCCATCTTCATAAAGGCAGCATTTTTTGGCACAATATAGAAAAGTTTGTGCAATTAATTCTTCAGAATGAAGATATTTTAGGTCCTTATGGTGTGAATGTTTTAGGTACCGGAAGACCATTCATAATCGTCAATTTAATTCATTGCATAGGTCTCACTATCTCCTTTTCCTATACTTTATGGTTACTTTTGGACCTAGATTACTTAAAAATTATTCTCGGAGGACCCAATACTTGCTCATACACAATGCAATTTGGAACATTAATGTCAAAAATAGGAAAAGTAGGCTATTGGGAAATCTCACATGATATTGGAGAGAGCTCATAAACTATTCCTAATTTCACACCCGCCACAAAATGTCACCATCCCATGTGGGAATCCACTTCGGGAGGTTGCATTGATCTTAAATATTATTTATCGTTGATACTTAAAATTTCCAGTTTTCATGACGTATAAGATTTCTTTTAAATTTTACCTAGAAAATCAGTAATCGAGAAACATTGTCAGAGGACTCACAATGATATGATCCTTGGAGGATTTCCATTGCTACAATTTAGACCATCCCATGTGTATTTGCTTGGTACACATGGGTCACCTTGCCAGCTTTCTTTTTGAATGTGATATGTTGTTTTGATGTCATTAATAGCTTTCACGGTGGTTCAAATCACCAAATAGACAATATTATTTAGAAAGAAGGATAGAGATGCAAAAAATGGTGGCAATCAATCACATATAAGTCATATAGACTTTCAATTTTTTAAAAGACTTGTAACATCTCAGGGCTTCAATTTGAAGAGACTTTCCAGCAATTACCAAGCAAAAAGTAGCCAAAACGGGGAATTAAGCAGATAGCAAAGTAATACTTAGCCACATGCGTTGATCCCAACAAAGCAATTATTGATCAGAGTTCACGAACAAAATAGAACCCATACTGGAGACTAGTATATTTAGCATAGGATTGCCTAAATCTTACTTACTGACATTGGAATATCTCTCTAATTATTGTCCATGTCAGTTGGAGCACAACTATACGTGTATGGAGACAATAAAAAATATGTAAAAGATTAAAAGAGTACCATCATCTTGTGCTGTGGGTACATATGGAAGATCACCAACGGTATAATACTCCACGGCATTGAGGATTGGTGAACTTCCGGAGTTATTTGTCGATTCAATCGAGAAGGTGATTTCTGACGACCCACTAATAGGAGTGGAGACTACAACCACTGGCTTTAAATATTCAAGGCTCGCTATCTCCACGAATTGATTATCATTCATGGAAATTGTGAACTCCCTTTGGAGGCCGTTTATCAGTCTCTCAATCTCAACGAAATAAAAGTACACAATCCATTTCTCTGCAGAGCTTGAAGGTGTCCAGGATAAATGCAAGGGAGTACTGGCATTGATTGTACTTTTAGCAGTTGAAAGAACTTTACTGGGAACCTTATAAGCATCATTATCGTCAGATGAATTAATGACAGATGTGGTGCTCAGAAGGATCCAATTAATATAGTTGTCAGGTTCCCAAATTCGATCATAAACATCGTCAGGGTACCTGAGTGAGGCATTTTTGCAAACAATTTAAGACAAACAATTAAGCAATTGACTGAGAGACTAGCAAATGCCAATTCATATGGATAAGCAACAGAAATGTAGAATTTACCATATTCATCACATTACTAGCGAAAAGCCGATGCTTTGGTTGGTTACGAAAATCAGAATATCTCACTAGTGATTCAATGCAAAACTTGAAAATTGCAATATGATGTGCAGTTGATTATATTTGTCAAAAGAAGTGTGGCCACGGACTTGTAGCACGTCTATACATACAAATCATCAATTTCATAAAGTTCATTTTATGTAATTAAACAAAAATGTTATTGGTTTTATAGCATTTCCCAAATGTGATTTTTTCTTCTTTTTTCAGGCTAGAAGGGTTCAGACGAGCTTAGGATCTATTTCTCTCACTGCTGAAATATTTCTCGGATGGAATGTAAGGACTTCAATAAAACTATGTATATTAATCATGTATTTTACGTAAAATGAGTATTAGCACAGAACTTCAGAGATACATATTTTCTTTTTTTGGTCGAAGAGCTACATATTATTAACAAGTGTCATAGTGACACTAGTTAAGATCACTAACATTATAAAAAACGCATACCGATATATGCTGTGAATGTTGGAATACAACATATATCAAGAAATTATAATATTTTAAATAAAAATGTTCATATTTTCAAAATATAACTAATATCCCTTAATGAATATCCCAAGAGCACTTTCATTTTTTTTATATGTATATGTAAAGTCCCCTCTTCATGAGTAGACATTGAGTTCTATATTATAATAGATATAATCCATGCTTTGCACGAGTTGTTGTATTCTACCATTAACATGGGATTAATCATTTTGAGCAACTATTATAATGTAGTCAGCATGATGTTTTGACTTATTATATTTCGTTTGTTCTTACTATGTCTCAAGTGCACCTGATTAATGTATTTTTTTTTTATTTAGTAAACGTACTTGTATACTAAGACAAAGTATTATGTCATTATCAAGGCACGAGTCTTCTTTGATACAAAAGAGGTGCAATTAAAATAAAGAAACAACGAAGAGAGGAAGGAGAGGGACAAGAGCAATAAATAAGAAACAAAATGAATGGAGAGTATAAGAAAATGCTCCTTCCAACCTCATATATCCCTTACAAATAAGAATCCTATATGGCAACCTTAAAGGGGACACTTAGGGAAGACACCGTCATTATATATTTGATAATGTACACGCATTTGTGTATGCGAAGAATTGACATTCATGAGATTTTGCACGATCATCTTGTTATGAAATATTTGAACTAATAATTATTAATAGATAGAAATTATTGATATCGTTTAAGTAAATTAAATGCGCACATATATCATAGGAAAAATGACACAAAAGGTTCATTAGCTTTGATTCGATGTATAATATAGTCCATGAACTTTCAGTTTGTTCAATGTAGTCCCTAAACTTTATCCCAATATGTAATGTAGTTCTTGAACTTTCAATTTGTTCAACGTGGTCCATGAATTTTCAATACATGTTCAATTTAGTCCTTACATCTTATAAAAATGTTTAATGTTGTCCTTGAACTTGAATTAATAGAGGGATTACATTGAACATTTTCATGTAATTCAAGGAATAAATTGAACATGTACTAAAAGTAGAAGGACCACATAAAATAAATTAAAAGTTTAGAGACAACATTATATCTTGGGGGTAAAGTTCAAGGATTAAATTACACATGGGGCCAAAGTTTAAGTACAATTTATGTCATTAACCTTATATTATGAAGAAAGAGAATAATATTTCAATATTTAGATTTTTAATACATTTGTTTGTAAAATGGAAAAGATTTAAATTTTATGTTCGAGATACGCCGGTGGTGAAATGAAACTGTTAATTGAAAAATTTGTCTACTTAAATATTCTTGAAGAAGAAAATATATTGTATTCCCTCAAAAGAGGAGCTTCCATTTATATAATATAATAACAATAAATAGATTAAAATCATACACGCCTGGCGGTACGGAGGCAAGGAATTTGATTACGTATTCAATTTGTTACATTACTAAAGATCTGAACGGAAATATAATTATCAATTTCGCCTAAATGATTGTTTCTCAACCACATCATCTGATGGTGAGTTTTATTAATAATAAAAAAATATAACACTAATGTTTCTAGTAAATAATTTGTAATGTTCTCATTTCAAACCTTTATGATAGTATATAATACGTATTAGTTTATTGAATACTTATTTGAATATTAAGGCAAAAGATACTTATGATTACATTCTAATATTTTTGCAATGGCGTTGAAATTGTTTCCTAAATAAATCAACCAGTCCGCTTGTTATGTTGAAGTAACTCAAGTGTTTTTGATACATATCTGAAATTCTAATCTTGATTTGGATTATAACATCGAAATTTTCAAATAACTTAATTTTTTTCCTCGGAACTAATGGCTTTTCTGTTGCTCTTTTAACATTTTCAATCATCTAATGATTTTTGTTGTAATCTTTGACGTCTAATATCATTTTTTTAATGATATTTTAAGTGTCTTTTTTTTTTTTCCCGAAATCTGTTGATTTTCTTGGCCTTTTTTTTTTTTCTTGCGTCTTTGCTCAATTTTGCCTTGTGCAGTGGCCCCCTTTTGGTCTTTCACACATCTGACTAATTACCAATTCGGTTGGCCTCATTTTTTCTGTTAAATTAGCTACATGTGCCTTCAAAAGTTTGCAAAATGGCTAAATTCGATTAAAAAGAAAAAGGAGTCTCTCTTGACTATGATCGCCATGCATCTGTATATAAAAAATTAGCTGATCACCTCATGGAAGAGTCCGAGGCACCTCCGATGTCCTCCCGCGCATTGAGTTTCAAGAATCCAGATCTTAATCGATAGATGCTATCATCATCAATATGTCTTAGTTCCAATGCCGAAATGAAGGGCACCCCCTGGCCAGTATTGACAAGACACACTTGTATATCATCTGCCGGGGACACGTACATGATTTCTTTGGAACCACCATCCAAGTCGCTCACCGTGGTCCAATAATTAACACCAATGTATAGGTCAAATGAAGGAGTCTGATTCTTTTCATCATAGTTCCCATACCAAAACGATGCCCTAATCAAGTAGGTGTTGTTCTTGCCTTGGTCTGGTTTTAAAGTGTAACAATTTCTCTTTCCATTGGGAAAACTCCTTAAATTATTCCAGAACTGTTGATAGCCTTCATATATGAACGTCGTGGATATCTGCTTGTTTTGTCCAGAGTCTATGAACCCTTCATCGGTTTCGTATCTTATTCCGAAGTTATACTCGGTATATGCATTAGTTGCCCCACAATCAATACTAATAAAACCTTGCAAATCTAGAGAAAAAAAGAACTCAGTGAAATAGAAAAACGATTTATCTTATTGGACTGTTGGAACAAGTTCGGTGTATCTCGATCATTCACATAGTTCAATAGTTATTGTTTCTAACGCGTCAATGATTTAACACTTAGATCAAATGAGTCTGAATACAAAGAAGAGACCACTTGGTTTCAATAGAAGGTCATGACTAATTGAGGGGTACGCAGACAATGAGATAGCCAACATTTCTTGACGTCATAGATAGGACAATGGCACTGTACGAAGCTTAAACCACGAGACAGGAAAAATATCATGCTGTTGTGGGGAGAAAGGGGAGAAGAAAATTGGCGTCGAGGATGTCTACAATTTAGATTTCTCCTCGCCTATCTTATAAAGAGTCTAATTTGTTCTGAGATTTTAAGGGCGCGTTTGGTAACATTTCTGTTTAAAAATTGTTCCGGGAACAAATAGAAAAAAGTGTTTTGTTTTGGGGAACAATTTTTGAACAAAAAAAAAATGCGTTTGGTAAACTTGTTCCGGAATAAAAAATGAACAAAACACGTTTGGTAAATTTGTGTTCCTTTTTTGTTTCTTTTAATTTTTTAATATTTTTCTTTTATTTTTATTTTTTCTTCTTTTGGCCGGTCGCCGGCCTCGGCCATGGCCGGCGACCGGCCGACGAGGGCTGGCGGCCTCGCCCGCCACGCCGAGGCTCGCCGGCCCGGTGAGGCTCGGGCTCGCCGCCGGGCGAGCTCGGGCTCGCCGGATCCGTGCGAGCCCGAGCTCGCCCGGCCTCCCGCGCCGGCGAGGCTCGGCCTCGCCTTGGCTTGGCGAGCTCGGGCTCGCCAGACTGGCTCGCCCAAGCTCGCCCGGCCACCGGCGAGCCGAGAGCCTCGCCGGGCCACCGTCGGGCAATGCCTCGCCGGTGGCCGAGTGAGCTCGGGCTCGCCGGATCCGGGTGAGCCCGAGCTCGCCCGCCAAGGCGGGGCCGAGCCTCGCTGGCCGACGACGCCGGCCCCGGCGGGGGTCGGCAACGCTCCGGCAAGGTCGCCGGCCATGGCCGAGGCCGGTGACCGGCCAAAGAAAAAAAGAAAAAGAAAAGAAGAAAAAAAGAGAAGAAAAAGAGAGGAGAGAGAAAATTTATTCTTAAATTATGTTCCAGAAATAAGAAACGCGTTTTTATTATTTTTTGTTTCCAAAATGTGTTCACTTTAAAAAAAATAGATTTGGACAAAAATGCAAACAAACGCGTTTCTGTTCTTTTTTATTCCCTAGAATAAAAAAAAACAGAAATTTTGTTTATAAACAGAAATAAAGAACATTAACAAACAGGGCCTAACTCATATTTCTCCCTCCTTTTTCTCTCCTTATAGTCCAAGCAAAGCATGCAAACTCTAAATCTTTTAGCATCTCACGCAAACTCATGGGAACCGAAAAAATTTTCTCTTAGCATCTCATGCGAACTCAAAAACTTTTCTCAACGCAGGCGCGCAGGCATGAGAGAGAGAGAGAGAGACCTGGAATCTGTTGGGCTTGAACCAAAGGGACTAGTGCTGAAGCTAAACCAGCAAGCAACGCGAACGAGAAAGCTGTAATAGATCTTGCCATTGTCATGGAGCAGTGGAGATTGTCGAAGAGAGAAGTGTGAGGAAGATATGCATGCACGCCTTATATTTATAGCGTGAGCTCTCCGTTTATCCGTCTAACCGGCGTCATCTTAATGGCTATAGACCAGTATATTTCATTAGTCTCATCTTAATGTCAAATTACTAAGAGGATCGGAAGTACACGCAACCTCATGTGGTGCTCGTTCGCCCCCGCATCAATCTCATCTTGAATTTTCTTTAGTTTATAAATGACTTGAGTCATAGCTCGAATGCAAGAAGCCCAAGAATTGAAGCTACTCTTCATCTGCAGATGTACGAAAGTTAAGTGCCGCAATTAATCTCAATAGACAGCTTTTGATTGATCACGTATGGTCCAGTGGAGATTGTCGAAGAGAGAAGTGTGAGGAAGATATACAATACACAGTGGAATTTACTATATTTTTTCGGCTAGAGGCATCCGCATTGAAAAACCACACGGTATGTCATGAGAAGGAAAAGTAATTTTTAGGAGGATGAGTTTTGGCTCACATTTTCAGCAATTGGCAATAATTTATTGCTATGAAGTTTCGTTGCTACCTCTATATCATTTGTAATGACCACCGATCGAACCATCGGTATCAACGAATCTTACCATGGTTTGGACCAAACCACCTTTGCTCGCCATGCTCCATCACCTTACATGTATCATTACATCATGTCCACACAAATGGGAAAAGCCCCAAAAATGCTCATTCAACTTAGAGGTAGGATTCGACGAAAAAAAGAAAAAGTTAGAGGTAGGATATCGTGCAATTTTCAGGCTCCAGCAATATGGGAGTAATTCGCAACGACTCCTCATTGGATTTGTAATTCAACAATTTACGGGAATACATGGACATAGCTTTACGAATTAACCATTTTTTGTTCCACCGGCCCCCTTCGCTCTCCCATGCGAGTGGGATTTATGCAAGAAAGCCATTAATTTTTCTTCACTTTAACAGTGGAATCCATATTATGTCTCTGGTGTAATCGTGGATCGTTCGGTCACTGCTGAACTTGTACGATCCAGCCAGGTTCAAGATCGACATTTTCACGTCAGTCACCGGGAGCAAGAAAGCCCTTGATGAAGCATCTCATATAAGAGAGTTTAAACCCAAAATTATAGGGCCGCCGGAATATCTTGCTTAAAAGTGTTTTAATATAAATTCGACAAGTAAGAGATTAAGGTAACAATAAAGACATAAAAGTACTGTTTATTTCGTAAAAAAAATGATCGCATACATTGTTTACAAAAATAAATAAACAAAACATATTTTTATCGTTCACGAGAATATTTAGATATACATTATTATTGATAATGAAAACTTTTCCCACTGTTTAATTATTCTAAGCGATACAAACTATTAATATTAAGAAAATATTTTAAAAATCATTCATTTTTCGCGAAACAAATGGAGTCTAAAAATATCATAACTTTCGTAAAGCGTTCACTTAAATATCAAAACTTTTCAAATGATCACTTGAGTAGCATATTAATGAAAAATGATTACTTAAGTGCTTCTAGCGACAAATTTTGGTGATTCGTCCTACGTGTTTTTTTTTTTTTTTTGAAATTTTAATTCCGCATAGCTTTCCTAACAGAAATCAATCAGGGAGGTGGCGCGCGACCTCAAGGAGAGCTATGACACGCTGGATCCCAACTGAAAGGAGGCAGCGATGGAGGCGCGGGTGATTCCTGGAAGTGATGATCATTAACAAATGTTTCACACTTGAGATATTGAGGACCACGACGCAGTCAATGGACGATATATGCATCCAACGACCCCATCGTCAGCGACCACGGCAAGCTTTACATGATACCTCTCCGGTTGGTCTATATGAAGAATCACGTTGAACTAGATCACCAATGACTCAATTCTTAATTTTTCTGTGCAAAAACAAAGGTCAGAGACCAGCGTAAACTGCAATTTCTTGGGTTTCCTTAGCATTTTTTTTTTACCGACCAAAAAAAAAAAAAAAAGAAGGAAGATTTTTCACCCAAAGCATACTTGCCCTCATCGTGCCTCCCTACGTAATCTTCTTCTCCCAATCCAAGGTCTCGCAACTCCTCTTCTTCAATGACCTCAACTCTGCTTCCGCTAGGGGCTCTCGCTTACGATTCTACGGGTAATCAGCTGCAATTTTAACAGTAATTTCAAGGGATTAGGGTTAGCGAGTCATTTTTATGGATTGGATTTATCCGGCAAGCTATGTCAGCCGATATATAATAAATTAATGTTATGTCAGAATTTTTCGGTAAAGAAAATCATCAATGACACTTAAGTAATTTTTTATTTTTTTATTTTTTCATAAAGAGGTTCTCAAGTGCTTGCTCAAGAAGTTTTGACGATGAAGTGCTTGTCATACAAAATTTATGGCATTTCTTATGTCCTTTCCCCTATTAAGGTATAACATGGAGCAATGAAGGGATACGTCACCACACAATCAAATGTGAAATTATCTATTGTCTTAAGTTTGCTGAGATGCTGTTATTTAACATGTAAGAGGAAATCACAAGTTGAATTAGATAATCGTGATTGGGTGTTCATCTCTAACACTACCTATTCAGCATGGCGGTGGCAGTACACTTATCGGCAATTGAACAGTTATGTTTTCAACTAAAGATTCACACGAGACTTACGTCTTCAACTGCAAAGTTTAGGAGAACACAGAAGTTCTAATGAAAGAAAGCTTACGGAAGGTCCGGACCTCCGGTCACCCCACATGCTGTTCCAAAAAAGGAAAGGAGAACTTAGGCTTATTTGTACCTGTTAGCATATGCCATATATTATGACAAGTAAGCCGAGCCTTTAAAAGAAATATTCATAGTGAACACATAAGGTGGTGATTATTTGGGGTAAATATTACGTGAAATATCATAGGACCTTGCCCATCTTATACGAGACTTGACGTGTTACGAGATAAGTGTTGAAATTCCACATTTACCTTGCAAGGGAAGCACCATCACAGTCAAATCCCAGAGCGGCCAATTCAATGAAGCGGGTTGATTCCATCTCCTCATTTTCCACTCTCCGGCGTGCCATGTCTATGGCCAAACGCTCCTTCAGTTTAGCTAGATGTGACTTGTGTCTGGCCTTTTAATTGCAGATTGCGAAGCACAGCTTCACGACTTGCCAAGCCAACAAATCTTGGGTCCGCAATGCTCTACGTCTCCACTTTTGATTATTGGAGTCACTCACTGAATTTTCTTCCGTCTATATTGACCGAGTCATGGCTACAGTCCAGAAAGACCAAGACTTGCAGCTAGGCCTTCGTCAGCATGTGTCCAGGTCTCAGGACCACAATCAATGTCAACACGCAGCTTTTGTGATTGATGACATATAGACCATTGGTGAATCTGAAGCAATATATTATGTTACGCACTTATTTATTATTTACCATATCATTATTCCCATGAATTATCTTTATTTTTCCAGCTGGAGGCATCTGCCATGGAAAACCAGTAAGGTAAATTACAATAAGGAAGAGTAATTAATAGGAGGATGAGTTTTTACTCATGTTTTTAGCATTTGGCATGGTCATAAATAACTGATTGACGACACTATTTTCATGGTGGACAAGAATTTTTAGCTCCGAAATTTCTTTACTATCTTTATATCATCTGCAACGACCACCAAACATATCATCAATATCAACGAACCTTACCATGGTTCAGGCCGACCACCTTCGATCGCCATGCGTCATTGCTGAAGGCTAATTTTGTTATCTGGACTAGTCAATGTCATTCACAGGCTTAAGAAAATGTAGTTGGTTATCATGAGTAACCCGAGAAACGGTAAGGCATTTGTTGCTTTCAATGAAAATAATATTTGAGAAGAAGTCTATTAGAAACATCAAAAAACACCTTTCATCTGTGAGTAAGGCTGTCTATTCAAATATAATTAATGCGCTGTGGAAATAGCTATACTTCTGAAAGGTCCAGTCATCCCTAATGTTATTCAAAAAGGAAAAACGAAAAATGCTAGGCTTATTTGTCCCTCTTAGAATATACCATGTCTTAATGATCAGTTCAATATGGACTAAGCCTACAAAAAAAAAGTATTTTGAGTGAACATACGAAGTGATGACCATCTCGAGTGGATCTTATTCATCTATAACATCACATGACATCACTTTTTTCGATATGGGAATTGAAGTATTATGTGATATGTCTTGAATTTCCCCATTTACCTCACAAAGGGAGCGTGAGAATTGAAGTATTACGTGATATGTCTTGAATTTCCCCATTTACCTCGCAAGGGGAGCAATATCACGGTCAAGCCCTAGAGTGGCCATTTCAAAGAAGCTGCTTGATTCCGTGTCACCATTTTGCACTTTCTGGTTGTCATGTCTACGGCTAAACATTGCTTCAGTTCAGCCAATATCTGATTCATGTCTCGCCTTGCAGATGTTGGCTTACATGACATTGCTACATCCACAGCTTTCCAAGCCGAGCTTATGTTGAACTGTCCGTTTAATCTTGGGTCTCCAGTGCTCTCCCTGTCTCCTCTTTTGATGATTGGAGTCACCTACAGAAGTATGTGGATGTTGTTGGATAAATTCTCCTCAGAGATTTTGAAGTTGACAAAACATTTCTCTCAGTCTAGTCTGAAGACTTGCAGACTCTACTGGCAAAGTCTGAAGATCAAAGTCTGACGCTAACAAGACTCAAGTTTCAAAGTCTACTCTCATGGACAGATTCCGACCGACAAGATAAAAACTTCTATTCGATTCTATATAGTTTTTATCTCAATGGCTAAGGAATATCTTTTGACTGGATTCAGCACTACAAGATCTTATATTCGTATCCGAATTGATATAGATTCTCTAAGATTCGCAACTTATTTGGAAAGTTCTACTTATGGAAACCAAGATCCTGATTGTATGGGCGAGCGGGATTGATGGGCTATCTACACTTACCTTAAAGAGCTCGAGATCTCTCCAAATTGATTCTGTCCAACGGGTTGATTGGAAGAACTTCTTTGGAAGGTGCCAACGGTAATGAAGGCATGAAGAAGCGTATAAAGAGAGACGCTCGAGTTGTTGAAGTGTGCTGGATAGAAGAATTCCAAAGTCTGAATCTCCATATTATGTTTGTGATCTTATTCTTCGAGCAATACATGTAATCAAAAGAGAGACCATAGAGTGGTGAGACCTTGAGGAAGTGTAGTAGAAGTTCTACATTGTGGACTCAAGAGCGTGAGACCGTAAACACTCTTTTTGATTCTTCGTGAAATCCAGCCGAAGGGCTGTCCGTGCGGGAGAGTGGACGTAGGCTTGATATAAGCCGAACCACTATAAATCTGGAGTCTTGATTCTCTATCCCTAATCCTTTTATCTTTAATTACTTTCATTTGCTGCGATTGTTGTTTTTAATTCATTAATCTCTTTTTCGGATTTAATTGTTAAAATTGCTTTAGTCACCTATTCACCCCCCTCTAGGTGCTAATTCTAGTCCTAACAGATGTTACCCTCTTGGGTTCTGAGTGCACATTCACTTCCTCTCTCTTCCAATTAATTTATATGTTTCTAGAGGGAGTGAACCACTATTCTCTAGAATTATATAAGGGGGTGAATCACTAATCTCTAAAATAATATAAGGAGGGGGTTGAATCGCTACCAAAAAAAAGAATGCTTTTTATGTTGAGTGTCCAATCTTTCTCAATAATTAGAATCGGAACTTCTGCCGTGTGCACCCAACAAGTGGTATCCAAGCAAATGGTAGAGGACCATAAACTCAGCGATCGGGAGAGATGGTGCATGAAGACGGTGGTCCAAGACTATTCTACGTAAGCAGGTGGTCTAGGATCGAAGGAGTTTGACTAGTGCACAATCAAGGATTGTAATCAATTGGTCTAGGACCAAGCTTACTTGGTATAATGTTGGGCATTATAACCAACTCATGCTGGTGGATATTTCGAGTTTTGTTAGCAACATCGAAAAGCTCAACAACCCCGATGGCAATAATTAGAGTACCCATGTTCATATTTAATAGGTGTAGACTTAAGAGATATTGTCGGCAGTAGTAACACCACACCATAGGTGATAATGAGTCGAGAAAGCGAGAGATAAAAGCTGGAAATGTGCTCTAAGTTCTTGTAGTGATTGTGGAAGATGAATTGTTCTTGAACATCAATAACGCAAGGACTCTAAAAGAGGTGTGAGGTGCTTTGTGGCACTGTTTGTGAAGACGAACGATGCCAAGCTGCAACATTGGAGAACAAGTTATTATCAATTTCACTACAACACATGAAGTCAATACTTCTCCAAAGTTAAATTTCTTTGTGAAGAAATTTTTAAACCCACTAATTGGTCAATCATGGAGGGGTGTCGACTGAAGTTTATATACTTGAGGTCGGCATAGACAACATACATGGACAAAATTTGAAAGAGCTAGACACCCAATTGACATGCTCAGCTCAGACACATAAATTATCATAAGTTGAAGGTGATGATGGAGAAGGCTACACTAAAGGGTCTCCCCCAGTTAGAGGTTCGAGATGACATAATATGTGTTGGGTGTCAACATGAGAAGACACATCAACTTTCATGTGAGGAGTTCAAATACCAAGCCAAGACCCCTCTCGAACTCATTCACTCAAATGAGCAAAGCAACAGATATTTAGATGTCAAAGCACATGATAATGTTCATTGCTAATATCTTTAGGTGTGTTGCTTTTATAGAGAAATGTAAGGAGTTCAAAGAAAATGCAGAAAAATAATTCAGCAAACAATAGGATACCTTCGTGCTAATAATGGGGTGAGTACACATCGCATGAGTTCACATAGTATTTGCAAAAAGTGTAAGATACACCAACAATTTACACGTCCAAGTACAACACGGGAAAATAAACTTGCAGGAAAAAATAAAAAAAGAGAATGGGCATGTGGTAGAAACCTGTAGGAGCATGTTGCATGTGTAGAATGTTCCACGAAAGTTTTGGGACAAGGATATTAAGACAAAAACGCAAGTGATCAATAGGTAACTCCAAACAAGTTATGTTCTTATGCCACCATATAAGAAATTATGGAATTGCAAGCCCAAAGTGAGTCACTTTTAAGTATTTGGATTTGTAAATTGTGTATTTGTGCCTAATCACCTATTATTAACACTTGATTTAGCTAACAAGCCTGGTTGAGTAAAAACTTGAGATGAGAGGTCTCAAATCACGACAGATCTTGTTTCTTGGCAAAAAAAAAAAAGACATTTCAATAATCCAAGGTTAACTTTAGAGTTGGCTCTTTTTTTTTTAATATCATACCCTGAAGTCAACTTTCCGTCACCATTTTTTCAAAAATTTGAAAAATTGAAAAATCATCCATTCAATTATTGGCCAGCTTAATTAGACTCTCAATTACTAATTTTTTTTGGAAAACGATAGAGAGTGGACTTTCTGACCAAACTAAAAATTTTGACCCCCCGATCGGTAACATTCAAAATTCATTGATTTCTAAAGTAATTTCTTTGCGCCGATAACTATTCCATCCCTACCATGCCTAGCGGTATTGGAGCATATGCTTCAGGAGCCCTCTTGCACAATGGTTGATCGACATTTGATCTAGAAGTTGTAAAGCATTGAAATCTTAAGCAAATTTTGAGAATTCAAGCTTGAGATGGGTTAACCGATTTTCGAGCATCGTTTTTGGGCCCTTATCTATCCTTCATAAGTAACGCTAATTAGCCCAATTTGAATCCGATTAAGCCAAATTTACTCAATTTGAATATTAATTTTGGCAAAATCAAACTTGGCATAAATTAATTAAAGCGGCGAATTGGGATCAATAGGGTCTAGCCGAGTCAACCTAGTTGACCAGTTCTAGTTAAGCCTACTTGGACCGAAACCCGATTTAGCTAATTGGGTAGAGCAAGGCAAGATTGGCCAAACCCATAATACTATTCAAAGCAATTGGGATCCCACAAGTTGATTTGGTTGAACCGAGTCAACCAGGCTTGAACCGAGCCATCCAAGTTTGACCGAATAGGGCCCGACTCCTTGGGCCAAAGTCCAATGCAATCCCACTTGGCCTAATTAACTAAAACAGATCACCCATAGAATAAATTAGGCAAAATTGAGACATAAACATCCCCAAGCCGACCCGAGTTGACCGGATTTGGTCTGGCCCATTGGGCCAAAGCCTAATAGGGTCATTCGGCCCAATGGGCTGATCAATTCTAGGCCAGCCCAGCCATGGCCGGCCCTCTCTCTCTTTCTCTCTCCATGTCATGAGAATAACAAAAATGCCATTAGAGTTAATTACAAAATTATTTTGACAAGTCATCAATCTATGCGAAGGCTAATCTTGATCATGCATTACCATCTAATTTTAGCCTTCTACTATGACATGTCACCCATTTATGTCAATAAAATTCAGCCCAAAGTGGCTGCACTTATTAGTCCTCTAAAAATGCAATATGTGCAAAACTACAAGATGATTCCAAACTCGCTAACTAGGCAGCACTACCACGAAATATTGCAACCTCCTTGAATCATAAGTCTGCCTGATTAAAGAGATCTCTCTTTATCATTTTAGAATCTCGAATTCCCATTGCAAAACTATTAGAGGACTTATAAAAAGAGCAAGTATATGGCATACTAAAGCATGGAAAAATATAGAACAATATGGGCTTGCATGGTAAAGTTTCTATTTCTCACGATTTCTGTTCTCCGTCTGGTAATGCCAACTTATTTTTCTATTCTCTAGAATAGAAAAGTGGCCAGGGAATAGATTTGAAAAAGAAACAAGAAAAAAAAAAGTAGCTTCTTGTTCCCGCCAACAATTTCTAAAAACAAGTCATTTTTTCTTTTCTATTTTTCTTTTGTTCTTCTCCCTTGTTACGGCCACTGTCGGCCGCCCATGGCCATCGTCGGTTGACCATTGGCAGCCAACCGCTTGCGACGGTCACCGCTGCTCACAGTCCACCAGTCGACAACTGCCATCGACCGCTATCGCCGCCGCCCGACCGCCGCTCGTTGTTGCATGATCGCCGCCTATCACCGTAGGACCGCTGACTGTTGCCGCCGACTGCCACCGTAGGATTGTTGCCCACAACCCACCAGCTGCCGCACCCTCCCGCGGCGACCCGTCCACCTCTGGGGGCCACTTTATCATGAATAACATGTTCCAAGCAAAAAAATAAAGCGAAAAACACACGTTTAATAAGCGCGAGAGCATCTGAGGATAGCTTCTAGAGATGAGATTTGAACAGTTAACAGCCAAGGCAGTATACTTTACGACCGATATGCAGCATTGAACACACTGGTAGACAACAACAGAGGAAAATTGCAAGCTCCGACGACCAACCATATTAATCAGTCACCACCATTGAAAAGGTTGCTACATGTGAAAACTAATCAGACTTCAAAAATATGAGCAGGCAATCACACTCCCCAAAGTCCTGCTTTACAATTTTTCTCTCGGCTCTCAAGAATCCTTCGACGTAGCTACTAAAATTCATGTACCGATAGATCACATACGGGGCTCAATTTAGCGCCACCACGATTCGCATTAGATATCTCCTAGCTTCCGAATGCCGAACAAACACACATCTCACGGGTAAACGAAAAACGTCTGCTTCGAAGGGATTGGACCCAAGACGACGCGGGGAGGAGGAGACGACGGGGAAAACGGAAAGAACCGAAAACGCTCGGATCTTCGAAGCACAGAACACAGCTGCAACGGCTCAAAAATGACGCGTACAGCCTAACCCCACTCAACGACTCCGAGACGTAGTCGTCGCTCGCCGGTCGCCATCATTGCGTTAAAAAAAACCTCACGACCATCTCCTCCTATAAAAAAAAAAAAGGACAAAAAACGGACCAATGCACACGTGTCTACGCTCAGGTCACAACCAGAAGCCACGTGAGGTTGGGAAGGAATTCCAAGCGGCTCAGGGTCAAAAACACGGCACCATCTACACTCCCTCGGCGGCAATGCGAAACGAGAGGAGCTACGAAAGAGAGAGAAAGACAGCGCACGAGAAGCGGCCGAGAAACCCTAGGAGAGAGAGAGAGAGAGGGGAGAACCTGCAGGAGAGGGAGGGCCAGACGAGGTTGTGGTTGGCGAGCCAGTCGTAGAGGACGGGGACGAGGGACTTCCACTGGGTGTACCTCTCGTCCACCGATCGCCCCGCCCCCTTCCCTCTCTCCTTCATCTCCTTCTCCTTCCTTCCTTCCTTCCTTCCCTCTCTCTCTCTCGGCGTTTCTCTTTTCCCGCCTCTTCTCGACCTGGCAGACGGAGTGCGAAGTAGGGGAAATGGAAATGGGACGACGGTGGCCCCCCCACCCTCCTTGTTCCGGCCGAGCCTCCATCGTCCGCGCCCGCATCTACGTGGGGTCGATTGGTGGGGCCCGTGTATCGACGGCCCCGATTTTCCCCTTTTTTTGAATCCCGCGCCTGGGTCCCAGTCAGACTAGAAGGGGCTCGGTCGAGAAAATGGGCCCCGTCTGTTTTATGCCGGCCCAATTTGGTCTTCGGCACGGCCTGCGGGAGAGAGTTTTCGAGCCCATATGATAAGGCCCACGTTTCAATTTCATTTGGATAGGGCAAATTAATTCGGTTCTTATTTTCACTCTAGTAAATTCTTCGACATCCGGCCCCAACTTCTCTAGAATATATGACAACTAAGAACTTAAATTCAACTCGTCCAACTTGCGTGCACATCTCTCGCCGATTTGTCTTTCTTTTTTCGCTACCTATTTAAAAGCTCAATACCTTTCGCTAAAGGAGATTGCTCGAAAAGAGTTTAAGTTCGAACTTATCAACATATCCAACTGAATGAATCCACATTCATTTAAAAGTTTGAATCAATGAGTTATGGGCTAACTAGATATAGTACTTACTCCAAATCACATCAATTCTTGGATACGAAACTTTTTTTAACACAACTTGCACCTACATGTCAATAATCTATATTCTTTTTTGTTTTGTTTCGAGATCACAATTCTTCTCTTGACTCTCTATCTTGTCTCTCTCGCTCAATACTCCCCTCTCCTCCATGTCTCATCTTTGTCTCACTCCCGCCTTCTTTCGTCTATGTTTCATCTTGGCCTCTCTCACACTTGAGATCTAGCGCTCCCAGAGACTTGCCTCACTCAACTCCCAACACTATTCATCTCTCTCTCTTATAATTCATTGTGTTAGCATCTTGATCTTGAAAAATTGTCCTGGACCACCTAACTGAGTAGTTCAGATCAGTTTCTTTATTGCCATGATGACATAATATGGGCCATAAATGTGGTTTGAACGATTCTACGGGATAAAAAAAGTTAGGCAAGAAAAAAAAGTAGCGGGCCTCGGTGACCGGTCCCTCAAATAGACCCATGGAGTCGAAATTTCCAATTTAAGAAGAGGCGCATATTTTTATTAGTTAAATATATTCGAGAATACAATTTAATATACATTTTTATCCATTTTTGAATTCAAATTCAATAAGTGATGGAAGGCTTAGTGAGACAGATCACTAATGCTAATTGATTGAACCCGAGCCATGTGGCACAATTATGTCCCACAACGTATAATGTGTCATAGAGGCAAATTAAGTGTTACATGTTGAGCACCGGAGCAAGCATTCTCTCGGCTCTTGTTTTAACCATATACATGATACGATAAGATAAAATTCATGCGACATATTCACACATTTTTCGTCATTTTGAATCACATAAAACGGGGTAGGTTAGGTGCTTTTGTTGCGCCTAAAGAGCCTTCCAAACTTTCTCATGATTAAAAAGTATTCTAACGTTGTTCTTTCGTAAAACTATCGGGCTTAGGCAAACGTGACGATACAAATTTATGTAGCTCGACTAGCTTCGACTAATTCACTCGGGTCGAGTCCCATCTCTCAAAATGTAGTCCTAATCCATCCAAGTGACTATAAGACCTATAAATCGGTCACACCAATAATTTACCGTATTAGTTCCATACGCTAATCCGTAATCTTCTCTTGTTTATCCCTTTTTCTCTATCTAGCTCTTTTTTCTTCATTCATTGACCGCTAAGAAATGATAAGCCGTCGACTTATAAAAATATAATGTAGGCCAAATGATGGCCCAAGCCCGAATACCAATTAGATATAGCTGGCCATAGGATGTCCGCAAAAGGACATTTGGAAGTAGCGATCTGTTTCGATTCTCAGGTGAGATCAATCAATTAATAATCATGCAAGAAGAAATAATACACTCGAACATATAATGTCATCCTTTCGTCCTCCCCCTTGTCTCATTTTTTGAAATTTTAATTTTCGAACTGATGCAGCACAAATATACAATTTTCACCACGGGACGATATGGGATGGGTCCAATGTTTAACTTACACCTAAAGAGCCTTCCAAACTCACTTATGACTAAGCAAGCCTTTGGAAGAGCTTATGAGAAACGCTCTTGCACAAATGCTGAGGACTTTAGGTTAAGGGGCTCTTAATGAAATGCAAATAGCGTTAATTAAACACTATGTGCATATTGGCAAAAGGATATATATGAAATGCAAATAGTGTCTACATAAATGACTTCGTGTTAAAAAAAGATTGCAATAGTGGCAAGCGAAGCTAGAAGCTTAGGCAGCAATTGTTGTTGAGGTCACAAAATCCCAGGACACTAAAGTTTGCACGACCCCAAGCGACTCTTGCCAATGTCCCAGATCTCCAAAATCCCATATTTGCAAAGTCCTAGACATTAGTGTCACGCGATTTCAACCACTTTCTCTATGACCTTGTCAAGCCAGATATAGACTGGGGGTGAGCGTTGTGCATCTTGGGCGATAGGCCACCACACTCCGATGTCGAAGCTGGGAACAATGATGAGCCAAATCTAGAAACGATGGTGAGCTTGTTGAGGTAAATTTCATATTTCCCATTGACAAAATTTCCCATCGACAAGAAGGGATGGGGGTCTTGCTCCCCCCCCCCGGCCCCTCAAGCCGGTGGAGGGCTTTTATAATTTAAGTTTATATCTTATTGACAATTTATATTTGGGCCCATAAATAGCAACTGAGTATATATAATCTATTTCTCTTGTAATTGATTGATGTATAAGAGAGAGATGTGAGATGTTAATTATAGTTGAATTTTCTGCAAAAGGTAACCCTAATTTAAGGGTAAATCATGATAGAAATCTTATGTCTTCATTTTTTTTTTCTTACTTTTATTCTCTATATCATTGTGATTATGCGCCGAACAAACCTCAAGCGCGACCGGGGATTCTCCAGATTTTGCCTTGACCCCCTGGATCTCGCCTGACCGACCCACGGCGTTGACCTTAGGCAACACTCAACCCTCGGCGACGGTCCTGTTCATGGATTTGCTGGGTAGAATTGAGGTTTTTGTGTTTGAAAAGCGTAAAATCAGAATTATGATTATTGAATGGGGGTAAGATGGGACATAAAACAAAAATTCATTAACTTACTGTTCAATGTCTCGAGAAAGCTAGATTGTTGCTAATGCTAAACCGAAGGTGCCGTGAGAGAAACTTCTTTACAAATGCATTACAGTTGACGAATGGGCTTTCAAAACCTTTTACCAAACACATGAAATTCAAGCCAATTTTTAGGTTAAAAATCCATTAGCAAAGCTATCTCAACCGGACTGTAAATAACTTTAACCGTTCTTTTGTTGTAAAGTTGTTCGAGGCAAATCTTATGAAACGGATCTACCTTGCTCAATTTTAAGTGTAACGGATAAAAAATGTTGCTCCTAATCTATGGCTATACAATAAGTAAATGAATTTATTTAAAATAGTGGCCTACGCCAACCCATACTCTTTTTTTTTTTATTTCTTTACTCAATATAGCTCTCAATTTTTCACGACCAAAAAGCAATTATTAGTCACCACTTTTGGGATGGGGAATTCTCTGTATTTTTTCAATAAGGGGAATTTTTTTTTTTTTTTGGTCATACTCTATTCTTATTCTTGGACTTTTGGCCTACCTCCTTGTAAGGCACGAGAATTGAATTTATACCTAAAATCAAATCGTTCTCAAAACCCCCAACTCCCATTTCTCAAGGGTGGCTTCTGGAGTGGTTAGATTAATGAGGAATTAAGGGTACGCAGGCAACGTTTCTATTTCGGGGAACTATTTCTAAGTAAAATAAGGTGTTTGGTAAATATACAAAATTTATATTCTTGGAATAGAAAAAGAATATAAATGCGTTTGGTACAAATTTATAAATTTTTGTATTTATTTGTTTTTTCTTCTTGCTCACGGACTGCCGATCGTCACTCGCTGCCACACGATTGCCGCTTGTTGCCGCATGACCGCCGAACGTCGCCGCCGATTGTGCGGCGGCGGGCGGCGGTCGTGCAGTAACGGGCGGCGATCGACAACGACGGGTGGCAATCAGCGACGGCGGCGGCAGGCTACCGATGGTCGAGCGGCGGCGACGGCGGTCGGTGGTAGTTGTTAGCCGGCAGGCTATGGGCGACGGCGATGGTCGTTGGTGGTTGGGAGGCAACAGCGATCACTGGCAGCAACAATCGGCCGGCGGTAGTCGCAACAAGGAAGAAGAGAAAAAGAAAATTAGAAAAGAAAAAAAGAACATATTTCTAAAAATTGTTCCTAATGTAGAAGCTACTTTTTTTTTGTTTATTATTTTTGTTCCAAATCTATTCCGTAGCCACTTTTCTATTTCGGGGAATAGAAAAGTAAGTTGGCATTATCAAATGGATTTTTATTCTCTCTCTTTTTTTTTTTTTTTTCTGGAGAACAAAAGAACATAAATTGGGAGAAATAGAAACGTTACCATGCGGCCCTAAATTGCCGATAAAGATGGGCATTTGGAATGCCCCCACTTCTTTTTGTTATTAAGGGCATGCATGTTTGTGTTCATTTTTTTTTTTTTTTGTTTATGAACACAATTCCTATTTTTTGTTCCTAAAAAAAAAAACAAAACGCGTTTGTTTGGGTTTTTGTTCAAAATCTATTTTTGTTTCCTAACAAATTTGAAACAGAAATAAAAAACTTATTTTTGTTTTACGGAACACTTCCGAGAAACATTTTTTCTCTTTTTCGTTTTTTTCTCTTTTCTTTTCTTCTTTTTCTTTGGCCGGTGGCTTGCCTCGGCCATGGCCGGCAACCTCGCCTTGGTTGGGCGAGCTCGGCCGGTCCAGATCCGGCGAGGCCGAGCTTGCCCAGCCAAGGCGAGGCTGACCTCGCGCCAATTGGCGACGCTCGGCCTCGTCGGGCCATCGCCAGGCGAGGTCGACTTGGCGATGGCTCAGCGAGCCTCGCCGTGGCCGGGCGGGCCGCCGCCGCCCTCATCGGCCAAAAGGAAGAAAAAAAAGGATAGAAAGAAAAAAAAAAAGGAAAAATAAAATTAAAAAATTAAAAAAATTAAAAAAAAAAAAAAAAAAACACAAATTTACCAAACGTGTTTATGTTCTTTTTTATTCCGTAAAAGTTTACCAAATGCGTTCTTCTGTTCAAAAATTGTTCCCAGGACATAAATAGTTTTTTTCTATTTTTGTTTCCTGGAACAATTTTTTAACAGAATTGTTATCAAACACACCTAAATGGGCAACGAGGATTTAAGTTGAAAAGAAAAATAGATAAAGAAAATCGCAAAAGCAAGTACGAGCACCCGCCTGGGATCCACCTTGAAATCAAAAGGCACCCGATGGGGATGAAATGTGGGCGGCTATCATCGAGACGTTACTCCCACACGCTGAAAGCGAAGTGCGATGTGGCTCTGTACCCGGTAGCGCATCACACAGTCCCCTTTGCATCATTTGAAGAAAGAAAGCGGATGGACGGCTGAGATGGGCCCACTGGATGGAGTCGGCGGTGAGCGGCTTGATCAAAAGGTAGGACGGGGCAAGGGCGATGACATTTAAATATTCTCATTGTTTTAGTTGATTCTCGAATTTAATATGGGAAGTCAAGTGCGACTTTTCATAGTTAAATTATGCTTAAAGATGAATTCAGGATTTAATCCCTATAATAATTTTACAATTTCATTGTACTTTTTAAAAACATTATGACTTAACTGCAATTTTACGACGAGTTTTAGAACTTTCGTAATGCTTATTCCTATAATAATTCATTCAAGTTGGCTAGGCAGTTAAATTTGGTCCGGTCAAGTATAGTTAATGGATTTAAACTTTGGGCTATCTCTTGTTTCTACACTAACTTCATATATCGCGAGTGTTATGACATGGAGGGAGATCACATTTATAAAAAATATATATGTTTTAATACCTCCTATCTCGTTCAAACATGATTTGACATGTCAAATTTGACCAATGTGAGGTCGTACATGTGAAATAAATTGGGGTATGTTAAAATGTTCAATCCAAAAGATAAAATTTATTTGTGAAGGGAGACTATATGTATATGAAGAACATATAAACCCCGTAAACAGATGATGTGGTGATATTTTGACACAACATTTAAATATTGGACAGTGTCTTAATGCATGACTTGAAGATTTTAGAACATATAGTATTGATTCCACAAGCTTTTTACACAAATAGTCCCACATTATTAGAACAAAAAAATTAAATCATATGTCAATACATACTAATTTACCCAAGCTTCCCATTAACTCGGGTCTTTGAGCAAAATTGAATCTAATAAATTAGGTGAAATGGGTACTCGCTTTGAAATTATGGAATGACATGCTTTGGAGTGCATTTAAAAGTTTATACGCTCGTTTTACTATTCCTAATTGATCCTCAAGAGTGATTCATTCAGTGATTTTATTGATGGCTTGAGTAAGAAAAGCATCGGACTATTTACATGATTTACCACCACAATACTTGAGAACAATAAAGATGATTTTTGCTTCAATAATGCACATTGCACTCCGATTAAAGAAATTAAAGAGCAAAGACTTCGCTGTAGTGAAAGTGAGTTTTACTTTCACATTCGACCAGAAAAAGAATATTGGTTGATTGATTCTTCGATTCAAAAAGAAAATCTTATTGTGGAAGATGGTTTGCCTTTCCAAAAAAGAGAAAATGGAGTTGACCATTTCTTTGGTTCATCGGTTACTATGTGACAACAACATTATCATTGCTAAGATTTGCTTTTAATTGACGAACCAATATATTTTTCTTCTAATGCGTCCTTTATATCTAGTGATCATATGTGCTCTTCTTTTCGATGTTTTTATCAAACCATATCTCTTTTTAAGTATTTAGTTACTCGAGTTGCTCTTGACAATGTCTTGGCTAAATCGATGATGGTTATCTAATCATTAGCGTAATGTCAGCTTTGTTTTAGGTTCCATGGAAGTCGACAACTTAACAAACATTCAATTTGCGTGAAATAGATGACGATATTCAAACTCTAATTTTCTTATCTCCTCTCTTCTTACTATCTCAATTATTTTGTCACAAGTGATGGATTTAAAGTCACTAAAAGTGACCTGGCTCTCCCCTTGTCTTCTAACTAGATCAGTAAAGCTTTGGTCAATTCTCATGGTAGACCAACAAAGTCACTAGAGAACAGACGATAAGGGACTCGAGTTCAAGACACATTTTTGTTTCGACTCTATGGTTCTGTTGTTGTCTGTAGTGCTTGATCAGATCAAAAGTCCCTAAACTAGAAGGGACATTACATACTTATGTCACGGTATGTGCAAATTTCTGTTAGTCTCATATCATCAATTGGTTCCTTCTTCGAGTTTGCTCGCTAGGATGAACCCTCATTTTTTCCGAATCCCGCCATTAATTGTCGTAGATGGGACAAATCCATGACACGTCAATGGGTCCTTTTTTGACGAATCAGGCAATGTTACACTAGTGATGCACATCTTCTCCGGCCGCAGGGCTCTCATCTAATCAATGATACCGGTTGTTGCATTAGAACCTCAAGACAAAAAGCCTATTCCACATTCTAAGACACCCGGACCTCTGAAGTGTCAAAAGTTGGCACAAAGGGACACTTAAGTGCCAAAAGTTACGAAAGTGATACTTAAGTGCCAAAATCGGAGCAAAATGGATCACTTAAATGCCAATCCGGCCAAAATCTAGCTAAAATGCTGATGTAACAATTTTCCGACGAAGTAAATGCAAAACAACGTTATTTTGGTGCTGACGTGGTAACAAATTAATATAAAGATTAATTAAATGAAATTTAAAATAATTTATTTAAAACATTTAAAAATAAAAATACAAAAATTTTAAAAAAAATTAATTTTTTTTTTTTTTAAAAGAGGGAGGCGGGCCGAGGGCGAGCTCTCGCCGCCGCCGCCCTCCTCGCCATCGCCCGGAAGGGATGGCGATGGAGGGGAGAGGGGTCGGTGACCCCGGCCGACCGGCGGTGAGGGCCGCCTCCCTTTTTTTTTTAAAATTTTAATTTTAATTTTTAAATGTTTTAAATAAATTTAGTTTTAAATTTAATGTAATTAATTTTTTACCACGTTAGCACCAAAACGACGTCGTTTTTGCATTGTTTAGCCACGTTAGCATGCAAAATGACGCTGTTTTGCACTTACTTCGTCGGAAATTGCGCACGTCAACATTTTGGCCGGATTGGCACTTAAATGATCAATTTTACTCCGATTTTCACACTTAAGTGTCACTTTCGTAACTTTTGGCACTTAAGTGTCCATTTGTACCAACTTTTGGTACTTGAAGCGATCTTTTGCTCACATTTCTAAGAATTAGAGAGATTAGGATTGCCTTTTATTTGGATATAAACATGTTGCAAATGTATGCATTATCATAAGTCTAGCTCAAGTCTTGTGTCCATAATTTGTTAATGATGCTTGCATGTATATCCTAGGATGCTTGTGAGAAGTACTATGTTAAGACCACCAAAATCCTCATTATAAATTTTCTCATTTTACCCCCTCAACATTGTCAAATTATTGCTTCTTAATCAATTGTGTTGATTCCAACTTAAATCTTAGTTGAACCCCAAGAACATGCTGCAACGGCTTGTTAATGCCAATTACCTGACCCATGGATAACCTCAAAGTCAAAATCACAACTCACCTCTGCCCATGCTCAATAAGGAATTTCTAATTCTCCAGTATTAGAAATGCCATGAACTGACATAAGAATGGAGAAAGAAGTAACAAGGGACGAAAGGATATTATTGTTATAAAGCGAGTTTCGAAGATTTATTTATAATAAGAAAAGGGACATGGATGACAAATAAAAAAAGAAAAATGATAGTACAAATTTGTTGACAAAGCTTTTATGGATTGGAAAAGTTCTACTACCTTGCCATAGGGGCATTGTCAGAATGGACCTCTAGAGAGGTCATTTCAAAGGAACCACTTGATTTGCTCACCAAAGTCTCTTTCAACTCTACCAATACATCATTTATGTCCGGCCTTTGACTTGCTGTTGATCGCGTGCAGGACATAGCGATCTCCGTTACTCTCCAAGCCGAGTTGATGTCGAATTTTCCTTGTAACATTGGATCCATAATCCTCTCTATATCACCACTTTCAACAATAGGAATCAACCATTGAAGTATGTGCATGCTGGCATTGCCATCCTGGCTTCTCATTATTGCAGGTCGGCCCGTGATCAATTCAAAGAGTATGATTCCGAAACTATAAACATCACTCTTCCTAGTAAAGATTCCAGAAAAATGAAACCTGGGTGGAAAAGAAAAACAAATAATGGATCTTTAAATCAAAAATGAAATCCTAGGCAATGTCAATTTTTATATGCAAAATTAGATTGATAATATCGAGTTTTAGCCATTACTCAGGGTCAATGTAGCCAGGAGTGCCTGCGGGACAAGATGACACATAAGAGTCGTTTTCAGTCACAAAAGTTCTTGACAGGCCAAAATCAGCTATTTTGGCTCGGAAGTCTTCGTTCAACAAAATGTTTGTAGTCTTCAAGTCTCTGTGGATGATGGGTGGCTTGCAACCGTTATGCAAATAATCCAAACCTGTAACTCCTCGCAAAAACCATGTCAAGAATGCCAAAGCAATGTCAAGAAAAAAACCTATAACTGTGGTTATCCCATTCATGTACCTTTTGCTGCATCCATAGCTATTTGTAGTCTCTTACTCCATGTCAAGACCTTCGGATGGTCCTCTGTTGAATGCATCCTAACTTTATTTATGAGCAAGAAATAGAGTTTTACAGGACTATTTTAGAGAAGAAAACAATAGAAAAGAACATAAATACACACCTGATAAATGTTGCCTTAAATTTCCGTTGGCCATGTATTCATATATTAAAGCCTTGTGCTTGGAATCACCACAATATCCAAACAAAGAAACCAAGTTTCCGTGATGAATAAGCATTAAGAGTTGCACCTGCAGTGTCACAAGTGTGCATTATAATAATGCATGTTGACAATAGTCTAAGAGGAATTTTCTAAATGAACGTTTGCATAAGTGTCAGCGTAAGTTGATTTTAAAAGGAAGAGTGATTGCATCATCCTATCTAACCTCGGCTTGAAATTCCTTGTGCCCTTGCTTTGATGATTTGGAGAGAGTCTTCACAGCAACCGTGGTGCCGTTATCTAGTGTACCAAGATAAACCTTTCCAAATCCACCTTCACCAATCACTCGTCCAAAATTTCCAGTGATTCTTGAAACCTCTCCATACTTGAAAGGTCGATTCTTTAGTCTCAACGTCATTTCACTAGATTCTGTATCAAAAAAGTTCCTATGAGTTTAGTGACTATCCTTTCAGATAGTAGACTTTCATGGCAAATAACTTCTCCTGGTAATTGCGTCCACAACAATTAAAAGACATAGGAAGGGTTTTATCAGTCCCATTTAAAGAGTTATATTAATGGAAAAGAGGACAATAATTGAAAGATCTGGGCAGGGGTCTCTGTCGCCTACCTTCAACATGCTATCAAATAGATAATTGTTCTTTGCTCAATACATAAAGATTAGTTGGCAATCGCACAATCATACTTTCTTTTTGGGAGCCTCAAAATATTAAGGACAAAGTTGTACTACCAAGTTGTTCTAAGTCCTTCCGGTGCATAGCACGGTTACTTTTGAAAAGAAAATCACAAATTTCATTAAGTTAAGCCGAATAATGCACATATGCTTTGTGATGCTGATGCAATCATGCTGTAAATATCCATTTCTCTCTTTTTTTCTCCATTTTCTTATGACCACTATGTAACTCAAATTACCAGCATTGGAAATTTGGATTAATGCTAATGTTCCTTTATTCCTGAGGTTGATGAGATTGTAAAATGATAGTCCGGGTGGGGGTTGGGCTGGGGGAGAAGAGATAGCAAGTTGCTGAGTTGTGTTTTCTCAACTAAATCATCCTAGAAAAGACACTATTGCAGTTAGAATTGTACCGATGGAAAACCAAAGTCAAGATTGCTGTCAAATGTAGTTTAGATTGCGTGAACAGCACAAGTAAGAATAGATTGCGTGAACAGCACAAGTAAGAATGCTTACCTGCTCTTCGTTTCCGTTTAATTAACCAAACAATAGCCAAAGCACCAAAGAGAACTAAAAAGAAGCCTGAAACTGATGTAATAATTGGAATGAGGATGGAATTTTGTTTCTTCTTCTGCGAGCAAGGATCAACTAGGCAAAGATTTTTGTTTCCTGCCAAACTGCCACAAGAATGAAGGAGCTTAACTCAAATTCCTATCAACAAATGCCTAGATTGATTTCCCATATGTTGATCGCAAGTTGGCCTTCTTATTTGCTTTTAATCACAATAAAGAAAACATGTTGATAGTAGTGCCACCTTATAAAAGTCGCATATGACTTAGAGAGAGAGAGAGAGAGAGAGAGAGAGAGAGAGAGAACCTCATGTTTAAAGTTCTGTCCACAACCCTTTTCTTAAGAGCTTCAGGAACCGATCCAACAAGGTTATTTCTACTTAAATTTCTGCAAATATAGCCGTGATTAGAGATACGTCCACCTTAAATCTCTTGATGCTTCACTTAGACAAATTAACTTACAGAAATATAAGATTTGGTAATCCTGCCAGAGTTTCTGGTATCACTCCTGTAAGCTGATTGTCAGACAAATCTCTGGGAAAGAGCAAGTTTAGAGCACCTCATATCAAGTTAACCAACTCCATAGCCAAATGCAATATGTTTCCACACATTAGGGCAATATTTCAACAGCCTATATCTTCTAAAACACAACCTTAATTATTAAATCATGAGTTGACTCCCAGGGGATACTTAATCATGAGTAACATGCGGACACAACTAATTCAACCATGATGATACTTACAAGTATTCCATTTTTGATAGATGTGACAGTGATGAGACTATGTCGCCCGTCAAATTGCTCGAGCTCAATTTCCTGACCATAGGAGATCAAAATAGAGGATCATGTCATTGCCATCTTCATAAAGGCAGCATTATTTGGCACAATATAGAAAAGCTTGAGCAATTAATTCTTCATAATGAAGATATTTTAGGTCCTCTTGGTGTGAATGTTTTAGGTACTGGAAGACCATAATCGTCAATTTTCTTGCATGAGTCTCACTATCTCCTTGTTCTATAATTTATGTTTATTTTTGGACCTAGAGTACCTAAAAATTATTCTCGAAAGATCCAATACTTGCTCATACGCAGCAATTTGGAACACACTAATGTCAAAAATTGGAAAAGTAGGCTATTGGGGAATCTCACATGATATTGGCGAGAGCTCATAGACTATTCCTAATTTCACACCCACCGCAAAATATCACCATCCCATGTGAGAAGTTACTTCAGGAGGTTGCAATTATCTTAAATATTATTCCTTGCTAATACATGCATTTATCTTAAGTATTATTCCTTGCTGATACATAAAATTTCCAATTTTCATGAGGAATAAGATTTTTTTTAAGATTCACTAAGAAAATTAGTAATTGAGAAACAGTGTCAGAGGACTCACAATGATATAATCCTTGGAGGATTTCCATAGCTACAATTTAGACCATTCCATGTGTATTTGCTTGGTACACATGGGTCACCTTGCCAGCTTTCTCTCTGAATGTGATATTTTCTTTTGATGTCATTAATAGTTTTCACTGTGATTTAAATCACAAAAAAGAAAAATATTATTTAGAAAGAAGTATAGAGATGAAAAGAGTGGTTGCAATCAATCACATATAAGTCATAGAGACTTTCAGTTTTTCAAAAGACTTGTAACATCTCAGGGCTTCAATTTGAAGAGACATTCCAGCAATCACCAAGCAAAAAGTAGCCCAAGTGGGGAATTAAGTAGATAGCAGGGTAACACTTAGCCACATCTATTGATCCCAACAAAGCAACTACTGGTCACAGTTCACAAATAAAATAGGACCTACAGTGGAGACTAGTATATTCAGCATAGGATTGCCTAAATCTTACTGACATTGGAAAATCTGTCTAATTATTGTCGATGTCAGTTGGAGCACAATTGTACGTGTATGTAGACAATAACAATATGTAAAAGAATAAAAGCGTACCATCATCTTGTGCAGTGGTTACATTTGGAAGATCACCAATGGTATAGAACTCCACGGCATTGAGGATCGGTGGATTTCCAGACTTATTTGTCGATTCAATCGAGAAGGTGATGAGCGACCCATTAACAGGAGTGGAGACAACCACCACTGGCTTTAAGTATTCAAGGCTCACTGTCTTCATGAATTGATTTTCATTCATGGAAACTGTGAACTCTCTTTGGAGACCGTTTGTCAGTGTCTCAGTCTCAAAGAAATAAAAGTACACAATCCAGTTTTCTGCAAAGCTTGAAGGTTTCCATTTTAACTGCAAGGGAGTAATGGCATTGATTGTACTTTGAGCGGTCCAAAGAACTTCGCTGGGAACTTTATATGCATCAGTATCGTAAGATGAATTAATGATAGATCTGTTGTCTAAAGAGATCCAATGAGGATAGTTTTTAGATGCCCAAATCCGATCGTAAACATCGTCAGGGTACCTGAGTGAGGCATTTTTACAAAAAGTTTAAGAGCAAACAATTAAGCAATTGACTGAGAGACTAGCAAATGCCAATTCATATGGATAAGTGACAGAAATATTGAATGTACCATATTTAACAACATTACTAATGAAAAGCCGATGCTTTGGTTGGTTATGAAAATAAGAATATCTCACCAGTGATTCAATGCAAAACTTGAAGATTGCAATATGATGTGCAGTTGGTTATATTTGTCAAGAGAAGTTAGTGGCCACGGACTTATAGCACGTCTGTACATACAAATCATCGGTTTCATATAGTTCATTTTACGTAATTAAACAAAAATGTTATTGGCCTTATAGCATTCCCCAAATGTGTGTGTGCGTGTGTTTTTTTCTTTTCTTTTCTTTTTTTAAGGCTAAAAGGGTTCGGACGAGGTTAGGATCTATTTTTCCCACTGCTGAAATATTTCTCGGATGGAATGCAAGGACTTCAAAATAGCTATGTATATTAATCATGTATTTTACATAAAATGAGTATTAGCACCGAATTTCAGACATACATATTATTATTATTATTATTATTATTATTATTATTATTATTATTATTATTATTATTATTATTATTATTATTATTATTATTATTATTATTTTGGGTTGAAGGGTTACATGGTCATAGTGACACTAGTTAAGATCACTAACATTATTAAAAACGCATGTTGATATATGTTGTAAATATTGGAATATAACATATCTCAAGAAATTATAATACTCTAGATAAAAATGTTCATATATTCAAAATATAACTAACATCCCTTAATGAATGTCCTGAGAGCACTTTTATTTTTTGTATTTGTATATGTAGAGTCCCCTCTTCATGAGTAGACATTGAGTTGTATAATAGACTAGATATAATCTGTCCTTTGCACGGGTTGTTGGATTCTACCATTAACATAGGATTAATCATTTTGAGCAACTAATATAATGATATAGTCAATGTGACACCCTAGGTACATCACGCGCTATACGTTTCCTTGCCAATGATATCTTATACTTATAATTATAATTACGCATGAGGAAGCATTACAAAATACATCACCATGCCTCATACAAGAAAGTCGTATGAGTTTAGTACATGTTGCTTTTTCTTTATACAACCACTAGTACTTATCATCAAAACATATATACTTGGGACCTATGGGTTATGAGCTCACTAGTACTACTACTCCCGTATTGTTTCATAAGCGAGCCACCATCCAACTTAGGGGTTGATGGTCTCATGCATCGCCTCATCCCCTCCACCGTTATGCCCAAGGGAATCAACCTACACACTTGAAGAGCTAGAAATACAAGATAGCTCGGGTGGTTAAGGTTGAGAGTAAGTGTAGGTAAGAAATGGGAGCTTTTGCTAGAGAATATGAGCAAAAAGAAGTGGTAGTGCGTGCCCAAAATGAAGGGATAAGGCCCCCTTATTTATAGTCTTCATCCATGGCTCTACAATGATTGCCTTACTTAAATGCAACGTTAAGTGTTGCAATAGAAAGACCTCACCTGGTTTAACTAAAGTTTGGGTGGCAAGTCTACTTACATGAGGTATCTTTAGTATAAAGATTATGGAACAAGTGCTCTAATGAATGAGCTTCAAGTGGCTCCTATGAAAATAGCTTGGGCACAAATGGCCTAACGAAAATTTGCCACGAGAAGATATTTAAATGGCGGTGAAGATGAGCTCCTCTTCTTTGGCCAAGTGTGTGCATGAATCATCAATACATTGTTGAAATAAGGGATGACTCACCCAAAACATTAATGAACTATATTTGAAATTGATTATGCCATGCATGATGTAAAAGCCAACCAAATTACATGTTTCAAACCAAAGCATAGGTTTAAAAATTTTGGTGGAGAAAAGAGAAGTGGCGTGCCAATTGAAGAGAAATAGAGATTTAGGGAAGCCGATATTCATTCTCAACATTGGTGAGTTTGAAAATATTTTGAATCTACTAAAATCATCAATGAAAGATATCAAAATTAGGAAAATCTCAATTCAATAAATTCAAAATTTGAATATCATAAAGTATGAAATTCAAAGCATATCAATCACTTTCTACAACTGATATGACTGTAACGATTACGGAAAATCATGCTAAATACTATTGTCTAGCATAGCAAATTCAAGATGTCACAATCAACATGATGTTTTGGCTTATTATATTCCGTTTGTTCTTACTATGTCTCAAGTGCATCTGATTTATGTATTTTTATTTAGTAAATGTACTTGTATAGTCATTATCAAGGCGTGAAACTTCTTCGATACAAATGAGGTGCAATTAAAATAAAGAAATAACGAAGAGAGGAAGGAGAGGGACAAACAATAAGTAAGTAGAAAAATGAATGGAGAGTATAAGAAAATACTCCTTCCAACCTGATGAATCCCTTACAAATAACAATCCTATGTGTCAACCTCAAAGGCGAACTTAGGGAAGACACTGTTATTATATATTTACTGATGCACATGCATTTGTGTACGTGAGAATTAACATTTATGAGATTTGTCTATGAACTTGAATTAATGGAGCAATCACATTGAATATTTTTATATAGTTTATCCACGGACCACATTGAACAAATTAAAAGTTTAGAGATCACATTGCACATTGAAGTAAAGTTTAGGAACTATAATGCATATTGAGCCAAAGTATAAAGAAAGAGAAAAATATTTCAATACTTAATTTTTAATACAATTGTTTGTAAGATAGAAAATATTTAAATTTTATGATTGAGATACGTGAGAGGTGAAGTAAATTATTAATAGAAAGATTTGTCTACTTAAATATTCTTGAAGAAGAAAAAAAAAAATTGTGTTCCTTAAAGTAGGAGCTCCTCTGTATTTAATATAATAATAATATAGATTAAAATCATACACGTCTGATAGAAAGGAGGTAAGGAATATGATTGCATTTGTCGACATGACAATCTACCAATAATAAGTGAATTTCCTCATATTACAAAACCTTCAATTTGTTACATCACTAAAGTTTTGAACTGAAATGTAATTATCAATTTCGCCTAAATGATTGTTCCTCAATTACATCATCTGATGGTGAGTTTTATTAAAAAAACTACATGCAACTCAAAAATCACCACATGACCTTATATTTATTTGACATCAATAACTTACTATAACACTAATGTTTTTAGTAAATAATTTGTAATGTTTTCATTTCAAACCTTTATGATAGTATATAATACGTATTAGTTTATTGAATATTTAGTTGCATATTTAAGGCCAAAAATAATTATGATTATATTCTAATATTTTTGCAATGGCGTTGAAATTTTTTCCTAAATAAATCAACCAGTCCGCTTGTTATGTTGAAGTAACTTAAGTGTTTTTTATACATATCTGAAATTCTAATTTTGATTTGGATTATAACTTCAAAATTTTCAAATAACTTAATTTTTTTTTCCTCCGACCTAATGGCTTTTCTGTTTCTCTTTTAACATTTTCAATCATCTAATGATTTTTGTTGTAATCTTTGACGTCTAATATCATTTTTTTAATGATATTTTAAGTGTCTTTTGTTTCGAAATCTGTTGATTTTTCTTGGCCTTTTTTTTTCCTCACGTCTTCGCTCAATTTTGCCTTGTGTAGTGGCCCCCTTTTGGTCTTTCACACATTTGACTCGTTACCACTTCGATTGGCCTAATTTATGACATGTGCCTTCAATAGTTTGCAAAATGGCTAAATTCGATTAAAAAGAAAACGGAGTCTCTCTTGACTATGATTACCATGCATCTGTATATAAAAAAATTAGCTGATCACCTGATGGAAGAGTTCAAGGCACTTCCGATGTCCTGTCGCTCATCAAGTTTCAAGAATCCAGATCTTAATCGATAGATGCCATCATCATCAATATGTCTTAGTTCCAATGCGGAAATGAAGGGCACCCCCTCGCCAGTATTGACAAGACACACTTGTATATCATCTGCCGGGGACACGTACATGATTTCTTCAGAATTACCACCCCAGCCGCTCACCGTGGTCCAATAATCAACATCAATGTAAAGGTCAAATGAAGGAGGCTGATTCTTTTCATCATAATTTCCATACCAAAACCTTGCCCTAATCAAATAGGTGTTGTTCTTGCCTTTGTCTGGTTTTAAAGTGTAACAATTTCTTGTTCCGTTGGGAAAAATCCTTATATTATTCCACGATTGTCGATAGCCTTCATGTATGAATGGCGTGGATATCTGCATGTTTTCTCCAGAGTCTATGAACCGGTCATCGGTTTCGTATGTTATTCCAATGTCATGCTCGATGTAGTCATTAGTTGCCCCACAATCAATACTGATAAAACCTTGTAAGTTTAGAGAAAAAAAAGAACTCAGTGAAATGGGAAAACAATTTATCTTATTGGACCATTGGAACAAGTTCGGTGTATCTCGATCATTCGCATAGTTCAATAGTTATTGTTTCTAACGCGTGGATGATTTGACACTTATATCAAATGAGTTGAATACAAAGAAGAGACCACTTGGTTTCAATATAGAAGGTCATGACTAATTGAGGGGTACGCCAATGAGATAGCCAACATTTCTTGATGTCATAGATAGGACAATGACACTGTATGAAGCTTAAACCACAAGATAGGAAAAATGGAAAAATTACCAAAAAAGTCCCAAACCTATTGTAATTGTGTCAATTCAGTCATAAACTTATTTTTTGATCAATTAAGTGCTAAACCTTTTATAATTATTTCGATCAATCTATCAGGCCAAGATTGGCTGGCCGGCACTCACGTGGCAGCCGGCCGATGCCATGCGAGCTTTTTCTAATAATATTTTATTTTAAAAAAATTATTAATTTTTTATTCCTTTTTTTTCTTTTCTCCCCCTCCCTCCTCCCTTCTCCTTCCTTTGTCTCCGGCAATGGCTCGCCTCGCGATCGCTGGGCGAGGCGAGCCCTCGCCAGACGCGACAGCGAGCCCCCTCGCCGGATTCGGCGAGGGCTCGCCGCCCAACGACCGAGAGGCGAGCCCTCGCCAGATCCAGCAAGGGCTTGCCCATGGGATCGCCTCGGTTCGGTGACCGGCCAGCCTAGCCGATCGCCAGTGTCAAAGGATGGAGGAGGGAGGAGGGAGGAGGGGAAAAAAAAGGAAAAGGGAAAATAATTAATAAATTTTTTAAAAAATAAAATATTATTAAAAAAGCTCGTTGGTGCCGCCCGGCTGTCATGTTAGCACTGGCAGGCTAATTTTGGCCGGATGGACTAATCGGGAATAATTATAAAAGGTTTAGGACTTAATTGGTCAAAAAAATAAGTTTCGGACTGAATTAACACAATTACAATAGATTTATGACTTTTTTGGTAATTTTCCCCAAAAAAAATATCATGCTATTGTGGGGAGAAAGGGGTGAAGAAAATTGGGGTCGAGGATGTCTACAATTTAGATTTCTCCTCGCCCAACTTATAAAGAGTCCAATTTGTTATGAGATTTTAACTCATATTTCTCCCTCCTTTTTCTCTCCTTATAGTCCAAGCAAAGCATGCAAACTCTAAATCTTTTAGCATCTCATGCAAACTCATGGGAACCGAAAAACTTTTCTCTTAGCATCTCATGCGAACTCAAAAACTTTTCTCAACGCAGGCGTGCAAGCACGAGAGAGAGAGAGAGAGACCTGGAATCTGTTGGGCTTGAACCACAGGGACTAGTGATGAAGCTAAAGCAGCAAGCAACGCAAACGAGAAAGCTGTAATTGATCTTGCCATTGTCAGGAGTAGTGGAGGTTGTCAAAGAGAGAAGTGTGAGGAAGATATACATGCACGCCTTATATTTATTGCGTGAGCTCTCCGTTTAATCGACATTATCTTAATGGCTATAGACCAGGATATTTCATTAGTCTCATCTTAATGTCAAATTAGTAAAAGGACGGAAGTAACACGCAATTTCATGCGGTTCTCGTTCGTCCTCGCATTACTCTCATCGCGAATTTTCTTTTAATTCATAATTGACTGAGTCATGGCTCAAATGCAAGAAGACCAAGACTCGAATGCAAGAAGACCGAGACTTGCAGGCAGGTCTTCATCTGCATATGTACGAAAGGAAGGCTCCATTCATTTTGCAAATGATTTCTTAGAAAATATTTTTTGGCAATTGTTTCATGAAAAGTGAATTGACTGAGTCATGGATCGAATTGCTTGGGGAAAACATTTTTCATGAAGGGAAAAAAGTATTCTAAAGTAAAGAAAAATATTTTTCACTTTTAAAAAATAAAAAATATTTTCCTTACCTAATTTCTCTTATCTTACTCTTACAAGCCCTTACTTCCTTCTCCTCCTTTTTTATTTTTTTCAAATTTGTATTACTTTTCTTTTTCTTTTTTTATAAAGAGGACGCGGCGTACTTTGTATTAAATGTGTTCCCTTCTTGCCTTACGTCCTCTTCATCAACGGCCAAGTGAACGTGCAAGAAGAACAAAGAAATTAAAGGCGCGTTGGTAGAACCATTTTTTCTAACAATTTCTAATCATATATGAGTGAAAATTGATATTGAATTCTCATGGACCACTCACCAATATAATTGTCTTCTTATGAGTGAAGAAATCATATTATATTTTATTATATTTTCAATTTTAAAAAAATCAAATTTAGGATTCTATTCCATTCTAAAATTCTATCAAATCGTAAAAATTCTATTGATTAATTATATTTATACTAAGTATTGAAAAAATTTTCTAATCAAATTTTTATTAAATAGTAAATAATAAACTATAAATATAAATACTAAATAATAAATTAAAATACAAAATTAAAAATGTATTCTATATATAGCAAAATTTCAATTCCTACTTCAAATCATTTTTTTTATTTTTTAAATAATTTATTATTTATTATTATTTTTTCTTTTCTTTCTCCCCTTCTTCTTCTTCTTCGAGGTGGCCGGTCGCCGGCCTTGGGATGACAGGCGACCTGCCAAACGAGGGCCATCAACCTCACCGGAGCATCACTGGCCCTTGGCGAGGCCGTGCCTCATTGGCTAAGCCTCGCCAATAGCTAGACGAGCGGCCTCACCTAGATTTGGCGAGGCCAAGCTCGTCCAACCGCCGACGGGGCTTGACCTCACCAGGGCACCGCGAGGTTGAGCCCCACCAGCGGCTACCCCGGCGAGGTCGAGCCCTGTCGATAGCTGGGCGAGCTCGGCCTCACCAGATCTGGGCAAGGCTCACTAATGGCTGGGGAGGCTCGGGCGAGGCTCACCCGGCCACCAGTGAGCCTTCGATGAGCTCGCCAGGCCTCGTCAAACCTTGCTCTAGCCTGGCGAGCCTCCGATGAGCTCGCTGGCGACCGGCGGCGGCAAATGGCTACGTCGGTAGACAGCAATGGCAGCTGCAGCAACACTTGAAGAACAAGGGAGAAGGAAGAAGAACAAGAAGAAAGAAGAGGAAAAAGAAAAAAAAAAATAGATTGACTTGATTCTAGAATTGTTTCCAGGAATAAAGAATCAACTTTTTTTTATTCTCGATTCTGTTTCAAATCTACTTTCGGGAACAAAAAAATAAAAATTTGTTCTCGGGAATAAAAATTTTATCAAATATATTTCTGTTCCAAATTTACTCTTAGGAATAAAAGAACAAAAATAAGAGCAAAAATAAGTACTGTTTGGCAAGATGCCATACTGGCCCTGAGCAGCTTCTTTGCCTTCGTTATCTGCAAAAGGGAGAACGGTGATGGCTCATCAACAGCCATCGTTGTTGACTTCGAGAAAGACAGAAAAGAAGAGGAAAGGGTCCCACGTTCATCCATCTTGTGCCCAATAAATTATGGTAAGCTTCCTTTGTCTTTTATTTCATCTGAAGAAGACTTCCTTGTGCTGCAATAAATGAAGGGGACTCTCTTTTGTATTATGAAAGAGAGAGCCGTCCAACGGATAAGGAGAGCGCCAAAGTTCTCGGTGGCCCAGAGAAGGGAGAACTCCGAGACCGCACAGAGGAGTGGGTGGAGAGTTCTTCTCGTGGAGGTTTGCTTGTTATAATTACACCCGAGTGATTAAGCCGGTTAAATTCTCATGAATAGAATTTATACAATTTCTCGAATGAGATTTTACTAGAAATTGTAAGAGATTAAACACTATATGAGTTATTGAATGTAATTGGGGACCGAAAAATATTGAGAGAATATTTGAGTATTTAATTGATTGTAATCTTTGATGTATCCCTCATTTCTATAGTGGAATTCCGTATTGCTCTCCTCGTGGACGTAGTTTATGATATTTAGATCGAACCACATAAGTTCAGTGTCTGATTTCCTCCGGTCTATTCTTTGTTTCTATAGTGGAATTTCATGCTGCTTTCCCTGTGAATGTAGGTTCTGATATTTGGACCGAACCACATAAATTCAGTATCTGATTTCCTTTCCTTCCTTTCAATTAATTTTATCCAATTCGCTTGATCTATATTTGCAACAATCTGGACCAAACCACCTTCGCTCGTCATGCATCTATCACCTTACGCACATCATTATGTCATGTCCACACTAATGGCAAAAGCCCCGAAAATGCTCATTCAATCAACTTAGAGGTAAGATATCGTGTAATTTTCAGGCTTCGGCAATATGGGAGTAATTCCTACTGACTCATTGGATTTGTTCGGTAATGCATGGACAGAGCTTTACGAATTAACCATTTTTTGTTCCACCTACCCCTTCGCTCTCCTATTCGAGGGAGATTTATGCAAGAAAGCCATTAATTTTTCTTCACTTCAGCAGTGGAATCCATACCATGTATCCGGTGTAATCGTGGATGGTTCGGTCACTGCTGAACTTGTACGACCCAGCCGGTCCAAGATCGATACTTTTACATCAGTCACGAGGAGCAAAGAAAGTTCTTAATTAAGCATCTCATTTAAGAAAGTCTAAACCCAAAAGTTATGGAGCCACCGGAATATCTCGCTTAAAAGTGTTTTAATATAGATCAACAAGCAAGAGATTAAGGTGAAGATAAAGACACGAAAGTTCCGTTTGTTACGCGAAAAATAAATGACTTGAAAAATATTTTTCTTAAAAAAATGATCGCGTGCATCGCTTACAAAAATGAATGAATAAAAAAAAATTATTTTCATCATCCAATAAAATATTTAGATATAAATTATTATTGATAATGAAAACTTTTTCATTGATTAATTATTTCAAGTGATACAAGAGATTAATGTTAAGAAAATATTTTAAAGATCATTCATTTCCCACAAAACAAATTGAGTTTAAAAGTACCATAATTTTCGTACAGTGTTCACTATAATATCAAAAAAAATTTGAGTGATCACTTGGGTAGCACATTAGTGAAAAAAGATCACTGAAGTGCCTCTAGCGACAAATTTCGGCGATTTGTCCTACGTGGTTTTTTTAAATGAAAGTTTAATTCCGCATGTCTTTCTTAACAAAAATTTATTGGGGAGGTGGCGTGAGACCTCGAGGAGAGCCACGACACGCTGGACCACAATTGGAAGGAGGCAGCAATGAAGGCATGTCGATTCCTGGAGGTGATGATCATGAACAAATGTTTCACGCTTGAGATCTTGAGGACCATGAAGCAGTCGATGGACGATATATGCGCCCAACGACCCCGTCGTCAGCAACCACCTGAAGCTTTACATAATACCTCTTCGGTTGGTCTATTTTAAGAATCACGTTGAATTAGAACACCAATAACTCAATTCTTTATTTTTCTGTGCAAAAACAAAGGTCAGAGACCAGCATAAACTGCAATTTCTTGGGTTTCTTTAGCATATATAGAGTCCTACAAGATTATCCTCACTTGGAGGAAGAATTTTCACCCAAATCACACTTGCCCTCATCTCCCCCTCTCTACGTCATCTTCTTCACCCAATCCATGGTCTCGCAACTCCTCTTCTTCAATGACCTCAACTCTGCTTCTACTAGGGTTTTCGCTCACAATGCTGCAGGTAACAGCTGCAATTTTAATAGTAATTTCGAGGGATTAGGGTTAGGGATTGCTTCTTGGCCCTGATTTAACCCCAACTAGTCATTTTGGGGAAAAATGAAGGCCAACGAGTTATTTTTTTATTGATTGGATTTCTTCGGCAAGCCATGTCAACCGATATATAATAAATTAATTTTATGTCAAATTTTCTGGTAAAGAAAATCATTGACAACACTTAAGTAACTGTTTTTATTTTTTATTTTGTTATAAAGAGGTACTCAAGTACTTACCAAAAAAAAAAGAGGTACTCAAGTGTTTGCTCAATAAGTTTTGACAATGAAGTGCGTGTCATATAAAAGTTATAGCACCTCTTATGTCATTTTCCCTATTAAGGTATAACATGGAGCGGTAAAAAAATACGTCACCACACAATCAAATGTGAAATTATCTATCATCTAAAGCTTGCTGGGGATGCTATTATGTAACATGTAGGAGGAAATAACAAGTTGAATTCGATAATCGTGATTGGGTGTTCATCTCTAACACTACCTATTTAGCACGTCGGTGGTGGTACACTTATCGGCATATGAACAGTTACGGCTTCAGCTAAAGATTCACACATGAGACTTATGTCTTCAATGGCAAAGTTTAGGAGGACACACAAGTTCTAATAAAAGAAAGCTTACGAAAGGTCCGGTCACCCCACATGTTGTTCCAAAAAAGGAAAAGAGAAGTCCGGTTTATTTGTATCTCTTAGCATATGCCATATATTATGAAAGGTAAGCCAAGCCTTCAAAAGAGATATTCCTAATAAACACATAAGGCGGTGATTATTTGAGGTAAATATTACCTGAAACATCATAGGACCTCACCCATCTTATACGAGACTTGAGGGGTCACGGGATAAGTGTTGAATTTCCACATTTACCTTGCAAGGGGAACATCACAGTCAAACCCCAGAGCGGCCAATTCAATGAAGCCGGTTGATTCCATCTCACTATTTTCCACTCTCTGGCGTGCCATGTCTATGGCTAAACACTGCTTCCGTTTAGCTAAGATGTGACTTGTGTCTGACCTCTTCATCGCACATGGCGAAGCACATCACGAATTCCTATCTTCACGACTTTCCAAGCTGATATTCGTTGGGTCCGCGGGCTCTCTACGTCTCCGCTTTTGACGATTGGAGTCACCCACCGCATTTTCTCCAGTTTATATTGACCGAGTCATCGCTACAATCCAAAAAGACCAAGACTCGCAGCTAGGTCTTCATCAGCATGTGCCCAAGTCTCAGGACCACAATCAATTTGATTGATGACATATAGATCATTGTTAAATCTGAAGCAATATATCATATTATGCGTTAATTTATTATTTACCATGAATTATTTTTATTTTTCCGGCCGGAGGCATCCGCCTTCAATTTAGCTAAGATGTGGCTTGTGTCTGGCATCGCAAATGGTGAAGCACATCACGACATCCCTATCGTCACGACTTTCCAAGCTGACATGCCCCGAGTCCGCAGTGCTCGCTACGTCTCCACTTTTGACGATTGGAGTGGCCCACTGCATTTTCTCCGGTTTATAGTAACCGAGTCATGGCTACAATCCAAAAAGACCAAGACTTGCAGCTAGGTCTTCGTCAGTATGGGTGCGTTTGGTAACACTTCTTTTAAAAATCGTTAGGGAACATAAATAAAAAAAGTGTTTGTTCCTAACAATTTTTGAACAAAAACACGCGTTTGGTAAACTTTGTTCCGGGAATAAAAAATGAACGAAAACACGTTTGGTAAATTTACATTCTTTTTTTTTTCTTTTAATTTTTTAATATTTTTATTTTCTTTTTATTTTTTTTCTTTCTTTTTCTTTTTTTCTTTTTTTCTTCTTTTGGCCGGTCGCCGGCCTCGGCCATGGCCGGCGACCGCCATGGCCGGCGACCGGCCGATGACCGCCGGCGGCCTCGCCCCGGCCACGGCGAGCTCGCCGGCCCCGGCGAGGCCAAGCCTCGCCGTGGTTGGGCGAGGCTCGGCCTCGCCTTGGCCGGGCGAGCTCGGGCTCGCCGGATCTGGGCGAGCTCGAGCTCGCCCGCCGCCCTGCCCGCCCGCCCGAGCTCGCCCCTCGCCACCGCCCGGGCGACGCCGACTGGGGTGGCCCGGCGAGGCCGAGCCTCGCCGGTGGGCGGGCGAGCTCGGGCTCGCCGGATCTGGGCGAGCCCGAGCTCGCCGCCAAGGCGAGGCCGAGCCTCGCCGGGGGCCGGCGACGCCGGCCTCGCCCCGGCGGCGACGCCCGGCGAGGTCGCCGGCCCTCGACGGCGTCGCCGGCCATGGCCGAGGCCGGTGACCGGCCAAAGAAAAAAGAGAAAGAAAAAGAGAGGAGAGAGAAAATGTGTTTCTAATTTTTGTTCCAGAAACAAGAAACAAATTTTTCTTGTTTCTTGTTTCTGTTCCAAAAGTGTTCCCGGAACAAAAATAGATTTGGAACAAAAACGCAAACAAACGCGTTTACGTTCTTTTTTTTGTTCCCTAAACAAAAAACAAAATTTGTTTAAAAACATAAATAAAAAGTAAAAACAAACAGGCCCTATGTGTCCAAGTCTCAGCACCACAATCAATGTCAATACGCGGCTTTTTTGATCGATGACATATAGATTAAGAAGCATCGACATTCTCCAGAAGTCTTCGTGTCGTGTCCAACACTCCGACACGTGTTCGACACACTTCGACACGTTCCGATACGCGGTCAACAAGTGTCGGAAAATCCGACACATGGTCAACTCTTTCCGACACGCTCCGACACGCGAGTCTGAAATTCTGGCACGCGATTCCGACATGCACGGGGTCAATTTTAAAAAATTTCAATACTTGAGGGGTCAAAATATAAATATATGAAAAAATAATAAAAATAACAAAAATAAAAGTGAAAGAAGAAAATTCTTACTCTCAAGTTTCTCACTTAAAATTCTTGATCTTCTCGTGAGTGATGATGGAACGCCCTTCTTCAAGTCGACGTCGTTCCGTTGCCCCCATATACTTAAAGTTATAATTTATTTATTTTTTTGCTTCTTTCCGCCTCTCGCAAGCATCGCTTGCGAGTTATCTCTTTTGGTCTATGTTATTGGCTTGTGAGTTATCTTTCACATTTTCCATGGCGAATTTAGTGATTTTCTTTTCTTTTGGTCATACTTCGAGAGTTCTTGTCTTGGATTTTCATTTTTCTTGAACCTTGTTTTGTAGAGGAGCTCCAAGCTAGTCTATATCATAAACTCTGAACTCTGTCTAGGACTATAAGAAATCTCACTAATCTTCAATAAATATAAGAAAACAAGATATGTTCCTTCAAGTTTACTCTTTCATGTTTTCAATTTTTGAATTTCTCGTTTAATCTCTGTCAAATTCAAACAATGAATGATATTAACAAGTATTTGATTAATTTTTTTAGTATAAATTAATTTTATGCTCTTTTACTATTATTTATTTATTTTTGCATTTATATATAAAAATATATATTTAATATATAATGTGTCGGAACGTGTCAGAATTCTCTATTTTTTTAGAAATGACGTGTTGGCGTGTCGTGTCGTGTCACGTGTCGCGTGTCCATGTCGGTGCTACATAGCATATAGATCATTGGTAAATCTGAAGCAACATATCATGTTATGCGCTAATTTATTATTTACCATATCATTATTATCATGAATTATTTTTATTTTTCCGGCCGGAGACAATCCGCCTTCAGTTTAGCTAAGATGTGACTTGTGTCTGGCCTCTTAGGGTGCGCATGGTAAAATTTATTGGGCTCGGGAAGAGTTTTTTCCGAAATAGTTCTTTTCTATTTCTATTCCTAACGCTTTAAGCAAAGAACTCGTTTGATAACTACAAAATTTCTACTTTTGGAATGAAAAAGAATAGAAATGCGTTTGGTAACGCAACGATTCTTTTTTGTATTTATTTGTTTTTTATTTGTTCTTTTTTATTTGTTTTTTATTCTTTTTTTGTATTTCTTTGTTTTTTTGTATTTATTTGTTTTATATTTGTTTTTTATTCTTTTTTGTATTTATTTGTATTTATTTATTTTTTATTCTTTTTTTTGTATTTATTTGTTTTTTATTTTTGTTTTTTATTTGTTTTATTTGTATTTATTTGTTTTTTATTTGTTTTTTTTTATTTTCTTGCGTTTGTTTTTTATTTGTATTTATTTGTTTTTTATTTATTTTTTTGTATTTATTTGTTTTTTATTTGTTTTTTTGTATTTATTTGTTTTTTATTTGTTTTTTTGTATTTATTTGTTTTTTTGCATTTATTTGTTTTTTTATTTGTTTATTTGTTTTTTTATTTTTTTATTCTTGCTCACGGTCGGCGGCGGCGGCGGCCGGCGGGCGGCGGCGGTGGCTTCAAACGGTTGGAGGTGGCCACGGCAAGAGAGAAATAAAACAAAAATAAAAAAGAAAATTTGCTTATTTCTAAAATTGTTAGGACAAGAAGCGATTTTTTTTTTTTCTCGTTTATTCCCGAGCTAACTTTTCTATTCCTAGGGAATAGAAATCAACTTAGCGTTACCAAAACGGGTTTTTTCGTTTTTTGTTGGGGACAAAAGAACGTAAAATTTAGGAATAAAAATGTTCTCATGCAGACCCTTAATGGCAGATGGTGAAGCACCAGACGACATCCCTATCTTGACGGCTTTGGAAGCCTAGCTCACGTTGGAGCCGTTCGGATATTCCTTGGGTCCGCAATGCTCTCTATCTCTCCTCTTTTGATAATTGGAGTTACCCACTAAATTTTCTTCGGTTTATATTGACCGACTCATGGTTACAATACAAAAAGACCAAGACTTGCAGCTAGGTCTTCGTCGGCATGTGTCCCAAGTCTTGGGACCACAATCAATGTCAATGCACAGCTTTTTGGATTGATGACATATACACCATCCGTAAATCTAAAGCAATATATCACGTTATGCATTAACTTAGAGCGCCTAGGACAAAATTTTTATTTTTTTATTTTTTTATTTTTTTATTTTTTTAAACAAATTTGGAATAAAAATCCATTTGGTAACGTAATTTTATTTTTCTATTTCTGGAACAAATTTCTATTCCAGAAATAAATTTAGAGTAAAAATCAGAAATTAAAATTTTTAATTTTTCTATTTCTAAAACAAAAGTGAGAATGAAAATTTTTATCATCGTTCACTCTTGTCACCACTCACCGCCCACCCACCGTCTGTGAGACGCCGGATGCCCATCGCCGCCCCCTAGAAATATAAATTTTATTATGTTATTTTTTTCCATAAACAAAAATTTGAGTAGTTATCAAACACGTTTCTTTATTTAGAAACTCGTCAAGGGAATAAAAATTGAGAAATCAAATCCTGGTCAGAAATTGATTTCTTTTCAGAAATTTTGTCATATGAGCCCTTATTATTTATCATATTATTATTACAATGAATTATCTTTATTTTTCCTGCTGGAGGCATCTGCCTTCAGTTTAGCTAAGGCGTGACTTGTGTTTGCCCTTTTAATCGTAGATGGCAAAGCACAAGATGACATCTCTATCTTCACGGCTTTCCAAGCCTAGCTTATGTTGGAGCCCTCCGGATATTCCTTGGGTTGGCAATGCTCTCTATGCCTCCTCTTTTGATGATTGGAGTCACCCACTGAATTTTCTTTGGTTTATATTGACCGACTCATGGCTACAATACAAAAAGACCAAGACTTGCAGCTAGGTCTTCGTCAGCATGTGTCCAAATTTAAAGACCACAATCAATGTCAATACACAGCATTTTTTATTGATGACATATAGATCATTGGTAAATCTGAAGCAATACATTATGTTATGCGCTAATTTATTATTTACCATATCATTATCACCATGAATTATCTTTATTTTTCCAACTGGAGGCATCCGAATGGAAAACCAGTAAGGTAAATTATAATAAGGAAGAGTAATTAATAGGAGGATGAGTTTTTACTCACGCTTTAGCAGTTGGCATGGTCGGAAATAACTGATTGACGACAATGTTTTCATGGGAGATAAGAATTTCTAGCTCTGAATGCCATGTTTATATCATCTACAACAACCATGAACAGACCATCAATATGAATGAACCTTACCATGGTTTAGGCAGACCACCTTCGATTGCCATGTGTCATTACCAAAGGCTAACATTTTTTATCTAGATTAAGAAAATCTATTTGGTTATGCATGGGTAACCCGAGAAAGGGAAAAGTACCAAAAAAGTTCTAAACTTTTTGAATTGGTACCAATAAGTTGTAAACTTTTTAATTTGATCAATTTAGTCCTAAACATTTTTACATTGGTACCAATTCAGTTCATCGGGCCAATTTAAGTCGGAAATTGCTGACGTGAGTGCCGACGGTCCTACATGACACCACTAGCGCCAATGTGGACAAATTTTATAATTTGAAATATTTTTTCAGATTTTTTTTTAAAATTTTTTTTCCTTTTTTTCTATTTTCTATTTTTCCTATTTTCTTTCTCCTTACCCCTTGGCCAACGAGGTCGCTAGCTGACCATTGCCGAGCATAAGTGAGGGTGCAGTGGCCCTCACCTAGATCCAAGCGAGGGCACCACGCCCTTGCCTGCTACAAGCGAGGGCATCAAACCCTCACCTAGATCTAAGCAAGGGCCACAACGGCCTTGCTTGAGGCATCATAGCCATCGCCCGCCACAAGCGAGGGCCTTCACGCCATTGCCTATGGCCAACGAGGGCACAAAGGCCCTCACTCTTGGTCGACGAGGGCCGCCGCGCCCTTGTTGGCCAATAGGCTAGGGTTTTAGCCCTCATCGGCTAACAAGTAAGGGTTTTGATCCTCGCCTGGATCGAGCGGGGGCCGATGCCCTGGCCTATGGCAAGCGATGGTCGGCTAGTGACCTCATCGACCAAGGGGTAAGGAGAAAGCAAAAAAAAAAAGAGAGAAAAAAAAGAAAAAAATATTTTAAAATTATAAATTTTGTCCACGTTAGCGCCGGTGATGCCGTGTAGGACTACCAATGGCCACGTTGGCAATTTCCATCCTAAATTGGCCGAATGGACTGAATTGATAATAATGCAAAAATGTTTAGAACTAATTGGTCCAATTAAAATATTTAGGACTAAATTGATATTAATGCAAAAATTTAGGACTTTTCTCAAGAAAGAGTAAGGCAATTGTTGCTTTCAATGAAAATGATATTTCAGAAGAAGTCTATTAGAAACGTTAAAAGGCACCTTTCATCAGTGAATAAGGCTATACATTCAAATATAATTAATGGACACGCAGACCCCTAGAGTGCCATAACTTGGCACAAAATGACACTTAAGTGCCATAACTTACGAAAATGACACTTAAGTGCCAAAATCGGAGCAAAATGGATTACTTGAGTGTCAATCCGGCTAAAATCCGGCCAAGATGCTGACGTGTCAATTTTCCGGTGAAATAAGTGTAAAACGGCGTTATTTTGATGCTGACGTGGCAAAAATTAATATAGAAATTAATTAAATTAAATTTATTTAAAACATTTATAAAAAATTACAAATATTAAAAAATTAAAAATTTAAAAAAATTATTTAAAAAAAAAAAAAAGGAGGTGACCTCAACCGTCGCCGTCGGCAAGGGCCGACGACGGAGGGGGAGGGTTGGCCGGGGTTGCCGGGCCCGGGCCGAGGGCTAGCGACCTCGACCAACCGGTGGCGAGGGCCCGCGAGCCCTCGCCTAAATCCGGCGAGGGGGAAGGAGGAGGAGGGGAGGCAGCCGGCGGCTAAGGAGGAGGAAAAAAAAAAGGGGGGGAAGGAGGAGGAGAGAGGTAGCCGGCGGTGAGCGTTGGGGCTGCCGGCCCTCGGCTAGGGCTCGGTGGCCTTGGCCAACCCTCCCCCACCTTCCGGTGACGGTGGGGAGGCGGCGGCAACGAGGGCTCGCCCTCGCCCACCGGCCGCCTTCCTCCTCCTCCTCCTTCGTTTTTTTTTTTTTTAAATAAATATAAATTATATTATTATTTTGTTTTAAATTTAATTTAATTAATTTTTATATTATATTAAAATTCAAATTATGCCAAAACGACGTCGTTTTGGCCGTTTTAAGAGCTCTATTTTGGCCAACTATAGAAACGATGTCGTTTTGGATGAATTAGAGCTAAGTTAGCTCTCCGACGAGCCACCTTGGCGAAAAATATTAATATTTAATTGCCATGTATGATTTCCGGCCGGCTTCGCCGAAGGTGGCACTCAGGTGTCCCACTTTTCTTAAAAAGTGGCACTTAAGGGCGCGCACGACAAAATTTCTATTCCAGAAATTGATTTCTCAATTTTTATTCCCCGAACAAGTTTCTGAGCAAAGAAACCCATTTGATAACGACTCAAAATTTCTATTTCTGGAATAAAAATCCGTTTGATAACAGAATAAAATTTCTATTTCTAGGAATAGAAATTGATTAGATAACAACATAGGAAATCCTCAAATACAAAATAATAGTTGAAATAATACTAAAACAACATAGGAAATCCTCAAATACAAAATAATAGTCGAAATGATACTAATACATTACAAAAGTTGAAAATACAATTTCATGGAATTTCCTATTACATGTGCTTACGTTTCCTATTATGTAATATTTTCTTTCGAAAAATAAACAACGTGGCAAAAAAAAAATCAATTGAAATTCAATTGTAGTGAATATGTCGTTATGTTTTTGCTGAAGTTGATTTCACATTAATCAAATAAGTCTAATGATAGCCATGATTATAATAGTCTAATCTCCTAAAAAAAAATCCTAACTTCAAGTCTAATTCCAATTTCTTTCCAAATTTTGTTAAAAAAAAATCCTCACCATGTTAAAAAATCGTCACCAGTTTTTTTCAAAATTATCAACACTAGGATTATTTACAAATTTATTATCAAAATCTGTATTTTCATCAACACTCTTACAAAAACAACAGATTCCTTATTAGATCTCTTTTTACCCACGTCTTGATAAGTGAGGACACTATATAAAAGAAAAACCGGATGAAACCCTAATGATTTGATCCCTTTTTACCGCCTCAATATGAAGTTTATGATTAAAAAAAATAGTTAACTAGATAGAGCCGTCGTCTGGCGTACTACGGAAGAGTAGGTGAAGAAAGACTCGTTAGATATGAATATGGCAAGTTGACTATTACCATGCATGAAATCTCTTGCGTGCTTGCGTGCAACAAATGAAGCCTTGTTAATTCAATTCCCACCATTTGGCCCAATGGTTAAGATTTTCAATCAACATTGATTGAAATGATTATATTAAAAAATCATTAAAATATTTTGGACTAAATTAACTAAATTGAAAAGTTGAGAAAAAAAAATTTCTATTTCTATTTCAGAAACTGAGAAGTTAAAAATTTCAGCTTCTGATTTCTTCGATTTCTCTATTTCTGGAATAGAAATCTGTTTCAGAAATAGAGAAATCAAATTGCGTTACCAAACAGATTTCTGTTCCAAACCTGTTCCGGGGAACAGAAAAACAGAGAAATCGAAAAACAGAAATTTTATCATGCGCGCCCTAAGTGTCCCTTTGTGCCAAGTTATGGCACTTGAAGCATTCTTTTGCCATAATTAATGTGTTGTGGCAATAGCTATACTTCTCAAAGGTCTAGTCCAAATATAATTAATGCGTTGTGGAAATAGCTATACTTCTCAAAAGTCCTATCACCCCTCGTGTTATTCAAAAAGGAAAAAGAAAAAACGCTAGGCTTATTTGTCCCTCTTCGGATATACCATGTCTTAATGACCGGTTCAATGTGGACTGAGCCCACAAAAAAAGTATTTTGAGCGAACATACGAAGTGATGACCAACTCAAGTGGATCTTGCTCATTTATAACATCACAAGACATCATCTTTTTCGACGTGGGAATTGAAATACTATGTGATATGTCTTGAATTTCCCCCATTTACCTCGCAAGGGGAACACTATCACAGTCAAGCCCCAGAGTGGCCATTTCAAAGAAGCTGTTTGATTCCATCTCACCATTTTGCACTTTCTGGCTTGCCACGTCTACGGCTAAACATTGCTTCAGTTCAGCCAATATATGAGTCATGTCTCGCCTCTGAATTGCGGATAGTGGCTTACATGACATTGCTATATCCATAGCTTTTCAAGCCGAGCTTATGTTGAACTGTCCGTTTAACCTTGGGTCTCCAATGCTCTCCCTGTCTGCACTTTTGATGATTGGAGTCACCCACTGAAGTATGTGGATGTTACCCTCTTGGGTTCTTAGTGAACATTCACTTCCTCTCTTTTCCAATTATTTTTTATGTTTCTAGAGGAAGTGAACCACTAATCTCTAGAATGATACAAAGGGATGAATCATTAATCTCTAAAATGATATAAGGAGGAGGGTTGAATCGCTACAAAAACAAAGTATATTTTCTTTATTGAGTTTCCGATCTTTCTCCACAATTAAAATTTGAACTTTTGTTGTGTGCGCCCAGCAAGTGGTATCGAGCAAAAGGTAGGAGATCGTAAACTCAGCGCTCAGGAGACATGGTGCATGAAGACAGTGGTCCAAAACTATTCTACGTGAGCAGGTGGTCCGGGATCGGAGCGCCAGAGTTCGACTAGTGCATAATCAAGGATTGTAATCAATTGATCTAGGACCAAGCTTACTTGGTATAATGTTGGGCATTATAACCAAGTCATGCTCATGGATATTTCGAGTTTTTTTAGCAGCATTGAAAGGCTCAACAACCCCGATGGTAATAATTAGAGTATCCGCGTTCATATTTACCTGTTGGGTCAAGACTTAAGAGATATTGTTGGCAATAGCAACACCACACTATACATAGATGATAACGAGTTGAGAAAAGCAGAAGATAAAAGTTGGAATTGTGCTTTATGTTCTTGTAGTGATTGTTGAAGATGAATTATTACAAAACATCGATAAGGTGATGACTCTGAAGGAGGTGTGAGATGCCTTGCAGCACGGTTTGCAACAACAAATGATGCCAAGCGGCAATGTTGGAGAACAAGTTATTGTCAATTTCACAACAACGCATGATGGTGAGTTAATAATTCTCCAAAGTTAAATCTCTTTGTTAAGAAATTCTAAAATTGGATTCTCATAGTGCCATGTCCAAGATAAGGATAAGGAGAATTATTATTCATGGATTATGATCGGAGTATAATGATATTGTCATGGCCATCCGTAGATAGGCACAAGACCCAGCTCTTACTGATCTAGAGAATATACTGGCCAACCAAGAGGCTTTAAAGGAAAAGTTGTTTAAGGTCTTAGACAAGGATGATAAAAGTGCACTACTTGGTAATAAAGGAGTGTTCAAGAGTAAGAGGAGAAATGGATCATGCACTGAAGATCAAAAATAGAAAAGAAAAAAAAAAAAAGTCACCGAAACTATCAAAGAACTAGAGAGAGCTCATTGGGATCGAGGAAAAGATAACAAGAATGAAGATAAGAACGGATAGAGGTGAGATGGTCATTGCTAAATTTGTGGCAAAATTGCTCACTTTGCTAGGGATTGTCGATTAAAATGATCATAAGGAAATGTTGCAGCATCTACCATGAAAGAAAACAAAGTTAAGAAGAGTGAGATTTCCAAGCATCTATTGTGGTAAAAAAACGAATAGAGCTCACAGCCTTCTCTATCACAATGTTAGATGATGCGATGGCTTTTGTCATGGTAAGTTTAAACTAATCAATTATGACAATGATTGGATAGTTCAGTCATGATGTTTAAACCATATGGATCAAAACAATCTATCCAACATGTTTGAGTATACCAGTAGATGAGTAGTAGTCATCGCAAAACCAGACAGTGATTACATCCAATTCAGTTGACATCATATTGATTAGCAAACCACGTGTATCACGTGCCTGGATTGAAAAAACCTATTGTTGGTGTCACAACTTATAACTCGAGAAATTATGTGGTGTTTCACCTGAATGATTTTAAGGTGCACTGTAGTTTTAAACCCACTAGTAGGTTGATCATGGAGGGGTGTTGACTGAAGTTTATATACATGATGTCAGCATAGACAACACACATGGAAAAAATCCAAAAGAGCAAGACACCCAATTGACATGCTCAGCGTTGACACATAAATTATCATAAGTTAAAGGTGATGATGGAGAAGGCTATGATAAAGGGTCTCCCCCAATTAGATGTTCGAGAAAACATAATATGTGTCTAGTGTCAACATGGGAAGACACATCAACTTCTGTGTGAGGAGTTCCAATACCAAGTCAAGACTCCTCTTGAACTCATCCACTCAAATGTATTTGGACTAGCAAAGCAACATATATTTAGATGTCAAAGTACATGACAACGTTCAATGCCAATTTCTTTAGGTATGTTGATTTTATAGAAAAAATGTAAGGAGTTCAAAAAGAAAATACAGAAAAAGAATTCAGCAAGCAAATATGATACCTTCGTCCTAATAATGGGGAGATTACACACCGCATGAGTTTACATAGTATTTGCAAAAGTGTAAGATACGCCAACAATTTACATGTCCAAGTACAACACGACAAAATAAAGTTGCAGGAAAAAAAAAGAAAAAAAAAAAAAGAAAAGAGAATGGGCATGTGGTAGAAACCTATAGGAGTATGTTTCATGCGTAGAATGTTCCACAAAAATTTTAGGTCAAGGATATTAAGACAACAACGCACGCGATCAACAAATTACTCCAAACAAGTCTTGTTTTTATGACATCATATGAGAAATTATGGAATTGCAAGCCCAAAGTGAGTCACTTTAAAGTATTTGGATGTGTATATTATGCATTCATGCCTAATCACCTATTATTGACACTTGATTTGAGCCGACAAGCCTGGTTGAGGTAAAAACTTGAGATTAGAGGTCCCTAATCACGACAGATCCCATTTCTTGGCAAAAAAAGAGACATTTCATTGTTTTCTTAAACTTTTTCAAATTCCATTTGCATTCAATCGAAATGCAGGCATTGATTTCATCAATAATCCTAGGTTGACTTTAGAGTTGACATTTTAATCATACCTTAAAGTCAACTCTTCGTCAACATTCTTTCAAAAATTTGAAAAATCAAAAAATCATCAATTGAATTATTGGCCAGCTTAATTAGACACTCAATAACTTTTTTTTTTTGAAAAACGACAGAGAGGTGGACTTTTTGACCAAACTAAAAATTTTGACCCCCAATTGGTAACATTCAAAATCCATTGATTTCTAGAGAGATTTCTAGAGTAATTTCTTTAAGCCAATAACTATTTCATCGCTGTCATGCCTAACGGTATTGGAGCATACGCTTCGGGAGCACTCTTGGACTATGGTTGATGGACATTTAATCCAGAAGTTGTAAAGCATTGAAATCTTAAGCCAATTTTGAGAATTCGAGCTTGAGACGGGTTAACCAATTTTTGAGCGTCATTTTAGGCCCCCTATCTATCCTTCATAGGTAATGCCAATTACCCCAATTGGAATCCAATTAAGCCAAATTTACTCAATTTCAATATCAATTTTGGCAAAATCTAACTTGGCATAACTTGACTAAAACGGCGAATTGGGATCAATAGGGTCCAGCCGAGTCAACCCAGTTGACCCATTCCAATTGAGCCCACTTGGACCAAAACCCGATTTAGCTAATTGGGTAGAGCAAGGCAAGATTGGCCAAACCCATAATACAATTCAAAGCAATTGGGATCCCACAAGTTAATTCGGTTGAACCTAGTCAACCGGCCTCGAACCGAGCCATCCAAGTTTGACCGAATAGGACTCGACTCCTTGGGCCAAAGTCCAATGCAATCCCACTTGGCCCAATTAACGAGAACAGCTCAGCCCATAGCATAAAGGGAAAAAACCACAAAAAATCTCAAACTTTACTTAATGTAACAAATTTACCCTAAACCATTTTTTTGTGACCCACAAAATCTCATACTTTGCCAACTGTGATATATTTACCCCAAACTCTATGGCTGAAAGGCATTTTTGTCTTTAACTTTTTTTCTTTTTCTTTCCTTTTTATGTTTTTCCTTTTTCTTTGCCTTTTTTCTCCCTTTTTTTCTTCTTCTCTCTTCCCTCTGCCAGCCATTGCGAAGGGAAGCCAAACTTAGGTGAGGACATCCCTCAGCTAGGTTGGGCGAGGGCAGCCCTTGCTGACCTAGGTGAGGACAGCCCTCGCCTACGTCGCAACCCTCGCTCGACACAAGCGAGGGCGGCTCTCACTTGGGCCGAATCTGGCGAGGAATGCCCTCACTTGACGCTGATGAGGTTGCCCTCCTCGAATTCGACAAGGCTGCCTTCGCTCGACGCTGGTGAGGGCTGTCCTCGCTCGATGCTGGTGAGGGTAGCCCTCGCCTAAGTTTGACTTCCCTCTACCATGATCGACAAAGGGAAGAGAGAAGAAAAAAAGAAAAAAAAAAAGGAAAAAACAAAAATGCTCTATAGTTTTGAGTAAATGTATCATGTGGATATAAGTTTGAGATTTATTGTGTCATGAAAAAAAGTTTTAGATAAATATGTCACAATTAGCAAAGTTTGGGGTTTTTTGTGTCACAAAAAAAAGTTTGGATTAAATTTATCACACTAGACAAAGTTTGAGGTTTTTTGTGGCTTTTCCCTAGTATAAATTAGGCAAAATTGAGACATGCAAGCATCCCCAAGCTGAGCTGGGTTGACCCAATTGGGTTTGACCCATTGGGCCGAAGCCTAATAGGGTCATTCGACCCAATGGGCCGATCAATTCCAGGCCAGCCCAGCCATGGCCAGCCCCCTCTCTCTCCATGTCATGAGAATGACAAAAATGCCATTACAATTAATCACAAAATTATTTAGACAAGTCATCAATCTATGTGAAGGCGAATCTTGGCCATGCATTACCATTTAATTTTAGCCTTCTAACATGACATGTCACCCATTTATGTCATTAAAATTCAGCTCAAAAGTGGCTGTACTTATTAGTCCTCTAAAAATGCAATATGTGCAAAACTACAATATGATTCCAAACTCGCTAACTAGGTAGCATTCCTACGAAATACTATAACCTCTTTGAATACATAAATCCGTGTGATTAAAGAGGTCTCTCTTTATCATTTTAGAATCTTGATTCCCACGGCAAAATTATTAGAGAACTTATAAAAAGAGCAAGTATCTAGCATACTAAAGAATGGAAAACTATAGATCAATATATCTCCACTATGATTATGATTGAGCAAAAAAGAACCCAAAAAAAAAAAAAAAGGAAAAACATTAACACGTCATCCAACTTCTTGAAGAACACACCCTTACCTTGGCGGTATATATCACATGTCTCCTCACCTAAGGGTCTGAGATGAGACTCGAGTACGCGATCTCAAAACAAACTCCTCACTGTCATACAAAACCTGTAGATCAATTTCCATAGTTCATCATTCATCCCTGCCATTAAGATAAAGGGGTAAAACAAGGAAGAAAAAGTAGGGGACAGACGTCATCAGTATCGACCATGGGGAGCTTCAAGCGAAAGGGCGGCTTCTCCGGAAAATTCAACGGCAATTATATCTATCCACGCAAATTACTGGAAGAGACTATTACAAAATAATTCAATTGAAACATAGGATCGACACAAATCAACAGCTCCCTGAACTAACGTGAAATAAAATCAGTCTATTTCCGTACTAACTTCCGACATCCCGGAAAAAAACACCGAGCCTTTCAAATAAAGAAGAAAGAATCCTAACTGTGTCATAACTGTGTCGTGCCCTCGCATAACCTCGGATTTCTCACAAAGAGTGATCGAAGACAGCTTGGTTGAAAGGCCTGACGGCAACCAAGTCGTAGCTCTTGAGAATGGGATTCACGGAGTTCAGGACCTGGGCCTGGGAAACGGTCTCGGCAAAGACGGTGAGGCGCTTGTACTGGCGGAAGCCGGAGGCAAGTTGGAGGCCGAGGAGGCTGCGGTGGAGGGAGACAGACGAGGAGAGCGAGGGGGCGGCCTTCAACAGATAGAACTATATATCTTTGCCTGCGTGCGATTGAAGCATGGTTACGTGCATTTTGTACGTAATCGAGGGGCAGGTCAAAGAGTTCGAGGCACCTCCAATGTCCCGTCGCTCAAAGAGTTCCAAGAGTCCAGATTTTAACCGATAGATGCCATCATCATCAAGATGTCTTAGTTCCAATGCCGAAACGAAGAGCACCCCGTTGCCAGTATTGACAAGACACTCTTGTACATAAAAATTAGCTGATCACCTGATGAAAGAGTCCGAGGCACCTCCAATGTAGCGTCGCTCAAAGAGTTCCGAGAATCCAGATTTTAATCGATAGATGCCATCATCATCAAGACGTCTTAGTTCCAATGCCGAAATGAAGGGCGCCCCGTTGCCAGTATTGACAAGACACTTGTATATCATCTACGGACGACACGTACATGATTTCTTCATAACTATGACGCGAGTAGTTTACCGCGGTCCAATAATTAACATCAATATATTGGTCGAATGAAAGAGTCTGATTCTGTTCATCATAGTTTCTATACCAAAACGTTGCCCTAATCAAGTAGGTGTTGTTCTTGCCTTGGTTTGGTTTTAAACTGTAACAATTTCTTGCTCCGTTAGGAAAACTCCTTAAATTCTTCAATAACTATTGATCGCCATCATATATGAACTTCGTGGAAATCTGCATGTTTTTTCCAGAGTCTATGAACCCTTCATCGGTTTCATATGTTATGCCGGTGTCATTGTCGGTGTATGGATTAGTTACTCCACAATCGATATTGCTAAAACCTTGTATGATTAAGGAAAAAAAAAAAAAGAACTCGGTGAAATGGAAAAAAAAAAAAATGATTTGTCTTATTGGACCATTGGAACAAGTTCAGTGTATCCCGATCATTCGCACAGTCCAATAGTTATTGTTTCTAACGCACCTATGATTTGACGCTTAGATCAAATGAGTCTGAATATAAAGAAGAGACCATTTTGTTTCAATAGAAGGTCATGACTAATGGAGTGGTACAGACAATAAGATGGCCAACATTTCTTGACCTCATAGATGGGACACTAACATTGTACGAAGCTTAAACCACAAGACAGGAAAAATATCATGCTGTGTTGGGGAGAAAGGGGAGAAGAAAATTGGGGTCGAGGATGTCCACAATTTAGACTTCTCCTCCTCTCCCATCTTATAAAAAGTCGAATTTGTTCTGGTTGGAATTCGAGTGGGCGGAAGACGACTTACCTTTATCCGATGCGCAAATAACAATTAACCCCGGAACGAACGTTGAATTGCAGATGAATCATGAACAAAAACACTTCACGTCGGTCTGAATGCAATCATGAAGAAAGCACCCGATTTCCACAGCGTAAATGCCGATTGTTCTATTAAAAGCGAAATGGAATGCTTTCTCTCTTTGATGGAAAATGGAAAGGTAAAGGGGAGGAAATTCTGAGCGTAAATTCTCCAAACCATGCCAATGGATGTCTACAAAAGACTTTTATACAATTCCCTATATACCCTTTCAAATGGTGTCTTTCCATCGTAGCATATCAAAACGAAACGGTGCGGTCCAATCGCATCCCATCATGGACGTATTAGCTAAAGTACAACAGTTTTGAGATTTTCACTTGAATTTCCCCCTCCTGTTTCTCTCCTTATAGTCCAAGCAAATAATGCAAACTCTGAATCTTTTAGCATCTCATGCAAACTCTTGGAAACCGAAAAACTTTTCTCTTAGCATATCATGCGAACTCAAAAACTTTTCTCTACGCAGGCGCGCATGCATGTGAGAGAGAGAGAGAGACCGGGAATCTGTTGGGCTTGAACCACAGGGACTAGTGCTGAAGCTAAAGCAGCAAGCAATGCAAACGAGAAAGCTGTAATTGATCTTGCTATTGTCATGGAGCAGTGGGATCGTCGAAGAGAAGTGTAAAGAAGATATGCATGCACGCCTTATATTTGTAGCGTGAGCTCTCCGTTCAACCGACATCATATAATGGCTATAGACCAGTACATTTCGTTAGTCTCATCTTAATGTCAAATTACTAAGAGGAGCGGAAGTAACATGCAACCTCTTGTGGTGCTCGTTCGCCCCCGTATTACTCGCATCTTGAATTTCCTTCAGTCTATAATTAACTGAGTCATGGCTTCAAGCAGACAAAGGGCCCGTTTGGTTCGGCTTTTGGGGAATACCTTTGGCCAAATGCAAATATCTTTATGCTAAAGGGGTTTTTGGGAATGCTCGGGTGTTTGACAAATTACACATTGGAAAATGGCTTGTGTGAAAATACCGTTTGGCAAAACTTATTATAAATGGGCTTTTGCTTTTAATTTTTTTTTTTAAAAAAAATATGAAAATCAAATCCGACGGCCGGCGGTGCCAGACGGCCAAATCCCGCCGTCCGGCGGCCGGATCAAGCGACGCCGTCGCCGCGACCTCGGCGCCCGGAGGCGCAGAGGCCGGATCCGGCCGTCCGGCGGCGATCCGGCCTCCGGACTGCCGGATCGGCGGCTCGAGGTCGCGCCGGCCAGCTAGATCTGGTGGCCTGAGGTCGCGCGGACCCGGCGGCGCGACCTCAAGCGACGCCGTCGCCACTGGGAGGCGCGACCTCAAGCGCCCGAGGTCGTGACGCCGATCGGCCGTTCGGCGGCCAGATCTGGCGGCTCGAGGTCACGCGGACCTCGGGCGATCTTTGCTTGGTCCGCGCAACCTCGGGCGACGCCGCCCGAGGTCCGCGCCGCCTGGGTCGGGCGTCGCGCCACCCCCAGACGGTGGTCACCGGCGACGTGCAACCCTCAGGCAGCGGCGGCGTTGGTGGCTGCTGGAGAAGCCCGGTGGCCGAGAAGAAAAAGAAAAAGACAGATGGGGAAGAAGAAGAAGAAGGTGAACAGTAGCGTGAACATTGAGCAAATGCCGAATGCTCAATGCTGCCCCTCCCAAGCATTGAGCATTGAGCATTTGGAATGCTCATATTTGGGCAAAGGGGCTTTCGAAAATATTGCCAAACACCAAAAATTTTCCCAATGGGGCTTTGGGGGCCAAAGCCCCTTTAGAATGCCCAACCAAACACCCCCAAAGACTTGCAGCTAGGTCTTCATCTGTTATACTCCTCACTGGCATGCAAAACTTATAGATCAATGTCCACAGTTCAGCATCCATCCCTGCCATTAAAATAAAACGGGTAAAACAAGGAAGAAAAAGTAGGAGATGTCAAAGAAAAGAAATCCCAACAGCATTGATTGTGGAACTGCTACAATTCCTTCACGACTTGGTCATCAAGTCAGATCATTTCCTTCCAAGAATACACCTACAATTCCTCCACGACTTGCTCGTCAAGACAGATCATTCTCTAGAGATTGTATCCCACAAAATCACATCCCTTGAAAGCATAGGGCTTAGCCAATATATTCATTGTGTTGTAGAGCAAACATGTGTACAGAAGATATTCTCTTGAAATATACAGAAAATATAAGGCAACGTTGTGCCTGAATCTTCTTCTTCTATTCAGCTCTCTTTTACCATTTTAACAAGGGACAGACCTCAATAACAGTTTTGACCATGGGGAGCTTCGAGCAAAAGGGCAGCTTCTCCGGAAAAATCAATGGCAATGATATCTATCTACGCAAATTACTGGATGAGACTATTACAAAATAATTCAATTGAAACATAGGATCGATATGAATCAACAGCTCCCTGGATTAACGTGAGAAGTAGTAGGAATAACTCCAATTTTGTTACTTTTCTCCATTTTTAAATAGTCAAGGATGCTTTTGAAGAAAAAATCAGTCTATTTACGTGATAACTTCCAACATCCCAGAAAAAAACATTGAGCCTTTCGATTTCCTAAATAGAGAAGAGAGAATCCTAACCGTGTAATGCCCTCACATTACCTCGGATTTCTCACATGTTTGAAAGACCTGATGGCGACCAAGTCGCAGCTCTTGAGAACGGGATTCGCGGAGTTCAGAACCTGAGCCTGGGAGGCGGTCTCGGCGAAGACGGTGAGGCGCGTGTACTGGCGGAAGGCAGAGGCGAGTTGGAGGCTGAGGAGGCTGCGGTGGAGGGAGACAAATGAGGAGAGCGAGGGGGCGGCCTTGGACAGATAAAACTATATATATATATATATATATATATATGCTTGTGTGCGATTGAAGCATGGTTACGTGCATTTTGTATGTAATTGAGGGGCAGGTCAATCAATAACGTTAAGTTCTTCGAGAGATTGCTTCTGATGGAGGTTAAAGACATGCTATTGATTGCCACATGCACATTGCAACGTATATTCAAGCTTTGGTTCTTATCTTACACTATATATTGGAAAAATAGTATATATTGGAAAAATAGTAGGCGGAAGAAACAACTTACCTCTTCAATGCTAAATAAACAAATTACCCAGGAACATACATTGAATCATGAACGAACGATAGACAATAAGATTTCATGATGGTCCTAATACAATCACGAGAAAAATATTCACGTTTCACAGCGTTAATGCTGATTGTCTTCTCAAAATAGATATGAAATTGCCTTTTATTTGTTCTTCTTTGATGGAGTGAGGGAGAGAAAAAGGAAGAGCGTTTTGTTTGAATCGGTCGGTTATCTTCTAAAGTCATCCTATGTATACTTTCTTTAAATGATAATTACTCATATCCCTTCAAATGGTGCCTTCTCAATCACATCACATGAAGACGAACCAGTGTCTTAATCGCACTCCATCATGGACGCGCCAACAAATTATAACATCTTCCGCTCAGACATGATGAACTTCATGGTGCTCTATAATGAATATAAGACATTCAATATTCATCTATTTTAGAAATAATTCATACTGACAAGAAAATCGTATGACCAATGAGTACACATGTATTTGAGAGCTCAAATTATGCACCTGTTAGATATGACATAATGGCTACAACCCAAAAAAAAAAAAAAAAAAAATTGATGTCTCATAGTATCCCAGACATAATTTGTTACATCAGTCGAAATATACCTACTCTTAAAGGTTATACTCTATTCTCATAACAACGTGTATTTACAATCATATCCAAAGCCACATAATACGATATAATTGATTGACCAGTAAATACATGTGATAGATGTAAAAACAATAATAATCTTCCTTTGCACGTATGTCTCTCTCCATGTTAGAACAATTGCTTTTCTAGACACGTTCCATAAAACCACATTTATTCATAACCGCCGGTAACATGTTAAAATAGCAATATTGATCTTTCACTTCTAGAATATAATCATAAGTAACATAAGCAAGAGCTCACACGATGAGTAAATAGAGATAATTTCACTTACTTTCCCTTTGCGATCATACAGTGCACATGTAATATGAATTACATGCTATAATGGATTCCTCTTTCTATAAGAGTATATGTCATTTATTAAACACATCAACTATATAAATCTTGGCCTAAACATAGTCATGTGCTTCTCACGTACTCATGTTTAGCACAAGTACTGTACTAGCTTGCTTTCTACAACGCTCAATTAAGTATTCACATCCGATATCCTACAGGCATACATGATTCGGGAACTATCATGTTCGGTTTTATTACATACAAATCACAGATCTTATCTTAACTTCAATCAAGACGATATATTATTTTATATACTAAATTCGCTCTTGTAGCATTTATAGTACATAACGTTTCATCTCAACATACTAACTATAACACTTGAGGTGATTGCTCGTGTAGGTGAGTTAATCATTACCTGCTGACATACCTTTCAATAGTATATGTGCATTTATGCTAATCTCATAATGGATTTGTATTATTGATAAAACATCAAGTCATTAAAGACAAACAACTACAATTCATATGTTCACCTATATATCGATCAATGATCCTTAATAATATTACATATCACATTCTACGTAACCCTAGTGACATCCTATGGGTGAAGAACACATTTCTAGGAATAGCCTTTGTAAACGAATCAGCAATCGTTCTATTGGTTGAAATGTACTTGAGGATTACTTCTTTTTGTGCTATTATATCTCTAATGAAGTTATTTTTTATGTCAATGTACTTTGTTCTACCATGATACTTGGGATTTTTCATTTAGGCAATGATTGTTTGACTATCACAATAAACCGTCACTGGTCTTAAAACCTCAATGACAATAGCTAAATTTTCCAAGAAACACTTTAATCATATTGCACTACGGCAAAGCATGCAATAAATTTTATCTCCATCATAGATAATGCGATACATATATGTTTCTTGCTATTCCAAGAAATTGCACATTTATTGAGCAAGAACACAAATCCAGAAGTTGATTTACGCTTATCAAGGTCTCTTCCCCAATCAACATCTGAGTAGCCTAATAAGCGTAAATCATTCCTTTGATAACAAAGACGATAGTCCATAGTGCCTTTCAAGCATCTCAGGATCCTCTATACTACTTTTCAATGTGCTTGATTAGAATTTGATTGATATCAACTCACCAACCTCACGGCATCACATATGTCAGGTCAAGTACACATTATAGCATACATCAAATTTCCGACCGTACTAGTGTAAGGAACAATTTCATTTCTTTCTTTTCTTCGAGAGTGTTAAGATACATCTTAGTAGTTAGGCATTCGCCTTGCATGATAGGAGTATTAATAGGATTACCATACTTCATATTAAAACGCTCAAGCATCTTCATTATATAACACTCTTATGATAGAGTAAAGAGTTTTCTTAATCGATCTCTTTCGATCTTAACTTCCAGTATATAAGTAGCTTCTCCCATATCATTCATTTCAAAATTAGAGGACAATCATTTTTTTATGGTGATAACTAAACCTTTGTCATTCCCAGCCAACAGTATATCTTCCGCATAAAATGATAAAATCATAAATTTATCTTCGAACAGTCTGATACATAGTGATTTTCTTTGATCATCATTAACTCAAAAGACATTATGACTTGATGAAAACGAACATACCACTTTCTAGATGATTGCTTAAAGCCATATACGGAGCGATGAAGCTTGCAAACTTTACACTCATGATCTTCAATTATGAAACTTATTGGTTGCTTCATATATATTTCATCATCTAGTTTTCCATTGAGAAATGCGGTCTTTCCATATATTTTATGTAATTCTAGGTCCAAATATGTGACAATAGCTAGGATAAGCCATATAGAGATAAACCTTACAACTGGTAAAAATATTTTCTCATAATCTATACTATCTTGTTGAGTATAGTCTTTCGCTACAAGACGAGTCTTATAATCCATCCGCCCTTCGCTTAATTTTGAAAATCCATTTATTTCCGATAACTTTGCGATTGGTGGCAGATTAATCAAGTGCTAGACGTAGTTTGTCCTCATTGACTCCAATTCATCTTCCATGGCCTTTCTCCACTCTTCCTTATTAGAGGATGAGAAAGCATCCTAAACAATCTTAAACTCGGTATTGTCTTACAAAGCAATTATAAATGCTCTCCCTTCAATCTTAAAACAACGATGAGAAATACTTTTATGTTACTAAACTCCTTCTGAATTCAATTTGCCAAGCGATGCAATACTCCCACTAGTTCTTGTATGCTGAGGTAAATCTTCGTTTCTCTCAACAACATTAATGGGTGTGTTAATAGGATTTTCCATCGTATATAGTTGGAAGTCTTTATCAATTTCACCTTTATTAGGAAAATCGTTCTTCAAGAACATGACATCCCGTGATTCCATTTTAGTCACACTTTCATTAGCTTATTCCCCTATGAATACACACCCTTTTGAGTATTTAGAATATTTTATAAAGATACATTTCTTTCCTCTATGGCCTAATTTGCCAAATTTATGGGAAAAATCATTACCATAAGCTACGAATCCCTAAGGTCGTAGATTGCTTAAGTTTGGTTTTCTACCAATCCACAATTCATAAGAGGTGGAAGTGATTGATTTTGAGGGTACACGATTAAGTACATAGGCTATAACCAATAGCGTATCTCCCCAATACGAAATAAATAGATTTGTCTGCGCCATCATAGACTTAACCATTTCCCATAGGGTTTTATTTCTTCTCTTTGCAACTCTATTTTGTTGCAGAGTACCAAGAATAGTCAATTGTCATATAATTTCCTTTTCATCATAAAGAGTCTTGAATTACTCAGATAAATACTCACGTCCGTGATCGGTTCTCAATGCTTTTATTATTTTGTTTAACTGATTCTCTACCGACACTATATATTGTATGATGCAATCTAATGCTTTTGACTTATAAGAGATTAAAAAAAACATAACTAAAATGCATGAAGTCATCTATAAAAGTGATGAAATATAAGACTCAATACCTCACCCTCACGTTTAATGGACCACGAATATCAGAACGTATGAGTTGCAATTGCAGTTTGGCTTTAGTTCCTTTATCGAATTGTTTTCTAGTTACTCTTTCCACTAGACAATATTCACATATGAGTAATTCAACATTAGCATGTGACTCTAAAAACCTTCTCTAGGTAATCTTTGCATTCTTTATAACCCATTGTGACTTGGTCTAGCATATCAAGTACTTGCATCAATCTCAACATTACTAGAAGATACAATTAAATAAAAACAACTATCAACATTAATATTATACACATTATAGTCAATGTCTAACACTAGAAAACCATTTAATATATGACCAGAACCATAATAAACTCTTCCAAACAAAATGTCAACACAATCACAATGGAAATTCAATACATAACCTAGGCTAAGAAGAATAATTACAGAGACTAAGTTCTATTGAATATCTGAAGCATAAAGGATATCATTTAAGAGTAGGCTTTGGCCATCACGTAAAATTAATTTACATGTGTTGATAGTCTTTACTTCAACTCTTGAATTGTTCCCAACATATGTCCATCTTCTTCCAAACTTTATCCAACAATACTTCATAAATGCTCATTGGTCTTTAACTACATGGTCTATTGCTCCTGACTCTACAGTTTATATTGGATGAGATTCAGTAAGCATTACAATGCTAGAAACGAAAGTATTATTTAAAATAATGGAGTAAAATGGTATCTCTTTCAATTCAGTACATTTATGAGTGAAATGACCCAGTTTGCCACAACTGTAGCACTCCATCTTGACCTTATTCTTCTTCCTACCATGCTTCTTTCGTCAAAGGTCTTAGCCTTCTCGGGTGTCTGATTAGTCTCATTCCCTTTATTATTGAATTGATGATTCTTCTTACGCTTTTAATCTGAGACTTTGCACGAACTTGATTCGGCAACATAAGCATGAGTAGAGGATCTTGCAGCTTCTAGGCGCTCATTCTCTAATTCCAAATAACACGTTATATTGTCAAAAGTGACAATATTCTCGTTATGCATCATGTTGATTTTCACATGCTCTCAACTCTTAAGAAGAGATCTTATAATAGCCTGAACTTGCTGTTCATCTAACCCGTTGACTTCATTTCACGAATCATGTTTAACATTTCTTGAAGATACTGTCTCATTGTTAGATTTGGGCGCTTTCGGTATGTGTCAAACTTGATGGAGAGTCTTCCCAACTTAGTGGCAGATGTATTCCCAAACTGATCTTTCAAGGAAACCTACATTGCTTGAGTTTTATCATAACCTTCAAACTCATACATGAGATCATCTTGCATACAACTCAGTAACATGATGTGAGCAATGCTATTTTTCTTTTTCCAAGCTTGATAAGCTTCTTAATCTCTTACATGTGGAGTTGAGATTCTATGCTTAGGTTCATCTATGGTGTAGTTGAGGGTTTCCAAAACATCTTGCTCCTCAAGGATGTACTGAACTTTTCGATACTAAATATCATAATTGTTACTGTTCAGCTTCTCACCATTATTAAGATCAGCCACAATGGTCTTGCATGCTGAAACCATAACCAATTGCTACAACAACATTGACATAATAAACGCAGAATTAATACTAGCACATCTTCACAGTAACACACATATTTAATTTGCAGTATAGACAAACTAAATTAATGATAATTCAACAAAAGACACAGAAACAAAAGTCCACTAAGTTCCCAATCAGCTTCTATGTACGATTGTTTTACTATCATTAACTAGTTTAATTTGCACAAATTTTAAGTTCTAGGTGAGAGCTCCTTTGAATTCTACCAATCTACAAACTCTCATTAGAAAAAATAATTACGTGACCTTATGTAATTTTCACATTTTTTTCTACTAATATCAAAAGGCATAATATGACAAACAATTATGCAGCAACTATAATGGAAAGTAAAAAAAATAAAAAAAATAAAAATTCAAGGCGTAATGAAAAATTATTTGAGTTTACTTAGTCTCAAAAAATTGCAAGCATGTTAAACAATATACATACTATCATCGAACCAAGCTCTACATAACATATATGTGGTCATTTTCATATAGGCTAGCTTTTGTATTTCCAAAACCATAAGGAAAATACAGGGTAAAAGGAATAAACAATGTACTTATACTCCAAAAATAAACGTACTTAGGATTCCGTATGCATTTTTATACCTTTAAAAGCCCCAAACATGTAAAATAACTATATCACAATGTATAGCACATTCATACAAATCAAACACCATCGACCACACCTTGATTAGACCCTCCATGCGTCGCTTGGGTGCCTGGTGCATATGGCGCATGTGCCAGTCAATCAATAATGCTCTTGGCTAGTTCGACCAATCCAACCAGCAAGCGGTCCTACCAGTCCAACCGACGATCAGTCACCGGTTGACTAGTCAACCAGGTCAGGTCATCAAATGGGTCGAGTTAGGTCGTTGGACGGTTGCCGACCGACAAACAGTCGGTGATGACATCATCGATGACGTCAATGGGTGGTTATCGATCATTTGCTGTCGTCATCAATGATGTCGCACATGGGGCACATGGAGCGCATGACGCCCACGCACAGCGGCTTCTGCTCACGCGTGTGGGTGTGTGCAACATTTTCCAGCGGCATTTGACCCGCTACTTTTCTCATCTCGATGAGTACTTTCACCCATGTATTCAAAAATTGATTTTGGCCGCAATTCTGAAAAATAGCCAAAACAGTACAGTCATTCACGACATCCAAACCCTTTCTTCACTTCGATTCGTTTTTTGACGATTCATGTTGCAATTTCCGAACAATGAACATCCGGATGATATGAAGTTCATCCTCTTGATTCCCATATCAAATATCAAACAAGAAAATTCAATGGAAAAATAAGGCAAAGATCATAACACAAGCTCTTATACTAATGTTGGAATAGGCGGAAGAAACGACTTACCTCTTCGATGTGCAATAAACAAATTAGCCGAAACGCACATTGAATCATGAGCGAACAATGAATGATAAGACTTCACGATGGTCCGAGTACAATCACGAGGAAAGTATTTACGTTCCACAGCGTTAATGCTGATTGTCTTCTCGAAGTAGAAATGAAATTGCCTTCTATTCGTTCTTCTTTGACGAAGTGAGGGACAGAAAGGGAAGAGCGTTTTCTCTATTGTCATCAGTCAGTTATCTTTTGAAGTCATCCTATTTATACTTTCTTTAAAATATAATTACTCATATCCCTACAAAGGGTGCCTTCTCAATCATATCACATCAAGATGAACCCGTGCCTTAATTGCACTGATTATGGACGTACCAACAAATTATAACACTATCATTTGGATGAGAACTGCACAGACTTCAGTGAATCAAGTCACCTTGAGATTGCTTTTTTTCATTTAATCATTTTCATTTTGGTTGTTCTCTGGCAACCATGTGGTTAGCGAGGTTCTGATCTTGAGATAGTGTTGAATAATCTGCATTCCATTATTCCAAGAAGAAAACATAGACCGATACAATATTCAGCGATCATTTCTTGTATAAGAACTGCCAATCAATGAGTAAGAAAATGATAAAAATCGGGAAAAGTGTCAAAAAAATCCTAAATATTTTGTATTTGTGCCAATTTAGTCCTAAAACTTTTTACTTAGTGCCGATTCAGTCCTTTCCGGCTAATTTTGGTCGGATTTTGCTAACCTGGCGCCGGCCTGTTGACGTGGCCCGATTAGTGCTGACGTGGACAACTTTTAATAATATTTTAATATTTTAGAATTTTTTTTATTTTTTTCACTTCTTTTTCTTTTTTCTTTTTTTCTTCTCTCCTCCTTCCTCCAACTAGAGGCGACGGCCGGCGAGGCTCGCCAGATTAGATATAAAATTTAAAAATAACTAAAAATTTCATATCTTATCTTCTAAAAGAATGATAAAGTGACGAATCACATATTGCTTGCCAACACCGCTCGCCTAAGGATCACCACCAAAATTATCTATGTTCATCAATTTTGACCATCACATTAACCGTTGCCTTTGACCACTGCAGTTGGTGATTGTGTTCCAGCAAGTTAGGGTGAAAAGGGACCTCAAGACGATCGCCATGCCAACTCTGCATAGATCCTCCTTTCCACCCTAGTCGCATACATGCATAACGTTGAGCCGACCTTCCACGATGATTCGGCTCTTCACCTGCTGGTCGATGAAGAATGGCCAGCACCCCATCAGTTTCTTGGTGACCAAGCTCTGAAGTGTTGAGTTCTAGCATCAAGAACGCTGCAACGGTACTGTGATGCAAAACCTCCTCCTGCGGGTATATCCCATGACGTACATCTTCTCCGCTATCGCCTCTCTTAGCCACCTTCTTTGGCAATGGAGCCTAGTCGTACAACCCACATGAAGTGGGTTCTGCTGTTCATGAGGCTGTCCAAAATTATGTGAATTCGTATCCATTGAGAGGCCTCATGCTCCCGGGGTCTACTTCCCAAGAGGGTTTGAGTCTCACGTATAGGAGGGGCAAAGTTAAATATGGGATTTTCAAATGAGAAAGATTTCCAAAGATTTTCAATCTTACGTAGTTGTGGATTTCCAAAAATTATGAAAGATTTTTTTCAAAAATTCCAAATTCTATCTTAAGTTGGGCCAAAGATATGATAAGATATTTTAACAATTCGAGGATATGTGAAAGATTTTCAATCTTCTTTATCCTATCATGTTATAATTCAAAGTCAGACGACTAAACACGGGATAAAGGTTCAAAGTCAACCAACCTGCGGATCAGTAGATTAGGCCAGCGTAGAGATTTGTAGCAAAGAAGCGGAGCAATTGCCATAGTTTTGCTCCATTTCGGCGCACGAGTGGCGCAGGATGAGCAAGTTGCACCAGGATTTGAGTCACTCTTTCATGTGATTTCCCCGCTTGCATGTCCAGCCCATTTTATTTGAGAATTTTTCATTTGTAGAAGAGAATCATGCAATCCCTAACATCTCGACCTGTATAATTTTCTGCAATATATGGGGAGCAATTATTTTCCTAGAATAAAAGGAAGAATTTCCAGTAATAGCGAAATCGATTCACATATCAAAAATTTGCCCAGGATCTGATTCCGTTTCGATTTTGTGGCCCGCGCGTAATCACAAAAGACCTTGATGATCAAGTCTGAATGGTCATCTAAGAGGTATGCTTGTTTTGATTGCTCTTGCTGCTCACCAAATTTAAGAAAGAAGGATTCGCCGTTGGTACTAATTATCTCTGAAATGGAGTGGAAGTTCAGATTTGAAGAACCCGTGAATTTGAGACCTTTGTATCAATAGCTTCTAAGACGCAAGCTAATCAACTTTGAGACAGTGGCCCCTGTACAAGAAGATTTTTGTCATTTTCTCGTTATCACTACAATACCAAGCAATTGCACCGGTTTTATCAACAAAACGTGAATCAACCAAGCATTCCTCTTTGAGAAATTATTAAAAAAAATTGACAAAGCATTCCGCTCTAGGAATAATTTCTTTGTGCAAAAGCATAATTGGATAGATTTGATCTAATGAATTATATTGTCACGTGATAATAAAAAAAAAATCATATTCACATCAGAATTCACAAAATAGAGCTATAGATATACGCTATCATTAACTCATGGGCATTAATTTGGTGATCGGCCATCGATCAATAACAGTGTCAAATTTGTTTTCGAGAGATGAGAATTTGCTTCTAACTGCAAATTGTGCTTTGTGGCTTTTGATTTGTTCTGCAATTATTTAACATTTACTAAGCTTGAAAACTTTCTATGTACCTCTCAAATATTATTTTAATATATGAATGGCATCTTTCCTATGGAAAAAACTCATAGGCATTAAATGCCATTCAGAAACCAGTAAATTATATCTGATGCAGTCTTTTTTGGAGCTTTGTTAGAAAAAGTCAGTTCGTGAAATCGGTTTATGATGTGAATACTAAATAACGATATGAATCATTTTCAATTAATTTCTTTGCTGACTTTGAACGTCTTCTAAGTCGACATACCTATCCTCGCGTGGTCCGTGAATTTATATAGGAGATAAGCTCTTCATTAACCATATGTGCATCGGCCATCAGATGGGATCGCCCTTCACCGTGAAATGCAACTCCACGGGCAATTCAGAATAAAACGATGTCCGTGTCCGACTCCACATGGTGAAGTTGAAGCTGCAAAAGCTTGAAGAAATAGTCATGGCTTCTTTGAATAAAGAGAAAATGAAGGAGGACATGCATGACGGTGATGGAAAACTGGTGATGATGATGAACGTCCGATTGTGTGAAGAAATTGTTTGAAGATGTAAATGAAGGAATCGACTAGACCGAACCGGCAATGCCCCTAGGGTATATTGTTTTGTTTTGATTCAACAAGGGCAAAAAGTACATATTATTTGTGGGAGTAATCTTTTATTTTACTAGTAATTTCCCGTGAATAATAGTTTCATCCTACACTGTAGTTAATTTCAATATATTAAGAAACTTTTGAGAAAGAAAATAAAATATTTAAAAGAATATTCCAAGATGAACAGGGCTGATTCCAAGTTCTATTGACCAGTAACCAACCATGCCCGACAATTGCTTTGAAAGAGAACAACAAAGTCGAGAAAAACGAATAAATATTGGATTAGAGGAAATTTAAGGACACACTATAAATTTTAAGGACACACACATTTTTATGCTTTTTTGAAACACTCTACGCACACAAAATTTCGAAAAACAAAACACTAATTTCAATTCCAATAAATTATGAAAAAATTTTGAAGGACTTGCTGTGTGATTTTGAGATTGTTAGAGGTATTCGACATTCAATAATAATTGAATATTGAACTAGACAAAAAAAAAAAAAAAATACTCTCAGATGTGCTATAGACTGCCCTCTCAAACACTGACGTCGACCAGAAAATACTCATGAGAAATTAATTGCTTAATGATATTTATTAAAAAATTACAGGATTTCACACGAATTAATTATGAGATATTCATGATTTTAAATAAAAGATACAATCTTGAAAATAACTGTCATAATATGGTGAGAAAAAATCAGTCGATTGCTGGTTGGTTACTTAACCTTAAATTTGAGCATTCTTTAATTAGTAAATCTTTTTTTTTTTAATTCAAAGTGCAAAAATTTCTTAGTTCCAATGGAGCCCCTCTTTTTGGGACAATAAAAATAATAATTTTTTACTTTATTACAGAAATATTCTTATTTCTGTACGTGCTATATCCGTCTACATCTTCGCCAACCGAATCTCGATCGTCAGATCAATTCAGCTCAGGATGGAGTCGAGTAGTCTGATAAGAAAAAAATAATATTAAAGCACCAAATTTTTAACGCTAATTAATGGGATATATGTAATTTTCATTATAGCTTTGCCCTGAACTCCTATTATATATAGATACTCTTATTATATATTGATCCACTGGTAGTATAGAGATTCTTTAGCGCCATACTTCCTATTTTGAAAAGGGTTTTTCACGTAAAAGTTCGTTTGTTTTCTTCTTCTTTTCTTTTCTTTTCTTCAAAGATTCGCGTTCCTAACGGCTCAATCCACTGCCAATGGGTAATTTGCTCGATTCCGACACCTCCGATCCTCTGTTTGCATGTTAAAACTTGCTTTTCATACGTTTTCTTCTCATGACTGAAGTCTCTGATTATTGCAATAACATCTTTTATGGCTTTTGGATTCTCTGAATTGCCGTTGGTTTGCGTTTTGTTAGGTATTCTCGTAGCTGTTGTTGGGTCATATGTTGTTTCGCTTGTAATGTCGAATTAAGGCGTCTGCTGATTTTTATCTCCTAATGGCAATTGCGAGGGCTGAAAAGTTTAAGGCTTTATTTTCCTCAGCCATTGTTTCAGTTCTCGAGAACCTGTAGAATAGAGCTTTAGTTATTTGATGTTATGACAGAGACTTTGAAGATTAAGAAGTTTCTTGGCAAGTACCTATGACGTTGATCATCTCCAAAGACGGGTTTCTAGAATGTTGTCGACACCGTGATTTAAGGGATCGACAGGGATTACTTCACTTCCTTAATCATTAGGAGACATATGTTCTCAATGAAATTATTGAGATAATAAAATCAACCTCTTGGTACTTCTTGCCATTTAGATACTTTTGCATTATGCAGGATCCAAGGTTTTCATTCTCCACTAAGAGTTTTTTATTGTTGTCGTCTACTCGAGGCAGAGTGTACAGGCTTATCATGTCACTCTCTTTTTGACTTGCTAATTTGAACATCTGTTTCCTCAGATAATTCTGGTGAATGTTTTTCTACTCAACTAATTGATGGTGATGGCACATTCAATATCGACGGACTGGAAAATTTCATCAAGGAGGTCAAATTGAGGGAATATGGCCTTTCATACGCCGTTGTCTCCATTATGGGTCCTGTTGCTAGTGGTGTGTATTTACTCCCAGTGACATTGCTTTGGATTTTGCTTCTCTTGCTAAATAGATAACAACAAAAGTTTTTGTAAGGGCTGTGAAGTGATCATGAAAAGAACAAATTTTCCCCAGTAACAGTGGCTCTCTTTACATATTATATGATATTTCAAGTTGCTTAAATTCAGTTTAATTCGTTGGTTCGCCGTTCTCCTTTTATTTTTACTTTCAGCAAAACCATTACCTGGACAGCACCACATTGCTGCTTTTGTTTCCATCTTCACTTATCTTTTCTTTTGCCTTCAGAAGAGTTTTTAACTTATTCTATTGTTGTGTATGATTTTTGGCAGGGAAGAGTACGCTATTTAATCATTTATTTGGCACCAACTTTAGGGAGATGGATGCTTCAAAAGGAAGGCGTGTCTACAAACCAACTGTTACCTCACTCTAATGAAGGATTTGGATTTGGAAAGTCTAAAACCAGTTTGATATTTTTCCAGGTCCCAAACCACCGATGGTATATGGTTGGCAAAAGGTGCTGGCAATGAGCTGTGTACTCTGGTTATGGACTTGGAGGGAGCTGATGGAATAAAACGAGGAGAGGTATATTTACTAGATGATTTTACATATATATAATGGCTTATTTTGTCCATGTTCAACTACTATTTTTATCCACAAGTGACTGCAAATTCTATATTTTTGTACATGTTGAAACATTAATTGGTGCATCAGTAGCTGCCGTATGATCTTTAACTTGCTTTTCCACTTTTGTATGTCTTTGCTTATCTTACCAACCCAGAAGATTGATTTATGTGTAGCTGATGCTCATTGAAACTCACCTAATTTACACTTGGTTTGAGTAAGCAGCAATTAGCAATCTCGCAGCTTCTTAACCAGTGTCATTTTTATTCAGGATACTACTTTTGAAAAGCAGAGTGCTCTTTTCGCTTTGGCTGTCTCCGATATAGTGCTCATTAACATGTGAGTCTTTTGCTTTGCTCTAGTGAGATACCGTTTCTGTCTCTGCCATGTTATCTACGAGGTTGTTATTTTAGTATTTTCCTAGTGCCTTTTCAAGCATCTTTTCATAGGTGGTGTTGTTTTATTGGCTGTGTACGAGCTGCCAACAGGCCTCTTCTGAAAACCGTATTCTCGGTATTTCTTGTCTTCTTGCGTTAAGATAAGCTAAATTTCTAGTTCTAAGAGTTGATGATAAAGTTGTGACTCTTCTTGAAGGTCATGATGCAATTGTTCAGCCCTCGGAAAACAACTCTGTTGTTCGTCATAAGGGATAAAACAAGGGTCGGTACCTATACTTAATCATGTTTCCATTTTAACTTGTGATGGTTTTTATCTGCTCATTTTGGTTATATGAGTTGATTTTCTTTATATGTTCACTGCCTTTTCTTTTTATGTAGACTCCTCTGGAATATCTAGAACCTTTAGTGAGAGAAGATGTGCAGAAGGTGAGGGTTGTCGCATTTTCGATTAAAAATCGACTTTGTAAAGTAGTTCCTGTTTTCATTTAGTATTTTCCTGCAGATATGGGACAATGTTCCTAAGCCACAAGCACACAAGGAAACTCCTCTCAGTGAATTTTTAATGTAGGTGCTTTGATGCTTGTATGAGTTCCTCTCAATAATTTGCTTTTGCCTTTAATTGTAGTAATGAAGTGACTCTTTTCTGCTGTTCAGGTTGAGGTTGTTGCTCTGTCTAATTATGAAAAGAAGGAAGAGCAATTTAAAGAGCAGGTATACCTACCTTGCACCACATGGAAGCATGTTTGGATCTAGAGTAGGATTGCCCATTTTTTTGTTAGCTTTGTTGTTGTGTTTTACAAGATTCTTAAATGCTGCAGTGGGCGCTATTTCCTTCACACAAATCCTGTACTTGAGTACTGTTTAAGACAAAACTTTGGTCCTCATAAGCATAAGTTTTGGAATATCTGTGGAAATGCCACTCATCATTGACAGCTATTTCTTATTTTGTTGGGGCTTATCATTGCTCAATCATCCTTATTGAGTTTGGTGATTTTCACTACTCCTGTTCCCTTTCTTAATCAATTATACTTTCACTTTGAGCTTTTGCTCTTTGTGGAATTTGGACCATTGGCTGCCAATTTGATTATATCTTTTATTTTTACTAATTTTTTGCCACATTGTTGAATTTCGTCGGATGAAAAGGTAGCCATCCTTAGACAGCGGTTCTTTCATTCTATTGCACCTGGCGGTCTCACCAGAGATCAAAGGGGAGTAGTTCCTGCTTTAGGATTTTCTTTTAACGCCCAGCAGATGTGGAAGGTCATCAAGGAGAATAAGGACCTTGACTTGCCTGCACACAAGGTGAGAGATTAATTGAAAAGCCACTGGATATATTGTTGATAAGGAGAATGCGAATGCTAATGTATGCATCATGCTATCCGCGTTAAGGTCGTAGTTGCTACCGAACGAGTAGTTGCTACCGAACGATGTGAAAGAATTGCCGATGAAAAATATTCCAGTTTTACTGAAAATGAGGTATTGATCTGGGTTCTTGCTGGACATTAAACTTACTTGTCTGTTTCGCTATTTTGAAATGCAAGCAGATGCATTTTATCTTACACATATTAAGATCGGGCTAACTCTTCTAAACATGTTAGGATTGGCATTTGATTTTAGTGGCTGCGTGGTCAGGACCAGTTCCTGGTTTTGGAAAGAAACTCAGTTCAATTATTGAGGTTCGTTTATCAAGGTAAGATAAGAATTTTATCTGATGAATTACACAGAGGGGGTGCAGAAACTGGATTTTATGTTTATTAAATAATGCAAGTATATTAAGGTTATCCAGTGCAATCGGCTTCATATTCTTACTTCTAAGAATGTTGCTTCTTTAAGTTTTTCCCGGCTTACATGAAGTGGGGGTAGGAGCATTTTCTTTTCTTGAAACAAGCGCATTTTATAAAGAGCAACCACAAAGGAAACCTCAGCTTATATGAAGTTTATATTGTTTAATTTTAGGTTGTACAAGTTTGCCTCTGTGATATATCTACAATCTGGATGTTGAGGTCTAGCCTGAGTAGATGATATATATATGTGTCGAGGTCTGGCCTGTGTGGATGAGATATGGCTATTCTGTTCAAGTGATCATTCCAGTTTGGAAATGGCCCCCTTCATTCACAATCTGAGTATTGTTTCAACCGGTTGTTCGATGGTTGCTTTCGAGCAATCATCTTTTCATTTGATTGATCTGGTTTCATGATAGTAGGAGAGTAATGGCTAGTTACAGTGTAGCAGTTGCCTAGCTGACAGCTTAGCTTAACTTGGCCATAGCTATGGACCCTGTTCTGTTTGCAATGTTTCCTTGCTTTATTTTTGGGTGAAGATTAAGTTCTATCGGGGTCAGAATTTGTCTATCAATATAAGTATGTTCTATTAATGAAGTTTCTTGTGCTCCTTATTAGGCATGAATCAGAGGCTGTATATTTTGACAAGAATGTTAGATCTTTGAAACGGAAGCAGCTTGAAGAAAAATCACTTCAAGTAAGAAGTTATGGGACGTTTTTCCTTGCTTAGAGTGCATCATTTTGGGGTTCCATTGTATGACTACCACTTCAAGCCGCTTGGAATGTGGAAATATTTTTCCTTTCTGACACATTTTTATTTCAGTCATGATGTTTTCATTTGAAGTTAGTTTACATAGAGAGACTGTCTGTTGAGGATATCTTATCATATGTTGCTTGTCGTGTTTTGTGTGATACGTCAGCTTGTACAACCAGCTTTCCAATCTGTTCTTGGACATATTCAGTGCGGAACTCTAGATAAGTTCAAGGAAGCATTTGATAAGGCTTTGAATGGAGGAGAAGGGTTTTCTGTGGCTGCTTATGACTGCACTCAGTTTTATATGGCTCTATTTGACAAAAGATGTGCAGGTACGGCAGCTTGTAATGCCTTCGTTTGGCCTAATGTTGTAAAGTTAATGCTCTGAAAAAGTAGGCCAAGAATGAAGGCTTATCGTGGTGCTTTGTCTTGTAACTGAGATCTTTTGTCGTTCCTCAACTCTTTCTGTATGTGCATTTGCACTCCCTTGGTGGCCTATTAGTTGTTTTACTTGTATCTATCAGAAATGAAGGTTTTGTGTCTGAGACTGGAGGCTGATGTGAAAATATGGTCTTGTTGGTAGATAACACACTGGGCTCCAAGGAAACTATTTGTAGGTTCATGCCATGCTTTACTTTCGACTTGTTATTGGAGAAATTTTACCACCGACTGTATAAGATTCATATCATACTTTGAACAGATGCCGTGATTGAACAAGCCCAATGGGATACATCTGGAGCACGGGAGAAGTTGCGGCGTGGCATTGATGCCCATGTTGCTTCAGTCCTGCTGCCAAGCTCTCTGAGCTTACAGAAGAATATGAGGTAGCATAATGAACAGAGATATTTCATCTGCTCTTGAGCTTCTCCTTTTTACAGATGGAGGGTTTTTCCCCTTTCACTTAATGGAGGTTGATGTGATCTGCACAAATTTTATTATGTTTTTACAGGAAAGACTTGATGAAGCATTGTCTGGACCAGTGCGAGCTCTTTTGGCTCAAGCTAATAGTGAAACCTGGTCAGCTATCAGGAAACTTATCAAATCGGCAGTGAGTCGGTTCTCTGGTGCCCTTTCTGGTTTTGACATGGATGAACAGAGCAAGGAAAAATTGCTCGTGGGTATCAAAGATCATGCAAGGGGCGTGGTTGAAGCGGAAGCAAGGAAAAAGCTCGACAAGTCCTCTCACACATGAAGGGCCGGTATGCAGTTTGTGATTTTCTCATCAGTTAGATTCAATGCCTCTTGACATCCTTATGAGCTTCATTTTCAATCCAGGTTTTTAACATTGTTCAGCTATGATGCTGACCATATGCAAAGAGTTTGGACAGGGAAGGAAAATATTCAAGCAATCACACAATTTGCTCATTCAGCAGTATGCAAAATTTATATGCGGCAAATTTTTTACATGTTTCTCCTGTTTCTTGCTTATGGATCTTTTACAGAAATGATTCAACGACACTTGCAGTCGTTAAAGGTGCTGTCTGTAATGGCGGCAGTGCGTTTGGATGATGAGAGAGATAACATCGAGAGAACTTTGTCCGCTGCTTTGCTGGACACAAAGCCTAATGCCACAGTCAGGAGCATTGCAACAGTAGATCCCTTGGCTTTCGGCACATGGAAAGAGGTGAGTTTTGATTTTATGGTGCTGGTTCAATTAATGCAGATATTTAATTTCTCGTCTCTTATGAAAATGGATGGAAGAGTTTAGGCCCCACTGTCCATACTAGTTTTGATGTTATCATCTGCACTTGTGAAAATTGGATTATCGTGTGCTAAAAGAAGGTGTCACATTACTGATTGACGCTGCCACTGTCCGAAGGTGATGCTGAAATAAGCCAATGTACAACCGACAAACTGCATAGTATATGTTATTGCTCCTTTAACTCAATATACAACAGCCTTTCATTTGCTGAGAGCACTTATTCACTGTTTAATTGCAGATTCCTTCATCAGAAACACTGATCGCACCAGATAAGTGCAAATCATTGTGGAGACAATTTGAGGCGGAGACTGAGTACATCATCACTAAAGCAATTTCTGCTCAGGCACGATACCTATATCGTAAAAGATGTTTAGTAGTATAATCGCCATTGTTATTATTATTTTTAAAATGCCATGTCATCATCCCTGCACCCCAACACACACTAACACGACAAAAAAGGAAAGAATGGATATTCAAGATCAATTCTAAGCACCGCTCCACATTTGCTTGCCACTTGACTTTGAGACGATCAACATATGATGGTCAACTTACCATCATAGGCGAACATCTGTGAAGTTCTTTCACTACTGGAGCTATTCTATTATTTGCTCTCTTCTTTCAGGAAGCGAAGAGGCGTGAGAACTTGCAACATTGGTTGGAAACTGTTGCGTTAGCTGTTTTGGGATTCGAAGGAATTAGGACACTTCTTAGGTATTTTACTTCTGGAGTTCTGCTTTGGTGTCCGATATATTTATCTTTGTTGCTTTTGCTTGACACTTTTTCTTCTTCTTTTTTTGGCGGAAGGGGACTGCGACATTTGAGGGGGAGAGGGGGGAGAGGCTAGGAGCTTTAAAGTGAGGGCGGTGGTGCTGCCTCGTCGTCTACAGGGGGAGAAAGAGGAGCATATATAAAATTTCATTTTTCTCGGTTTAGGTTGAAAGTGGGATTATTGCTTAACCCACTAAAACCAATATATATTTGGTCTTTTTTCTATGGAAACCATTTGGACCCATATTTTATAAAGCATTTTGTGACCCATATTAACAGCCCTAATCCTAGAATAATGTCACGTCGATAATTCAAGACCCTATTGTTGGGACCTAAAAGATGTTTGCACACAGAAAAGCCTTCATGGCTCTGTCTAATCTCGGTGTTTTGTGGTAATAGCTGAAGGACTTTATCCATTCGTGGATGTCATACGATTGTCATGCAATTATCATGAGTACAATTGATGTTGTAAGGCTAATTATTTTTTGTGGTAAAAGCTGAAGGCCTTTAGCCATTCGTGGATGTCATACGATTGTCATGCCATTGTCATAGGTACAATTGATATTCTAAGGCTGGCTATTTAGTGCTTTAAAGTTCAAAAAAAAACTGGTACAACTACTTCATAGATATTCCAAAAATTAGTGTCACGTCTTGCTATTATTGAATTTGGTCAATGGGCGTTGACCTCTTCTTTTTTTGTCATCGGTGCTTTGTCTTCTCTTTTGCCTTTACAATATTTATTCATTTGATGTCAGCAAAGAGATGCCTGGTTCATTACTTGAGCCCTAGGGAGTCTCTATCAATGTGTAACTTCGTAAAATACCAACCAGAAGATTCCAATCCATACTTATAGAATCTAAGCAAATCCTGATCTCCAAGAGAAAACCACCCAAGATCATCCTTAGTTGCAGCACATGTTGCACATGAACACTGAACTTCTCAAGATTAAAGGCCAAAATCACTATCTATGCATCCGATACCTGGTTCTAGAACATAAATTTTATCATACGAAAGATTTATCGCAAATAACACAAGGAATATGCAGGAAGTATTGTTGATAATATTTTTTACCATTGTGTCCTATCCACTACTAATTTTAACTATTGTGTCCTGCACATCTTCCCATTAAACATATCTTATCTCAATCAAGAAGTACTTAATGAAGCAGACTAGCAACTGCTAAGAAAAGTTTTCTCTAAACTTGTCATATGAAGAACAATCAAAAGGACCAGGCGAAGTAAACTGAATAGCACCTTCTGAAACGATTAGGGCAAAATGTAACGATATTGTAGCTGCTATATTCTGTTTGATGTGCCAAATATGAAGACATGTTTAAATACAACTGGTCATACCAAGTTACCAACCTGATCTTGTGTACAGTTAGTGCAGGTAACTGATGTAAGTTGTTCCTATTATCCATTTTCAGATTATGAAAGAGCACCAAGAGGTGCCTCTCACTAACAACCTAGAAGTTAGAAAAAGATATAAAATATATTGGAGACAGAGTCAACTGTGGAGAGCTACCGCCATAATGCTAGAAAAGGAAACCGGAAGTATCATTCCGCCTTCTGCCTTCTGTCACCATGATACACCCACAAAACAAAAATATTACAGGGAGACAAGAGACGTCCGACCAAAAAACTAAAAAAGAGACATACCCTAACATTCAGGATACTCAATAACTTCACACGTTTTCATGATCCCAGGTATCTAAAATGCCATTCTCATCAGAACTTCCTAAGGCAGATGAGTTGTCTGGAGACCACCGGAAACAAACGAATGTTCTAAGGGTGCATTTGGATGTGGCATTTCCAAGCCACTTTAGGCCTCCAAAGCCCTTTGGGCTAAAAATGAGTGTTTGGCAAATGTTTTTGTAAACCCCCTTGGCTGAAAGTCTGCCTTTTGAAGGCTGAAAACCCAAGGCATGGTCACCCCTGCCTTGGGCTTCTAGCATCCTCGCATAAGGAGGGGATAAGAAAAAAAAAATTATTCCCAAATTATCCTCGTTGATTTTTCAATTTTCCAATTTTACCCTCACTATTCATCTTCTTCTTCTCCATGAGTGGTCGCCGGCGAAGGGCAGGCAGTCACCGGCGACCGTCACACTCGCCGCATGGCGACCTCCGCGCAGAGGTCACCGAGGCCACGACCCATCTAGTCGTAGATGTAGTCGCGACCAGATGCAGTCGCAGCAAAGGTCGCGACCCTCAAGGTGGTCGCGACCAGATGCGGTTGCCGGTGACTGTCGCGCTTGCCACACTGCGACCTCCGTGCAGAGGTTGCTAGGGTCGCATGACCCATCTGGTCGCAGATCTAGTCACGACCAGATGCGGTCGCCGCGGAGGTCACGACCCATCTGGTTGCAGATTTGGTCACGACCAGATCTGGTGCCGGAGGCTCAAGCAAGGATAAGATCTACAACCAAATGGGTCGTGACCTCAGATCCAGTCACCGCGACCCTCGTGGAAGATCGCCCGACACGCCGCGACCTCCGCCGAGGCCACGTGATCTGGGTCCTGCGACCCTCCGGCAAGTGGCGCGTCAATTAGATCTGATCACCACGCCGCTCATCAGAGGGTCATGCAACCCTTGTGGACCGCCGGATCGCTCGCCTCGCCGGCGACTACTTGTTCTAGCCCGGCCAACTTTTTTTTTTTTTTTTTTTTGAATAACAAAAGGTTTTGCAAATATAATTTTCCCAAACACCATTTTACTCAAAAATACTTTACAATGGACTTTTACAATAAAATTTACCAAACACAATTTGCATTTTGGAAAACATCTTTAATTCAAAGGCCTTTGCATTTTTCCCAAAAATTTTCCCCAAAAGTCTTCTCAAAGCACCCTAAATCATGATGTTTTTCCCCTAAACTTGAAAAGGAAAGTGAGAAGATCCTGTTCCAAAATTAAGAAACCAATGATATTTGAATTGACTTTTTTGTGTCAACACAATGAAGATCGGCATGGTGAGCTTTCTCAAGCTGGGAAATAGACAACCGAAAGTTCCACCAAGTAAACCAATGCAAACAAACCATACTCAAAACCAAAGACTTCAAAGGACGACATCTAGGGATCAATAAAATAATTAGGAAGAAAAGTCCGACTCGTGAGCCATTTTTGCCGCATTTACATCGGGGCCTATGGGATGGGTCCAATGTTTAAATTGTGTCTGAAAAAGCCTTCCAAACTCATTTATGACTAAGGAGAGCTTCTGGGAGAGTGAGAAACGCCTTTACATAGATGCAGATGATTTTAGGTGAAGGAATTTTTAATGAAATTCGAATAGCTTTTTGTAAACACTATGTGCATACAAGCTAAAGAACTTTTTCGAAATAGCAAATAGTTTTTACATAAATGACTTTATGATAATAAAAAAAAAAAATTACAATAGAGAAACTGGCAAGTTCGAAGCTAGAAGCTTCAGCGACAATTGTCAAGGTCGTTTTTCCGTCATAAAGTTATTAGGTCGGGCGGACCTAATGTGACAAATCTACCTAGCTCAAGTTCCAAGTGTAACAGGTATTAAATATTGTCCAGTGTCTATATTTACGCAATAATTGGATCAATTTACTTAATATATGCAGCATACGCTAAACCCATACTCTTCTTCCGCTTTTCATTTTTCTTGACCGTGAAGCAATTATGAATCGCCGACTTTGGGACGAGGAATTAAATCGCCGGCAGACACGTGCATTAGGAATGTCCCCACCTCTTTTTGTTATTAAATGGGCAACGAGGATTTTAAAAGAAAAAGAAAAAGGGATAAGAAAATTGGAAAAGTAGTGAGCACACGTGTGGATCCACTTTAAAATCAAAAAGCACCCGATGGAGTGCAACGTGGACGGCGAGGATCGAGCCGTGATCCCGCGCTGGAAAGGGGCGGTGGTGAGATCCGCATCACACCGTCCCCGTCCCTTTTGGCATCATTTCAGAAGGGAAGAAAGTCGATGGACGGCGAGATGGGCCCACCGGATGGGAGTCGGCGGTGAGCGGCTCGATTAAAAAGGTCAGGGACAGGGCGATGACGCGGCACATCGATCGAGTTGATCCATCGGTTTTGTTTTAGCAAAATAAAATCCTAAATATTTCTCATTTTTTAAGCCGATTCTCGAATTTATTATGGCAAGCCAAGTGCGACTTTTCATAATTAAATTGGCTTAAAAGATAAATTCAGAACTCAATTAACTGAGAAATACCGTAAATGCTTAAATTGTAATTACCCTGACTAAAGTCCACAGGTATTTTTTGAACGCGTTTGAAAAGAAAATATAAACCAAAATTGCTTGTAAGAAAATGGAAATGTGTGCTTATTATGTTAATCATGGTATTTTTATTTATTAACGTGGGAATTTGGGGACGCGCGCATGCGCTTACAGTTTGAGTCGTCGTCACACATGCTATTTATGGAAAATCATTCAAGCCCATCCAACTTGACTTGCTATTGCTTTCCTAATCACTTGAGTGGGTAAAGAGAAAATTAAGGTAGAGTTGAGTGGGACTTTGGGGGTTGATTAAAAAATTAAAGGCTCGTTTACTTACATTTAATTAAAAGGATAATAGAACAAACGGTTTGCAAATTTTATTTCAATATATAATGTCATCCTTAAATTTTTTAATTTATGTAATGTCATCCCGAGATTTACTTATAATTAATTAAAATGGATAACAAAACAAATAGTTACCAAAGTGCTTACGTGCCAGCCCTCCCCCCATCGAGACTGAGAATGCACATGCTCCAGGCTGAGCTTTCCTCCAATCCGCTATTCTTTTTAAAAATATTTTGTTATCTTTCGCAAAGTTCCAAAATGTGAAAGTTATGATAAATTTGTACCTTTTGCCTTTGCTGAATAACAAAAATTGAAAATAAGATACTTGGGCCCACCTGATGTGGTGAATAATAAAATAAAAGTAATATACTTTTGGGCTCAATTCTTGGTTATTTGAGAATTACAACTCACGACATTTGATTTGGCTGATGCTCATTGAAACTCTCCTGATTTACACTTGGTTTGAGTAAGCAGTAATTAGTTTGAGTGGAAGTTGGACATTCTCTTAAACGCGCAGCTTCTTAACCGGTGTCATTTTTATTTTCAGGACTTTTATATTTTTTTCATTACGGGGCATTATTCTGGGATCAGTCCGATTACTTTTCTGGCGAGCAACGAGGTTGAAGCCCGACGTACTGTCACTGCTTCTCCTTCATCCCTCGTTGTCTGGCAGATCGATCGATCGGATCGGATCGATCTCCATCTCCGGCGGACCGAATTTTTCGGCATTCGATCGCCCGATCGGCCCTGCCGATCCGCCGCCAATGGGTATATTTGCTCGAAATTTCTTTGTTTGCGTGTTTAGCATCGAGTGCTCTCTTGGTTGCGAATTGCCATTGCAGTAATTGCTCTTTGGCTGTGTCCGATATAGTGCTCTTTATTGATGGAGATGGAGTATTCAATATCGATGGACTGGAAAATTTCATCAAGGATCATTAACATGTGAGGCTTTTTCAGAAATTCAGCCTTCCTCTAGTGACCATGAGATATTGTTTCTGTTTCTGCCATGCTATCTATGAGGTTGTTGTTTTAGTATTTTCCTAAACCACCAAAGTGCCCTTTAAGCATATTTTTCATAGGATGGTTATAATAGTCTTGTCCATGATATTGGCCGGGAACAAGCTGCCATCAAGCCTCTTCTGATGAAAATTTACTGTATTCCAGGTATTTCTTGTCTTCTTGCGTTAAGATAAGCTAAATGTTTAGTTCTTTTCTAGAGCTAATGATGAAGTTGTGACTCTTCTTGAAGGTCATGATGCGATTGTTTAGCCCTCGGAAAACAACTCTGTTGTTTGTCATACGGGATAAAACAAGGGTTAGTATCTATACTTAATCGTGTTTTCATTTTGGATTGTGATGGTTTTTATCTGCTCGTTTTGGCTGCATCTGGTAAGTTTTACCAATCTGAGTTGATTTTTTTTTTTTTTTTATGTGTTCACTGCCTTTTCTTTTTATACAGACTCCTCTGGAAAATCTAGAACCTGTCTTGAGAGAAGATGTGCAGAAGGTGAGGCTTGTCGCATTTCCCATTGAAACCGACTTTGTAAAGTTGTTCCTGGTTTCATTTGGTATTTTCCTGCAGATATGGGACAATGTTCCTAAGCCACAAGCGCACAAGGAAACTCCTATCAGTGAATTTTTAATGTAGGTGCTTTGATGCTTGTATGAGTTACTCTCAATAAGTTGCTTTTCCCTCTAATCATTGTAATGAAGTTCATCCTAATGACTCTTTCCTGCTGTACAGGTTGAGGTTACTGCTCTGTCTAGTTATGAAGAGAAGGAAAAGCAATTTAAAGAGCAGGTATACCTACCTTGCACCACATGGAAGCATGTTTGGATCTAGAGTACGATTGCCCAAGTTTTATGTGGGCTTTGTTGTTGTGTTTGGACAAGATTCTCAAATGCTGCAGTGGGCGCCGTTTTCTTCACATAAATCCACTGTTTGAGACAAAACTTTGGTCCTCATAAGCAGAAGTTTTGGAATATCTGTGGAAATGCCACTCATCATTGACAGCTATTTCTTATTTTTTTGGAGGCTTATCATTGCTCGATCGTCCTTATTGAGTTTAGTGATTTTCACTACTCCTGTTCCCATTCTCAATCGATTATATTTTGAGACGTGTTATGTTTCCATCTCATCTTCTTTTGCTCTTTTGTGGAATTTGGGCCGTTGGTTGCCAAATAGATTATATCTTTTTATCTGTACTAATTTTTTGCCATATGGTTGAATTTTCCTTGGACAAAAAGGTGGCCATCCTTAGACAGCGATTCTTTCATTCTATTGCACCTGGTGGGCTCGCAGGAGATCGAAGGGGAGTAGTTCCTGCATCAGGATTTGCTTTTAGTGCTCAGCAGATGTGGAAGGTCATCAAGGAAAATAAGGACCTTGACTTGCCTGCACTTAAGGTGAGAGTTAATTAATTGAAAGGCAACTGGATGAGAATGCTAATTAACACATCATGCTTTCCGTGTTAAGGTCATGGTTGCTACTGTACGATGTGAAGAAATCGCCTACGAAAAATATTCCAGCTTCACTGAAAATGAGGTACCGATCTGGTTCTTGCTGGACATTAAACTTGTTTGGCTTGTTTTGCTATCTTGCAATGCAAGCAGATGTATTTTATCTTACACATATTAAGATTGAGCGAACTCTTTTGAACATGTTAGGATTGGTGTTCGATTGAAAAGGCTGTGCATTTGGGACCAATTCCTGGTTTTGGAAAGAAAGTCAGTTCAATTCTCAACTCTTGTTTATCAGGGTAAGATAAGTAATTTTATCTGATGAATTGCAGATGGTGGTGCAGCAACTAGATCTTATGTTTGGTAAGTAATGGGAGTGCGTTAAGGTTATCCAGCGCAATTGGCTTGATGTTCTAAGAATGTTGTTTCTTTAAGTTTTCCTGGAATTTGTGAAGTGAGGCAGTAGGAGCATTTTTTTTTTCTCTTGTCAGAAACTCGTTCAGGGAACAGAATCACAAAGAATCATTTCTAAGCAAAATTCTCTCTAGAATAGAATGGCTACCAAACACACCCCTTACAGTTTAGCAGCTGCCTAGACGACGGCTTAGCTTAATTTGGCCATAGCTATGGACCCTGTTCTGTTTGCGATGTTTCCTTGTTTTGTTTTTGGGTGAAGTTGATGTTCTGTCATGGTTTGAAATTCATCTATCAATGTAAGTACATTTTATTTATGAAGTTTCTTGTGCTGCTTATCAGGTATAACTCAGAGGCTGCATATTTTGACAAGAGTGTTAGATGTCTTAAGCGGAAGCAGCTTGGAGGAAAGTTACTTAAAGTAAGAAGTTGCGGGATGTTTTTCTTTGTTTAAAGTGCATCATTTTTTTGGGTTATATTGTTTGACTACCAATTCAAGCTGCTTGGAACATGGAAATATTTTTCCTTTTTGAGACACTTTTATTTCAGTCATGATGTTTTCATTTGAAGTTAGTTTACATAGAGAGACTGTCTGTTGAGGATATCTTATCATATGTTGCTTGTCGTGTTTTGTGTGAATCGTCAGCTTGTACAACCAGCTTTCCAATCTGTTCTTCGACATATTCAGTGCGGAACTCTAGATAAGTTCAAGGAAGCATTTGATAAGGCTTTGAATGGAGGAGAAGGGTTTTCTGTGGCTGCTTATGACTGCACTCAGTTTTATATGGCTCTATTTGACAAAAGATGTGCAGGTACGGCAGGTTGTAATGCCTTCGTTTGGCCTAATGTTGTAAAGTTAATGCTCTGAAAAAGTAGGCCAAGAATGAAGGCTTATCGTGGTGCTTTGTCTTGTAACTGAGATCTTTTGTCGTTCCTCGACTCTTTCTGTACGTGCATTTGCACTCCCTTGGTGGCCTATTAGTTGTTTTACTTGTATCTATCAGAAATGAAGGTTTTGTGTCTGAGACTGGAGGCTGATGTGAAAATATGGTCTTGTTGGTAGATAACACACCGGGCTCCAAGGAAACTATTTGTAGGATCATGCCATGCTTTACTTTCGACTTGTTATTGGAGAAATTTTACCACCAACTGTATAAGATTCATATCATACTTTGAACAGATGCCCTAATTGAACAAGCCCGATGGGATGCATCTGAAGTACGGGAGAAGCTGCGGTATGACATTGATGACCATGTTGTTTCAGTCCTTGCTGCCAAGCTCTCTGAGCTTACAGAAGAATATGAGGTAGCATAATGAACAGAGATATTTCATCTGCTCTTGAGCTTCTCCTTTTACAGATGGAGGGTTTTTCCCCCATTCACTTAATGGAGGTTGATGTGATCTGCACAATTTTATTATGTTTTTACAGGAAAGACTTGATGAAGCATTGTCTGGACCAGTGCGAGCTCTTTTGGCTCAAGCTAATAGTGAAACCTGGTCAGCTATCAGGAGACTTCTTTCGCAGGAGATCGAATCGGCAGTGAGTCGGTTCTCTGGTGCCCTTTCTGGTTTCGACCTGGATGAACAGAGCAAGGAAAAATTGCTCGTGGGTATCAAAGATCATGCAAGGGGTGTGGTTGAAGCGGAAGCAAGGGAAAAAGCTGGAGGAGTCCTTGCCCTCATGAAGGACCGGTAGACACTCTTTAAGTTTGTGATTTACTCATCAGTTAGATTCAATACCTTTTAATATTCTTATGTGCTTCATTTTCATCCAGGTTTACAAAATTGTTCTTACCTGATGCTGACACTATGCTAGAAGCTTGGTTGGCAGAGGAAAATATTCGAGCAATCAGCAAACGTGCTCGTTCCGCAGTATGCAGAATTTATATATGGCTAATCTTTTACACGTTACTCATGTTGGTTGCTTGTGTATCTTTTACTGAAATGATTCGATGACACTTGCAGTCTTTACAGTTACTGTCTGTAATGGCGGCAGTGCGTTTGGATAATGAGGAAGATAACATCGAAGAAACTTTGTCCGTTGCTTTGCTGGACACCAGGCCTACTGCCACTGACGATCCCTTGGCTTCTAGCACATGGGAAGAGGTGAGTTTTGCTTTTGTCGTGCTGATTCAATTAGTGCAGATCTTCAATTTCTTTTCCTATGAAAATGGATGGAAGAGTTTAGACCCCACTGTCCATACTAGTTTTAATACAATCATCTGCGCTTGTGAATATTGGATTATCTGTGCTAAAAAAAAAAAGATGTCAGATAACTGAAGGTAATGCAGCTGTCTGAAGGTAATGCAGAAATAAGAGCCTTTCATTTGCTGAAAGCACTTGTTCACTGTTTAATTGCAGATTCCTTCATCAAAAACACTGATCACACCTGTTCGGTGCAAATCACTGTGGGAGCAATTTAAGGAGGAGACTGAGCACACCGTCAAACTAGCAAGTTCTGCTCAGGCATGATACTTATATCTAAAAGATGTTTAGTAGTGTAAACGTCATTATTGTTAAAAATCCCATGCCAGCATCCCAACACGCACACACTAACATTAAAAAAGAAAAGGGACAGAAAATAAAAGGAAAGGAAAGGAGGCTCTATTGAATCCACTGCACTAGATTTTTATATTTGAATGGATTATCAAGATCAATTCTAAGCACCACTAGGAGGACATCTGCTTGCTACTTGAATTTGAGACCATCAATATAAGAAATGTTAAGAGCGTTGAGAAATACTTTCAATTCCACGAAGAAAGACATACTTGCTTATGTTAAGTAGTGTACTTGCTTATCTACGAAGTTCTTTCGCTATTGGAGATATTTGATTGTTTCCTCTCTTCTTTTGGAGTTATCAGGAAGCAATCGGGCGTGACGGGCGTGACGGGCGTGACAGGATGCCTGCATGGTTAATTGCTGCAGATGTAGGAACTGATTTGGCAAATTTATTGATGCAATTATTAAATTAAAAGATCCACAAGCAAGCAACATGAGTAACATGTAAAAGATTAGCCACATATAAATTCTGCACACTGTGGAACGAGCACGTTTGTTGATTACTCTAGATGTATCCCATTTTGCTTGTTCAATTACGGCATCTGTTCAAAGTATGATACAAAACTTATCCATACAGTCGGTGGTAAAATTCCACAATAACTAGTCAAAAGTAAGTAAAGCGTGGCATGAACCCCTAAAAAAAAGGATTTCTAAATGCCCATAATGTTATATACCAACAAGACCATATTTTCACATCAGCCTCCAGTCTCAGTCACAAACCTTAATTTCCGATGGATACAATTGAAAAAAAACTAATAGGAAGCGCATGTACAAAAAGTAGTCAAAGAACAACAAAAGAGCTTAGGGTGCATTTGGTAAAGTTTTTGTTCAAAAATTGTTTAAAACAGAAATAAAAAAAATTGTTTCGTTTAACAATTTTCAACGAACAACGCATTCGTAAAACTTGTATAATTTTTTGTTTCTTTTAATTTTTTAATATTTTTATTTTATTTTTCCTATTTTCTTTGTTTTTTTTTTTTTTTTTTTCTTTTTTAATGGCCGCCAGTCTGGGCCATGGTCGGTGACCGGCCGATGAGGCCGACAACCTTGCCCACCACGACGAGGCTTGTCCAACACGAGGTCGGCTCACTTGGCCGGGCGAGCTCGAGCCGCCAAGATCCGACGAGGCCGAGCTCGCCTGGCCCCTATGGCAAGGCCGAGCCCTCGCCCACCGGCGAGGCTCGACCTCGCCAGTGCCACGGCCAGGCGACACCAACCCGGCGGTGGTCCGAGCCTCGCCGGGGCCGGCGAGGTTGCCAAAGAAAAAAAGAAGAAGAAAAAAAAAGAAAAATAAAGAGAAAAAAATTGTTTATCTAAAAGTATTCCGTAAAAACAAGAAACAGTTTTTCTTGTTTACATTAAATTTGTTTCGTAACAAAAAATAGATTTGGAACAAAAACGCAAACAAACGCGTTTATGTTCTTTTTTTATTCCCCGAAACAAAAAACACAAATTGTGTTCATAAACAGAAACAAAGAATACAAACAAATAGCCCGTAGTGCTTTAAAGTTCAAAAAAACTGGTACAACTACTTCATAGATATTCCAAAAATTAGTCACATCTTGCTATTATTGAATTACGTCAATGGGCGTTGACCTCTTCTTTTTTTTGTCATCGGTGCATTGTCTTCTCTTTTGCCTTTACAATATTTATTCATTTGATGTCAGCAAAGAGATGCCCGGTTCATTACTTGAGCCCTAGGGAGTCTCTATCAATGTATAACTTCGTAAAATACCAGCCAGAAGATTCCAATCCATACTTATAGAATCTAAGCAAATCCTGATCTCCAAGAGAAAACCACCCAAGATCATCCTTAGTTGCAGCACATATTGCACATGAACACCGAATTTCTCAAGATTAAAGGTCAAAATGATCACTATCTATGCATCCGATACCTTGGTTCTAGCTCTGTTTAGGGGTGTGCAAAATACCCGGGAACCGCCCGAACTGGCGGTTCTTGAGGGAATCGGTCCGATTCCCGCTTCCAATTTATGGGAACCCAGGTGGTCCGGTCCTTCCCGGTTCCATGGGCGGATCCGCCCGCCCGCCCACCCGGACCGGACCGGAACCTTTTCAATATTAAAAAGAAAATTACTAAAAGAAACCCTGATCTCATCTCACTCCCTTCGTCTTCTGCTTCTCTCTCTCGTGTCTCTTCCTCGGTTTACTTCTCCCGCCGTCCGCATCTCCACGTACTTAAATTTGGTTTTTCTTTCTTTGGCTTGCTTTGATGTCACGTAGTCGTTTTATGTTGAAAACTAAAATTATTTCGCGTCAAGATCGGTTCCATGGATCCACCCCGGACCGGACCGGACCGGCGGTCCGGCCCCCTGGTGGATCCATGCAACAAATGCATGGATCCCGGTTCCCAATTTTTTGGAACCGGTCCTTAGTGGCGGTTCCGGTTCTAGGTGAACGCCGCCCGGGATCATGCACACCCCTAGCTCTGTCTATTTAAGCAAGAGCGAGAGAGATTGAGTGTGTGCTATGGATTGAATCTAATCATCCGGGTCGACCAAATGGAAGTAATCGGGCCCATTTCTACCACAGTACTACCACAGAAGGTTGCAACTACTGTAGTTAAAAAGCTTATCAATTAACTGATCTAGTTTTCACAGTCCAAAATATCCGCAAACAAAATAGGTGTACTGATTAAGTATCAGGCAATCTCTTTACAATCTAATGAAGCAACTGAAACGTGCCCCGCAGCCATGGCTTGAAGCAATACTAGAGAACATGTTTGTCGGACTTGGGTCGGACTTGGGTACTTCTGAAACCACGGTCTCTAGCGTTCTAGAAAACGACGAAAGATTTATCGACAAATAACACAAGGAATATGCAGGAAGTATTGTTGATAATATCAATTTACAAAAACAGCATATAACTTCACCATTAAGGTTTCGTTGTGCGATGAAAACATTAGGTCTCTTTTTTACCATTGTGTCCTATCCAGTACCACATCTTCCTGTTAATCATATCTTATCTCAATCAAGAAGTACTTAATGCAGCAGACTAGCAACTGCTAAGAAAAGTTTTCTCTAAACTTGTCGTATGAAGAACAATCAAAAGGACCAGGCGAAGTAAACTGAATAGCATCTTCTGAAACGATTAAGGCAAAATGTAACAATATTATAGCTGCTATATTCTGTTTGATGTGCCAAATATGAAGACATGTTTAAATACAACTGGTCATATCAAGTTACCAACCTGATCTTGCGTACAGTTAGTGCAGGTAACTGATGTAAGTTTTCCTATTATCCATTTTCAGATTATGAAAGAGCACCAAGAGGTGCCTCTCACTAACAACCTAGAAGTTAGAAAAGATATAAAATATATTGGAGACAGAGTCAACTGTGGAGAGCTACCGCCATAATGCCAGAAAAGGAAACCGGAAGTATCATTCCGCCTTCTGCCTTCTGTCACCATGATACACCCACAAAACAAAAATATTACAGGGAGACGAGACGTCCGACCAAAAAACTAAAAAAGAGACATACCCTAACATTCAGGATACTCAATAACTTCACACGTTTTCATGATCCCAGGTATCTAAAATGCCATTCTCATCAGAACTTCCTAAGGCAGATGAGTTGTCTGGAGACCACCGGAAACAAACGAATGGGGGTGCATTTGGATGTGGCATTTCCAAGCCATTTTAGGCCTCCAAAGCCCTTTGGGCTTAAAAATGAGCGTTTGGCAAATGTTTTTGTAAACCCCCTTAGTTGAAAGTCTGCCTTTTGAAGGCTGAAAGCCCAAGGCAGGGGTGACCCTGCCTTGGGCTTCTAGCATTCTCGGCATGCCAAGATGAGGGGATAAGAAAAAAAAATATTCTTCCCAAATTATCCTCGCTGATTTTTCAATTTTCCGATTTTGCCCTCATTATTCATCTTCTTCTTCTCCATGAGCGGTCGCCGGCGAAGGGTAGGCAGTCGTTGGCGACCGTCACGCTCGCCGCGCGGTGGTCGCCAGGGCCGCGTGACTCATCTGGTCGCAGATATGGTCGCGACCAGATGCAATTGCAGCGGAGGTCGTGACCAGATGCGATCGCTCGCGATCGTCGTGCCCGCCGCACCGCGACCTCCGCGTAGAGGTCGCTGGGGCCGCGCGACCCATCTGGTCGCAAATCTGGTCGCGACCAGATGCGGTGGCCGCAGAGGTCGCGACTCATCTATGGTCGCAGATCTGGTTGCAACTAGATGCAGTCGCTGGCACTGCGACCTCCATCAGATATGCAACCAGATGGGTTGCGACCTTAGATCCGATCACCACGACCCTCGCTAGAGGATCGCCTGACGCGCCGCGACCTCCGCCGAGGCCGCGTGATTTGGGTCGTGCGACCCTTCGACAAACGGCACGGTGATTAGTCTAATCGCCGCACGCCACTCACCGGAGGGTCGCACAACCCTTGCCGGTCACCTGCATGGCTGCAGACGGACACTGCCCGCCCTTCGCCGGACTACTTGCTCCTCACCGGCGACTACTTGTTCTAGCCGGCCAACTTTTTCTTTTTCTTTTTTTTTATGAATAACAAAAGGCTTTGCAAATATAAGTTTCCCAAACACCATTTTACTCAAAGATACTTCACAATGGACCTTTATAATAAAATTTACCAAACATAATTTGCATTTTAGAAAACATCTTTAATTCGAAGGCCTTTACATTTTTCCAAAGACTTTTCCTAAAAGTCTTCCCAAACGCACCCTAAATCATGATGTTTTTTTCCTAAACTTGAAAAGGAAAGTGAGAAGATCTTGTTCCAAAATTAAGAAACCAATGATATTTGAATTGACTTTTTTGTGTCAACACGATGAAGATCGGCATGCTGAGCTTTCTCAAGCTGGGAAATAGACAACCGAAAGTTCCACCAAGTAAACCAATGCAAACCAACCACACTCAAAACCAAAGACTTCAAAGGACGACATTTAGGGATCAATAAAATAATTGGGAAGAAAAGCCCGACTCGTGAACCATTTTTGCCGCATTTACATCGGGGCCTATGGGATGGGTCCAATGTTTAAATCGTGTCTGAAAAAGCATTCCAAACTCATTTATGACTAAGGAGAGCGTCTGGGAGAGTGAGAAACGCCTTTACACAGATGCAAAGGATTTTAGGTGAAGGAATTTTTAATGAAATTCGAATAGCTTTTGGTAAACACTACGTGTATACAAGCTAAAGAACCTTTTCGAAATAGCAAATAGTGTTTACATAAATGACTTTATGATAACAATAAAAAAATTACAATAGTGGCAAGTGAAGCTAGAAGCTTCAGCGACAATTTTTGCCAAGGTGGTGTGACCCTAGGTGAGTCGACGCCGGAGTTCGCGCAACCAAAGCGACTCACGCTAGCAGCCTAAATCTCCAAAATCCCATCTTCGCAAAGTCCTAGATACTAATGTTGTGCGAATTCAGCCCCTTCCTCTGCGATCTTGTCAAGCCAAATATAAATCTGGGATGAGTATCGTGCGTACCCTAGGCGATTGGCCATTAAGCTTAGATGCCAGAGTTGGGAACAGTGGTGAGCCAATTCTCAAAATAGTGGCGAGCTCAAGGGCAACCCTAGATTCTCCATATATGGCTTAGATCTCACTTGACTGACCTACAACCATCGACCTTTAGCAACACTAGACCCTCGGTGACGGTCCATATTCATGGATTTGTTGAGTAGAATTGAGGGTTTAAAAGCGTAAAATTAGACTTATGATTATTGAATGGGGTTGAGATAGGAAATAAAATAAAAATTCAGGTGCCCTAAGAGAAACTTCCTTACAAATGTATCATAGTTCACAAATGGGCTTTTAAAACCTTTTAACAAATGGACAAATTTTAAGCCTAAGATCCTCATAGGCCGAAAATCCATTAGCAAAGCTATGTCAAGTAGATCTAAGGTAATTTTAACCGTTTTTCCATCATAAAGTTGTTAGGTCAGGGCAAACCTAATGTGACAAATCTACCTAGCTCAAGTTTAAGTGTAACGGGTATTAAATATTGTCCCGATCTGTCTATATTTATGCAATAATTGGATCAATTTACTTAATATATGCAGCATACGCTAACCCATACTCTTCTTCCGCTTTTCATTTCTTGACCGTGAAGCAATTATGAATCGCCGACTTTTGGGACGAGGAATTAAATCGCCGGCAGACATGCGCATTGGGAATGTCCCCACCTCTTTTTGTTATTAAATGGGCAACGAGGATTTTAAACGAAAAAGAAAAAGGGATAAAGAAAATTGGAAAAGTAAGTATGAGCACACGTGTGGGATCCACTTTAAAATCAAAAAGCACCCGATGGAGTGCAACGTGGACGGCGAGGATCGAGCCGTGATCCCACGCGCTGGAAAGGGGCGGTGAGATCCCGCATCACACCGTCCCCGTCCCTTTGGCATCATTTCAGAAGGAAAGAAAGTCGATGGACGGCCGAGATGGGCCCACCGGATGGGAGTCGGCGGTGAGCGGCTCGATTAAAAAGTCGGGACAGGGCGATGACAACTCGGCACATCGATCGAGTTGGATCCATCGGTTTTGTTTTAGTAAAATAAAATCCTAAATATTTCTCATTTTTTAAGCCGATTCTCGAATTTATTATGGCAAGCCAAGTGCGACTTTTCATAATTAAATTATGCTTAAAGATAAATTCAGAGACTCAATTAACTAGACCGTAAATGCTTAAAATTGTAATTACCCTTACTAGAAGTCCACAGGTATTTTTGAACGCGTTTGAATAGAAAATATAAACCAGGAAATTGCTTGTAAGAAAATGAAAATGTGTGCTTATTATGTTAATCATGGTATTTTATTTATCAACGTGGGAATTTGGGGACGCGCGCATGCGCTTGGCAGCTTGAGTCGTTGTCACACATGCTATGGAAATTCATTCAAGCCCATCCAACTTGACTTGCTATTGCTTTCCCTAATCACTTGAGTGGGTAAAGAGAAAATTAAGGTAGAGTTGAGTGGACTTGGGGGTTGATTAAGAATTAAATGCTCGTTTACTTACATTTAATTAAAAAGGGATAATAGAACAGACGGTCTTCAAACTTTAGTTCAATATGTAATGTCACCCTTAAATTTTTTAATTTTTGTAATGTCGTCCCTAGATTTACTTATAGTTAATTAAAATGGATAATAGGGCAAATAGTCCCTAAACTTTGATTCAATATGCACTATCATTCATGGACTTTCTTAATTGGTGCAATGTGATATTTGAAATTCAACATAATGTACAATGCAATTTTAGACTTTTAATTTGCTCAATGTGGTTCATGAACTATTTGTAAATATTCAATGCAGTCCTTATATTATATGAAAATGTTTAAAAATTCATATTGAACTAGAGTTGAAAGATCATTTACGTTAGTTTTTCTAATTAGAATGTGCTTACTTACTCCCACTCAATCAAAATTCAAAATATTATATAATTCTTTTTGTGTTGATGGATTAATGTCATGTAAGTCTCGAGAGCTTTGGATGTAAAAATAAAATAAAAAAATCGAGCGGTGAAATTTATGCGAAAAGCAAAAATTAAAAGTCATTCGAAACCGGATGTGTAATTGGCCAATACCATTGTGAGATTAAAGCCCTAATTCTTTATCAATTGGCACGAAAGCTTCAATCAATGGAAGACAAAAGACAGGAGTCACATGTCCAGTCCACGGCGCAAGTTACCAAAGTGCTTACGTGCCAGCCACTCCCTCCATCGAGACTGAGAATGCACATGCTCCAGGCTGAGCTTTCCTCCAATCCGCTATTTATTCTTTTAAAATATTTTGTTATCTTTCGCAAAAGTTCCAAAATGTATTGAAAGTTATGATAAATTACTAATTACAAAAAGACATTACTCTCGCGAGTAATTTGTACTTTTTGCCTTTGCTGAATAACAAAATTGAAAAAATAAGATACTTTGGGCCCACTATTGTGGTGAATAATAAAATGAAAAGTAATATACTTTGAATCCATTACTAGGTTCGGTCTAATCGACTACGCTTATTTGATTTAGTAGGTCCACTTTCCAGTGGGAACCACTCAGAACTGTCCAATTAGTAGCACGGTTAAATTTTTATAACGAATTCCTCGCCTTAATTAGTAGTACCTCTAGAGTCCTCTTCCTCTCTTGTTTGTTTTTCATGAAAAAAATACCAATTATTTGAGAATCCTAGATATTGTCGAATTCAGTTTCTTGACATTCAGTTGTAGTTTGAGTGGAAGTTGGACTATGATCAAGTATACTCTTGGAAACTGTTATGTATTTCATCGTCTTTTGAGGTTTTCTAAATAGAATTTGAATTTTCACTTTATGAAATTTTGCATGTGTGTCATGTAATTTTGCTTCCAATCTTTCTCATTAAAAGGTACGATATGTAATTATCCACACTAAATTTCAGGGGTGCACAAATTTTGAAGCTTTCCAAAATACTCTACTCTAACCAAATTTCGAAAAATAAAATTACTATTCCAATTCTAGTAAATCATAACAACATTTTGAAGTACTCTACACCTTGATATTGTATTCACATGATATTTGAGATGATTTGAGTTATTCAACAAAAATTATAATTTAATATTGAATTGTCTAGGAAAAGTCAAAATGAAAATTACCCTCAAATATATGTTATAAACTAACTTCACGAACATGAACAAAGATTGAAAAATTCTCATATAAGAAATTATTTGGTCAGTGATATTTACTAAAATAAATTATGCCGTCCTACAATGAAGTTCGAGATTTCAAGAAAATAATTACGAGATATTTGCGATTTTAGTTAGACAATATGATGATTGATTATTGTTTGGTTACTTAACCATATAATTGAGCACTCTTTAGCTAGTAAGTATTTTTTTAAATAAAAAAAATCCTGTTTTGGTCAAATTTTTGAAAGGCGAAAATTTATTAGTTCCAATGCAGCCCCTTTTTTCCCGACCAAAAAACATAAAAAAATAAATAAATTTGTGACTCTACTACTACTGAAATATTCCCATGACTTTCATATTTTTTCATTACGGGGGCATTACTTTTCTGGCGAGCAACGAGGTTGAAGCCCGACGTACCTCTCTCGCGGATCCTGTCACTGCTTCTCCTTCATCCCTCGCTTTCGCCGTCTCTCTCTCGGTAGATCGATCGATCGGATCGGATCGATCTCCATCTCCGGCGGACCGAATCTCGCGACGCTTCCGCATTCGATCGCCCGATCGGCCCCTCGCTCGATCCGTCGCCAATGGGTATATTTGCTCGAATCATGAACCGATTTCTCTGTTCGCGTGTTTAGACTTGCTCTCCGCACGCTTTCTTCTCGCGATTGATAGTCTCTGATTGTCGCGATGACAATCTCGTATCGATTCTGGGAATCTCTGAACTGCCGTTGGCCATTGCGTTTTAATTAGGGATTCTCGTAACTGTTGCGCCGGGTCTTAAATTTCCCCTTCGCTTGTAATGTCGAATTAATGCATCTGCTGGTTGCGAATTGCCATTACGTAACAGCTCGTGTTTGCCTTGGATTTTGATCCGGATGCTGTTGCGTGGCATGACTGTCTCCTCTCTCTACTTCGGATCGCGTTTGTTGCTGAGTTAGCTCGAGGACGATTGTTTCAGCTCTCGAGGACCTGTAAAAGAGAGCTTTAGTTGTTTGAGGTTATAAGAGCGACTGTGAAGATTAAGAAGTTTCTTCGTGAGAACCCTTTTGATTGAGGTGCAAAGGGTAGCTGATGATATTAATCATCTCCCTCAGAAGGTGTTAGTCTAACAGGATGTCGATATAATCATGTCCCAAGCACTGCAAAGATGGATTTCTAGATTGTTGTTGACAGCTATGTTTCGAAAGATTGACAAGGATTGATTCACTTACTTCATCGTTACGAGAAATATGTGGTTTGATAAAATTGTCGAAAGAGTGAAATCAACCTCTCAACTACTTTTAGCCATTTAGGTACTTGCGCATTATGTAGGATCTGAGGCTTTCATTCTCGATCACGAGTTGTTAGTTTCGTCTTGCCTACTCTAGGCATAGTGTATTGGTTTATCGTGTCAATTCTCTTTTTGACTTGCTAATTTGGACATCTTTTTTCTCAGATAATTCTGGTGAATGTTCTTCTACTCAACTTATTGATGGAGATGGAGTATTCAATATCGATGGACTGGAAAATTTCATCAAGGAGGTCAAATTGAGGGAATGTGGCCTTTCTTACGCCATTGTCTCCATCATGGGTCCTCAAAGTAGTGGTGTGTATTTACTCCCAATGACTTGCTTTGGACCTTGCTTCTTTTGCTAAATGTAGATTACATGAAATGTTTGGTAAGGCTGTGAAATGTTCTTAAAAGAAACAAATTTTTGCTGGGTACCATTGTCGATTTGTCAAGTTGTTCAAATTCAGTTTAATACAGTTTCTTCACCTTAAATTTTTACTTTCAGCAAAGCCATTACCTTCAGGGCACCATGTGGAAAATTGCTGCTTTTTTGTTTTCATCTACTTATCTTTTCTTTTGCGAGTTTCAAACTTATTCCATTGTTTCGTATGATATCTGACAGGGAAGAGTACACTGTTAAATCATCTATTTCGCACCAAGTTTAGGGAGATGGATGCTTTTAAAGGGAGGCATGTCTACAAACCAACTTTTCACTCACTCTAATGAAGGATTTGGATTCAGAAAGTCTAAAACCAGTTTGGTATTTTTCCAGGTCCCAAACCACCAAAGGTATATGGTTGGCGAAAGGTGCGGACATTGAACCGTGTACTCTGGTTATGGACTTGGAGGGAACCGATGGAAGAGAAAGAGGAGAGGTATATTTACGAGATGATTCTACATGGAGTTATAATAGCTTATCTTGTCCATGTTTAACTACTTATTTTTATCCATAAGTAATTGCAAATTCTAAATTTTTGTACATGTTGAAACATTAATTTGTGCTTTGGGTAGCTGCTGTGTGATCTTAACTTTCTTTTCCACTTTTGTATGTCTTTGCTCATCTTACTAACCCAGAAGGTTGATTTATGTGTAGCTGATGCTCATTGAAACTCTCCTGATTTACACTTGGTTTGAGTAAGCAGTAATTAGCATTCTCGCAGCTTCTTAACCGGTGTCATTTTTATTTTCAGGACGATACTGCTTTTGAAAAGCAGAGTGCTCTTTTCGCTTTGGCTGTCTCTGATATAGTGCTCATTAACATGTGAGGCTTTTGCTTTCCTCTAGTGAGATATTGTTTCTGTTTCTGCCATGCTATCTATGAGGTTGTTGTTTTAGTTTTTTCCTAGTGCCCTTTTAAGCATATTTTTCATAGGTGGTGTCATGATATTGGCCGGGAACAAGCTGCCAACAAGCCTCTTCTGAAAACTGTATTCCAGGTATTTCTTGTCTTCTTGCGTTGAGATAAGCTAAATGTTTAGTTCTAAGAGCTAATGATGAAGTTGTGACTCTTCTTGAAGGTCATGATGCGATTGTTTAGCCCTCGGAAAACAACTCTGTTGTTTGTCATACGGGATAAAACAAGGGTTAGTATCTATACTTAACTGTGTTTTCATTTTGGATTGTGATGGTTTTTATCTGCTCGTTTTGGCTGCATCTGGTAAGTTTTACTGATCTGAGTTGATTTTTTTTTTTTTTTATGTGTTCACTGCCTTTTCTTCTTATACAGACTCCTCTGGAAAATCTAGAACCTGTCTTGAGAGAAGATGTGCAGAAGGTGAGGCTTGTCGCATTTCCCATTGAAAACCAACTTTGTAAAGTTGTTCCTGGTTTCATTTGGTATTTTCCTGCAGATATGGGACAATGTTCCTAAGCCACAAGCGCACAAGGAAACTCCTATCAGTGAATTTTTTAATGTAGGTGCTTTGATGCTTGTATGAGTTACTCTCAATAAGTTGCTTTTCCCTCTAATCATTGTAATGAAGTTCATCCTAATGACTCTTTCCTGCTGTACAGGTGGAGGTTACTGCTCTGTCTAGTTATGAAGAGAAGGAAGAGCTATTTAAAGAGCAGGTATACCTACCTTGCACCACATGGAAGCATGTTTGGATCTAGAGTACGATTGCCCAAGTTTTATGTGGGCTTTGTTGTTTTGTTTGGACAAGATTCTCAAATGCTGCAGTGGGCGCCGTTTTCTTCACATAAATCCACTGTTTGAGACAAAACTTTGGTCCTCATAAGCAGAAGTTTTGGAATATCTGTGGAAATGCCACTCATCATTGACAGCTGTCTCTTATTTTTTTGGAGGCCTGTCATTGCTCCATCGTCCTTATTGAGTTTAGTGATTTTCACTACTCCTGTTCCTATTCTCAATCAATTATATTTTGAGACGTGTTATGTTTCCATCTCATCTTCTTTTGCTCTTTTGTGGAATTTGGGCCGTTGGTTGCCAAATACATTATATCTTTTTATCTGTACTAATTTTTTGCCGAATTTTCCTTGGACAAAAAGGTGGCCATCCTTAGACAGCGATTCTTTCATTCTATTGCACCTGGTGGGCTCGCAGGCGATCGAAGGGGAGTAGTTCCTGCATCAGGATTTGCTTTTAGTGCTCAGCAGATGTGGAAGGTCATCAAGGAGAATAAGGACCTTGACTTGCCTGCACATAAGGTGAGAGTTAATTAATTGAAAGGCAACTGGATGAGAATGCTAATTAACACATCATGCTTTCCGTGTTAAGGTCATGGTTGCTACTGTACGATGTGAAGAAATCGCCCATGAAAAATATTCCAGTTTCACTGAAAATGAGGTACCGATCTGGTTCTTGCTGGACATTAAACTTGTTTGGCTTGTTTTGCTATCTTGCAATGCAAGCAGATGCATTTTATCTTACACATATTAAGATTGAGCGAACTCTTTTGAACATGTTAGGATTGGTGTTCGATTGAAGAGGCTGTGCATTTGGGACCAATTCCTGGTTTTGGAAAGAAAGTCAGTTCAATTCTTGACACTTACTTATCAGGGTAAGATAAGCAATTTTATCTGATGGATTACAGATGGTGGTGCAGCAACTGGATTTGTGTTTGTTAAAGTGCATTAAGGTTATCCAGCGCAATCAGCTTCATGTTCTTACTTCTAAGAATATTGTTTCTTTAAGTTTTCCTGGCATTGATGGTGTGGGGGCAGGAGGAGCTTTTTCTTTTTCGCTTGGAAGAAGTGCATTTTTTTAAAGTGCAAACATGAAGGAAACCTCGGCTTTTTTGAAATATGTATTATTTAATTTTTGGTTGTGCCAATTCACCTCTCTGATATATTTACTATCGGGTTGTTGAGGTCTACGCTGAGTAGATGAGATATAGCTGTTGAGGTCTTATGTAGATGAGATATAGCTATTCTGTTCAAGTGATCATATTCCAGTTTGGAAATGGCCCCCTTTACTCACAATCTGAGGATGATATCAACTGTTTGTACAATGGTTGTTTTCGAGCAATCATCTTTTGGTTTCATTGATCTGTTTTCTTGATTGTAGGAGAGTAATGGCTAGTTAGGGTCTGTTTGTTAACTGGTCAAATAACAATTGATTCTATTCTTTTATTTCCCAGAACAAAAAAAAAAAGAATAGAAATCCATTTGATAACTTTTTTGCTCCTGGAAATAGATTTGGAACAAATAGAAAAAAGTTGCTTCTTTGTTCACGGAACGATTTCAGAGTCAAGCCAAATTTTCTTTTTCTTTTTTTTTTTATCTTTTCTTTTCTTTCTTTTTCCTTTTCTTTTCTTTCTCTTCTCTTCTTCTCCATGGTCGGTGACCGGCTAGAGAATAAGAAGAGGGATGAAAAAAGAAAAAGAAAAAAAAGAGAAAAAAAGAAGAAGAGAAAAATATAACAAAAGTACTAAAAAAATTAAAATAAATTCTAATTCACAAAAGAATCTGAGATTTTACGAAATGCATTGCTTTCATGGGAATAGAAATTTTGGACAGTTACCAAACGTCTTCAAAGTGAATAGAATAAAAAAGAATGATTTCTAAACAAAAATTGTTTCTGGGAACAAAATGGTTACCAAACGCACCTTACAGTTTAGCAGCTGCCTAGCTGACGGCTTAGCTGAAATTTGGCCATAGCTATGGGCCCTGTTCTGTTTGCAATGTTTCCTTGTTTTAGTTTTTGGGTGAAGTTTAAGTTTTGTCATGGTTTGAAATTTGTCTATCAGTGTAAGTATGTTTTATTTATGAAGTTTCTTGTGCTGCTCATTAGGTATGACTCAGAGGCTGTATATTTTGATGAGAGTGTTAGATCTTCGAAGCGGAAGCAGCTTGAAGAAAAGTTACTTCAAGTAAGAAGTCATGGGATGTTTTTCTTTGTTTAAAGTGCGTCATTTTTTTGGGTTATATTGTTTGACTACCACTTCCAGCTGCTTGGAATGTGGAAATAGTTTTCCTTTTTGACACTTTTATTTCAGTCATGATGTTTTCACTTGAAGTTAGCTTACACAGAGAGACTGTCTGTTGAGGATATCTTATCATATGTTGCTCATTGTGTTTTGTGTGAATCGTCAGCTTGTAAAACCAGCTTTCCAATCTGTTCTTGAACATATTGGGTGCGAAACTCTAGATAAATTCAAAGAAGCATTTGATAAGGCTCTGAATGGAGGAGAAGGGTTTTCTGTAGCTGCTCATGACTGCGCTCAGTTTTATGTGGCTCTGTTTGACAAAGGATGTGCAGGTATGTCAACTTGTAATGCCTTCTTTTGACTTAATGCTGTAAAGTCAATGCTCTGAAAAAGTAAGCCAAGAATGAAGGCTTGTAGTTGTGCTTTGTCTTGTGACTAAGCTCTTTTTTGGTTCTTTGACTCCTTTTGTACATGCGCTTTTGCTCCCTTAGTGGCCTGTTAGTTTTTTTACTTGTATCTATCAGAAATGAAGGTTCATGTCTGAGATTGGAGGCTGATGTGAAAAATATAGTCTCATTGGTAAATAACATTCTGGGCATTTAGGAATCCTTTCTGTAGGTTCATGCCATGCTTTACTTACTTTTGACTTGTTATTAGAGGAATTTTACCGCCAACTGTATGGATGAGTTTTGTATCTTACTTTGAGCAGATGCCATAATTGAACAAGCCAAATGGGATACATCTAGAGCACGGGAGAAGCTGCGGCGTGACATTGATGCCCATGTTGCTTCAGTCCGTGCTGCGAAGCTCTCTGAGCTTACAAAAGCATATGAGGTAGCATGATGAGCAGAGATATTTCATCTGCTCTCGAGCTTCTCTTTTTGCAGATGGAGGGTTTTTCGTCTTTCACTTAATGGTGGTTGATGGGATCTGCACAAATTATGTTATGTTTTTACAGGCAAAACTGAATGAAGCATTGTCTGCACCAGTGGAAGCTCTTTTGGAAGGAGCTAATAATGAAACCTGGTCGGCTATCGGGAAACTTCTTTCGCGTGAGACCGAATCGGCAGTAACTGGGTTCTCTGGTGCCCTTTCCAGTTTCGACCTGGATGAACAGAGCAAGGAAAAAATGCTTTCGGCTATAAAAGATCATGCAAGGGGCATGGTTGAAGCAAAAGCAAGGGAAAAAGCCGGCGGAGTCCTTGCACTCATGAAGGACCGGTAGACACTCTTTTATGTTTGTGATTTACTCATCAGTTAGATTCAATACCTTTTAATATCCTAATGTGCTTCATTTGCAATCCAGGTTTACAACATTGTTCTGCCATGATGCTGACTCTATGCCGAGAGTTTGGACAGGGAAGGAAGATATTCGAGCAATCAACAAACTTGCTCGTTCCGCAGTATGCAGAATCTATATATGGCTAATTTTTTACATGTTACTCCTGTTGCTTGCTTGTGCATCTATTGAAATGATTCAATGACACTTGCAGTCATTAAAGTTGCTGTCTGTAATGGCGGTAGTGCGTTTGGATAATGAGAAAGATAACATTGAGAAAAACTTTGTCCGTTGCTTTGCTGGACACCAAGCCTACTGCCACTGACAGGAGCATTACAACAGTAGATCCCTTGGCTTCCAGCACATGGGAAGAGGTGAGTTTTGCTTTTATCATGCTGATTCAAATAGTGCAGATCTTCAATTTCTTTTGTATGTTATGAAAATGGATGGAAGAGTTTAGGCCCCATTGTCCCTACTAGTTTTAATACTGTCATTTGCACTTGTGATTATTGGATTATCTGTGCTTAAGAAAAGATGTCAGATAACTGATTGATGCTGCAGCTGTCTAAAGGTGATGCAGAAATAAGAGCCTTTCATTTGCTGAAAGCACTTGTTCACTGGTTAATTGCAGATTCCTTCATCAAAAACACTGATCACGCCTGTTCAGTGCAAATCATTGTGGAGGCAATTTAAGGCAGAGACTGAGTACACCGTCACTCAAGCAATTTCTGCTCAGGCATGATACTTTTATCTAAAAGATGTTTAGTATTGTAAACGTCATTGTTGTTATCAAAATGCCATGCCAGCATCCCCGCCCCCAACATGCACACACGAATACCAAAAAAAAATGTATAGAAAATAAAAGAAAAGGAAAGAAGGCTCTATTGAATCCACTGCACTAGATTTCTATTTGAATTGATTATCAAGATCAATTCTAAGCACCACTAGGAGGACATCTGCTCGCTACTTGAGTTTGAGACTATCAATATAAGAAATGTTAAAGGGTTGAGAAATACTTTCAATTCCACGAAAGAAAGACATACTTGCTTATGTTAAGTAGTGTACTTGCTTATCTATGAAGTTCTTTTGCTATTGGAGATATTTGATTATTTCCTCTCTTCTTTTGGAATTATCAGGAAGCAAACAAGCGTAACAACAACTGGATGCCTCCTCCATGGGCAATTGTTGCGTTAGTTGTTTTAGGGTTTAACGAATTTATGACACTTCTTAGGTATTTTACTTCTGCAATTCTGCTTTGATGTCCAATATGGGTATTTTCTTTTGCTTGACACGTGTATGTTTTTTGGCGGCAGAAATCCCCTCTATTTGGGCGTCATATTTGTGGGATTTTTTACTCGCCAAAGCACTATGGGTGCAGCTTGACATATCTGGCGAATTCCGTAATGGCGCTGTAAGTGTTAACGGTTCAGTTTTTTTTTTTTTTCTTCTGCCATTTGATATTGGAATATCGGGAGTTATCTGCCAACATAGATGCGAAAATTTTTCTTCAAGGGAGAGACTGTTATACACTCGTATCCGATCTCCGATCTTTTATGAAATGGAAAGGGCTCCATCTTTTCTCATTAGTGATTTGAATGATGAAGCTGGAGAGTTGAGAGACTTCGATTCTCATGAGATTGCAAACAGTCGGTTTAAATGTAAATTAGGTGCTTAGGATCTTGCAAGTTGAAAGGTTTAGAGAAAGGGATGATATTCAGTTGTCAATTTTTGGCACGCATTAAAGATATTAGCTCTCATTGTTGTCATCAATTGACGGATGTCATTCTGATGATAAAGAGATTGGTATACTTTATGCTTTTGTTGATTCCCAAGGTTGTCTTTGGCTCTGATGTCCTAGTGGGTTTCTTTGTCACAGCTTCCTGGGCTTATATCCTTGTCAAGCAAGTTCGTTCCCACTATTATGAACCTTCTCAAAAGACTAGCAGAAGAAGGGCAAGTGCCTGCATCAAATAATCCTCACGGAAATCCTTCTCTCACATCAAAGAGCTTCCGTAATGGAGTCGGAACATCGAGTGGTTTATCTTCCACTGCTTCTTCCAACGTAACCTCGGAGCAAGAAGTTGAGTATTCAAGTCCTTCTAAAGAAGAGTAGCTGGGAAGTCATCCTGCTGGAGTTATTATTGTTAGATCAAAGATTCTTCTAAGCTACCCCCAGAATGGTAGGCATCACGTGGAATGCTTGAAGAATATCTGCTGCGATCATCGCAAGACGAGACTAGTACATTTAAAGGCATTTATTTTTATCAAGAATGCCACTTGAAGGAGGTTGTGCGTCTCGCAGCGATCGTCATTCACCGTTTAAATCTTGTGATATTGATTTATGGTAAGTTGCAGCGGTGGGTTTCTCGTTTTCGCCTTTTTTTTGCTTCCTTTTCTTGTTTGGGGCTTGGAAAGAGTCATGCTGGTTTGAGGGCTTTTTTATTGCAATTTTGTATCGCAGAGACGCTACTCATTATGATAGACCAGAAAGAAAGAACATGTAATAGCTTTTCATTGTCATCTTTATTCATTTCATCGTGCTTTTTCATCGTGCAACCGGCTTGAATTTCAATTTCGTCTCGAAATAGATGGTGTAAAATGTGAATGTGTTGTAAGATCATCTCGTGTGTGCACGATTGTCAAGATAATAATGAAGGGGAGCTTTTGTTTCATGGAGCTCAGGAGTCAGGACAACATGTGCGCGAGCTCAACTCATTTGTCTTCGTCCATGTGATTGGTACATGGCACTTCACCTTGTCATACATCGATTTCTATTTCTCGTTGGATTTAAATTCTGGCAAAATCGATTAAGAGAAAACGTAAAGATTTTGTCTGTTGTTAAGCTTAAACTTGAAAAAAAAGGATAAATTAGGGAGTATTTTCAATCATACCCTGTCATCTCTCAATTTATGTATTTTATTGACATCGTGCTTAAATGTTCAAAAACTAATAAAGAGAGTTCAAGATTTTACCTGTTATCGAGCTTAAACCTGAAAAAGTAAAGGATAAAATACAGAAGGTACTTTAGATTATACTCTTCACGAGCATGACTTTATTTTAATGGTAGTTCGCTAAACGCACTTGTAAACGGTGGAAATCCTGAGCCAATTACACAGTTCTCTTAAGCCAAGTACAAAATTCTGCAAAGATGTTTCAATAGTCTGTAATTCTCCTTTTTGAATGTAATTATCCAATCAGGATATATATATATACGGTAAGACAATTAAAACTAGAGTGAAGAGCCCCGTTATTTGGATGAGCTAAATTAAATTAACATTCATCCATAATAAACAGGATTTGATATATAAATCAGATCAAAGTCAATATTGATCGAAAAGGACCAATCACCTTGATAAAAGAAACTCCTCCATCCTCTTTGTAAGTAGGAGCTTTCTCTATTTATCTTGGGACGGTATGTGGAGTTGCAGTAGATATCAGGAAGTACTTGAAAGTTCAAAAACACCAAATCTATAGGATTGAAGTCATTGAGACCTCTGTAAGCATGTCGTCAAGAGCTCGCCAAGCTTCCGGATCATCAAGTCCACGACCATCTCCAATTTAAGATCAATTCTTGGAGGCCCCCGAATCCGGTTCTTTATTAAAGGAATTGAACGGTTCGTGATCAAGCCGCTGATACACTCGAATTGCGCTCATGTGGAGAACCAAAAAACGACTATTCCATTTGGGATTAACCTACTATTAAGGCACTCGAATCGCATTTAAAGAATGAGGAGTTCTTTATTTAGAAATGGAACTTTGGAGGGAGAGAGAGAGATCAATTGCTAGGGGGTTGGCTCGGTTGGCTGGCGATTCTCGCCTGGTCGCTAATGAGGGCTTGCTTGCCACCACTGCACAGGGTCGACAGGCGCTTCCATATAAGCCGGTCTTCCTTTGGAGCAAGATGAGGTGGTTCTTAGCAACAAATTACAGCTTGGCTAGTTCATTTGCGTTAGTCCATGGTTTCGAAGAGGGTGTAGGGGCAAAGGGCCTGGTGGCCGAGGAGATAGCATTCCGTGTTCCATGATTTTGCTCTGCCAAATCAAGATCTAAATCCGAAAAGCGGGTAATCTAGGTTACTCTAGCAACGACATATCCCCTGTTCATGTTCATTACACAACAAGAATCTCAAGGTGCGAATGTGAGCTTACGTGGTCTTAAATCAATACGTATCTGGCCAGAACTTCAAGGCAAATTCATGTTCGCTCAAGCTACCTCTGGATAAGCTCCTGAGTCTCTGCCAAAATTGCCTTCTCTTTCCCACTCTCAATGGGCCCGAGCGACACTGCCTCGTGGAGTACCCGGTTTCTTCGTCCTCGATCCCAGTTGATGCTCTGAAGCATTCCAATTGTTCTAGATGGTTAAAACCTTTGATTGGTGTACTGTTGCCTGTCAATAAAGCTTCAACAAATTCGTGTGGAGCTTTACGAACTTTGCCATCGACACAACTAGAGGATTCTTGGCCTGTGCAACTTCCGGGACTTAGCTCCTTCGTTTCGTCAAACTCGTTTATAACTAGCTTCAAGGCTTGAACCACTTCCCCCATGAATGGACGGTGCGATGCCTCTGGTTGCACGCACATTGAAGCTATTGCCGCCACCTTGGCCACGCTATTGAACGACATGCTCGATCTCACGGATGGGTCGATGAGTGTTTGCAAGCCATCCTTGTCTGTGAGGAGCGGCCGGGCCCAGGAAACGAGATTCTCTTGGCCAGGCGGTTGCGACAGATCTACCGGCTTCCTGCCCGTCAGAAGTTCGAGGAGGACAACCCCGTAGCTATAAACATCACTTTTGACTAGAAGATGACCCGTCATTGCATATTCTGGTGCCAAGTAGCTGGAAAGATGATACCATAAAGATTAACATTACCAAGCGAGATATGACCAACTACAAAATCATCTACTTCTATTTGAGAAATTTTCGCAGACCTTCTCGTCATATTCAATTGATCGCTGTGTTTTATTGGGGACTGATAGAGGCAAGTTAGCATGATAAGTTATTTTAAAGTCACCTTCTTTTCACTAACAATTATTCGACAGTGTGTTAAACAAGAACTTAAGCGAAAATTTCATACCCAAAAGTCCCCATAACATGGGTAGAAACTTGTCTGTTGTTCCCCTGTCCATTGCAGCTCTAGCCAATCCAAAGTCGGACACTCTGGCGTGAAGTCAGGCTCCAACAAGATGTTGCTGGACTTGAAATCTCGATGTATAACACGAGGGCTCGAGTCTTCATGGAGGTAGGCCAAACCTCGAGCCGCACCCAGTGCGATCTTCATTCTAGCACCCCAGTCAAGTGGATCATTCTCCTTGTCACAGCCTATAAGCACAACATGATACCGGTGAGAAAAGTTCCCCACAACCAAGTAGTTTAACCTATCAAGGTTCATGTTTGAAGCGTATAAAGATTTGTTCTATCTACCATGTAAATGGGAATCGACACTTCCATTCGCTATGAGTTCATACACGACACAGCGGATGTGTTCTTCCGCGCATATGCCACTTAACTTGACTAGGTTTCTGTGGTGGAGACGGCTCAACATTTCCACCTCTGACAAGAACTCACGGCTTCCGTGACGATCAGCCCTCTTCAGAACCTTCACTGCCATCTCCTCTCCATTGTCTAATATGCCTCTGTAGACTATCCTGAAACCGCCTTCTCCGAGTACTCGAAGAATCGAAATTGTTGGTGAATCTCTCTATGTCGTTTGAGCTGAATGTTTTGGCAGATCCGGCACACAAGATTCCATTAGAGCAGAACGAAGTTGATGCTGAGTTGGACACACCTGTCTGCATCACAGGCTTAGCAAAACCTGCAGAGGACATGGAAAGTTTATGATGGGAAGATATTATGAGACGCCACACAACACAGAAGATGATGCATGGTCAGTCAAGCGAAGAGGGAAGACTTATGGTAAGATGAAGTTTTTTGCGAGCAACTGCCAAGCAACACAAAATACAATATTGGTCCTAAATGTGATTAAAATTTATCGACAACACGATCATTTGGAAAATTCCATATTTCACTGCATCGAGGAGGAACTTTTTTTTTTTAAAACAAAAGAATGAGAACAAAGGTTGATCCTCAACACTGAGAATCTGCAGAATGTAGAACCTGAAGGTTTTTCTGGGGAGAGAGGCCGTGGCGACTTTTTAGATTGATGATGACAAGCTTCACACTTTCTCAGTAGTACCCACGTGATGACTGTGCACACGATTAATACCGTGAAAGATGATAGAACAAGTACAGCAATCGTGCTTCCACTAGGGCCATCTCTTTTCCTCTTAGGCACATTAACCCCTAATGGTTTTGTCACCGGGCCTTTGTCCTCATTGTCCATATATGGTGAACTGTCAGTGGTAATGATGCTAGAAGGTGGTGAAGGTGGAAGACCTGCAGAGACATGGTAAGTTCGTAAAAACCACAGTAAGTGTTTAAAACTTCCTATTATCATATTTTGGCAACTTGTGCTAGCTATACTCTGACATACAATTACTTTTTAAAACGCTATATTCTTCAAAGAAGCTATCCTTGAGCCATACAGTATACCAAACTAAAAGAACATGAGAATTTTAAGTAGAGTAAAATGAGAAGAAAGGAATAAGCATCATACATATCTTCCTGATATGATCTTAAGAAAACATTCTGACATCACAATGACAATACCTGGATAGTGAACATATAGAACTTCATAATCACCAAACAGTGGTGCCTCCATATGAACCTGCTTGTGGAAGAATTTTTTATAGATTGCAAATGCAGAATCATTCCCGAATTTTGCCCCTTGTGGCACCAAATTGATTAGAACTGCAGTTTTTTCCAGTTGTGGACTGGCTGAATTTGCTCCCATTATGCGCACTTGGCTATGATCTAAGGACAAACTCGCAGAAATTTCCTTGGCAAGCTCTGTAACCAAAGGGAAGAATGTGTATAGTGCGACCGCTAGCCGAAGTTTCACCTGAATTGGCCATACACAGTCACAGGGAATTCCAGGAGGCGGGTATGTTAATGGCTCTGTGCATGTTACTGATGCGCAATCTACACAGCATCAGATGCAGAATATCATCAGCTATATTGTTCTTTCTGGACAACAAAGAAACTAATTATGCAACAAATCTAATTAACACTGCATGAAGTCTAATGTAAGGACCAATATTATGTACCTTCATTAGGAGGTGGAGGAGGTAAAGTCAGAAGTGGCCTTGGCGGTGGAGTCTTCGTTTTCTGCTGATCCGGAAGGGGAGAATTCAGGTGGAAGAGTAGGCTCTTCAAGAAATTAAATAGGGTCATATTTCAATAGTCATTAGCACAACGGACATATATCAGACAAATCCAATGCAAGAATTGAGCAAAAGTTTTCTTCACATACTATTAGACTGGCTTGACAGCATGGTGGGTGATGGTGCAGGCGCTGGCAAATGTGATCTTCTAGAAGTAGAGAATGGAGATTGAGCTGGGGAAATAGAAGGACCTACACAACAAAAGATTTTCCAAATGAATAAATATAACCCAAGAGGACCAAAGTATATGTGATCCACTGAAAAGCCGATCTTACGAAGTTGGAATCAACCTGCTCGGTGGTAAATGTGCTGTGGAAATGGAGATTGCTGCGGAGCAGAGTTGCTGAAGTGGTTTCTGACATGGTGATGATGCTTATGAGATGATACTGAAGGAGCATGTGCATAACCGTGTATCCATTTCTTCACTGGCCCTTGAAAGATGATACAGAAGGTGCAACTGAAATACTTGAAGGCTTCATGACCTTCGCAAAACAGGCGCTACAGTAGGATTCAAAGTCTTAGCTATTGACAATCAGCAGCACGTGAAGTCAATTCATCGGCATAAAATGTTGCCCATTTAGGCTTCAAGTTTATTCTGCGGTTACCTTTGGTGGGTGGTTCATGCATAAATGCTGGAAAGTGCAATGGCCTGTTTGAGTGTGAACCAAGGGGCTTCCTGTGTTTTTGTGCAGTAATCGTAAGAGGACTAGCCGCTGGAGAGGAGGCCTCGTCTGTGAATTTGGAAGAGAGGATCCAACCAGAAGTTCATTAACATAAGTACGAATATTTTGTGCATAACCAACATCTATAATGGGAGAAAAATAAGGAACAATGAGTAAGATGACAAAGGGGCATTTCCTGATGGATTGTTGCAAATGATGGCACATATGTCATACATGATTTCTCATAAAAGAATAGAAATGTTGGATTGCTTAGGAATTTGATGAGACAACAACTGAAAAACTACAGTTGGAGGTGCATTTTCGTATGATCATATTACAGATCTTCATTAGCTTATTTCTCCTCATGCAGTTCTAACTTCTAATCACATTCTTATTTGAAATGGTATTGGAGTCACAGGAAGTGGAAGCAAACTGCAAACTCAACCATACAGTAACAGTGTAAAATAAGAAACGAATTAAAGAGAGATTACATGAAAAAAAAAAGAAAAAAAAACAGGTATATTCGTGGAACTCTCTGAAGGAGAAGAGAATATTGAGTCACCATATTAATGCAATCTGTTAATTTTCACCATATTAAACCAATTCTGTTAATTTATCAGTCTGCTTGGCTACATTTATAGCTTCCTACACACGGGAAGTGATTCTAATCATCAGCAGGTACAATGTGAGCTTCTCTCATAGACAATCCAGATAATGCTCAATTTCAGCTCATACACAGAATTTTACCGGGATCTGCATCTGATCCAACTGGGAATACGATGCAATCACGCAAAGTTCAATCTCAATGCATATTCAACCAAAGATAATAATCAACCAAACCATTACCTGCAGATCCGTGAACCCACAACAAATTGCAGAGCACAGGCACTCCCATCAGCATGACAATCAAGTGCATTTGCATACCCATTTTTTTACCTCTCAGCTCAGTTTAGGAAGCGTGTCCAGTTTCAAGTAAAGAAGAAGTAAAGAGGAAGTACTGGAAACTGCACCATTTTAAGGAACCGAATCATGGGTATTGCTCGAAGTGACAAAATTCACATCGAGTGTTAGCAAATGCAGAAGAAGAACCACATTTAGTATCCCAGAAGCGATGGTAGAGAGGGAGAAGAAGATTCTTTTAGTAGAAAAGAAGAGGTGGTTAGGTGGCCAAAAGAAAAGCCCAACTGCTCCTTTTGATTTCAAGCTACTAAGCTTTGCTAGATATGCAGAGACTTGGGAGCTGGACACTGATGACGGTAGTACCTGAACTGAAGAAAGAATCAAGAAAAGAATAAGGTCCTCCATGCTGTGATTTCTTTTCACATGCGTGGTTAAATTAATGTGTGTTGGAGCTGATCAAGCAGAAAGAAGACGGTACTAACTTAAAAGGGCTTACCGAGAACATTCTTGCTGGGACAGTGTTTTTCACGTGATAGAGAGAGAGAGAGAGAGAGAGAGAGAGGCGATTCATCTATGAAAGAAATGTCATGGAGTAGTAAGAATCATGCAGTGATTATCACATGAATAGTACCGCTTGTTTTGGATGTTTCATATAAAATCCATGGAGTCAGATCTCCACATTTAGATACCGGAGTTATGAAGACCGAACATTTGATTTCCCAACTCTTATCACATTACAACGTTTGTCCCCTCTCGACAAGACCGACAATTCTCGATCCCACAATGTATTCAATTAATCAATTAATCTCATAATTCAAGTAAGATGCAAGTCTAAATTTTAATAGGCGGTTCGAATATCAGATCAATTAGTCTTCAATTCATGCAGAACTCACTCTTCAACTACTAAAATAGATTAACAATACTACATCCGATTTGTCTGGCCTTTTTTCAGTTGATTCGGGCATGAATCTCCGAAAGTAATTATGGGCTACGCTTTTTCATTACTTAATAAAGAATAATTATTCTTCCCAATTAAATGCTGGGATCTAAGATTGCTTTTCAACTTTCGGACATGATTGGTCAGCTAACTGAGCTCCCCAACGTGATGTCTTTTTCTCTTGTGCGCTTTTGCTTTACTTCTTTTATCTTCTTTTTCCGCTTGCTCCTCTGGTAAATTCAGCAAGTCATCGTCTTTTTAGCCATTGCTGTAATGAAACCATTCGCCACCATCAAGTGCAATATCCAACAAGATCCATCATTTGTCTAGTTACCAAATCATCACCTACCAATACCATTATTACTATTTGCTATATTGTAAGGACCAAATGACCCACACGCACATTTATTCAATTGAGCGACGGATGTTGGGGGACACCTTGCAGACCCTTTCCCGCATTAGTCAAATCAAGATCCGGAAATTTGAGGGGGGCAAAGATCCTTTAGTCCTAGGAAAGTGCCACAACATTGAGCCGAAGTCCTTGCGCTCACACTCTCTTGCTTCGTAAACGTCTTCTAACTCTTTCACGTGGAGGTTAGGTCGGAAAGGGAAAGGTAAGAAGAAGAATAAAATATGATTAATATGAAAAGCCCCCAACTGATATATTTGTAATAATTTTTTCCCAAATCAATATTTAGATCACAACTAACCTTAAATTGATACAAATATAACAAATTTACCTTAAACTGATGAAGATTTCTGTGGGCTTGCATGTCAATTGTGTTATTGTCATGTATCATCTAACTCAGCAATTTCACGAAAGCTAACGAATAGTAAACATATCATTTTTAGTTATCCAAAATCAATGTTTTAATGATTATAAACTTAGTTTTGAGTACATTTATCATAGATATATCGATTTAGAGTTGTTCATGGTATTAACCTAATAAAATAAAGAGATGGGTTTTGATGCTTGTATAGAATTTTTAATATGCCTAGGCAAATATTATTCTATGCTTAGCCTTAAGCATGCTAGTTTATTCATCAGTTAAATATTATCATTTATTTCTTTTTCTTCTTTTTGACTCCACCACGTTCAGAGAAGGGTAACATTGAGAAAGCAATCATGTTCCCTTCGCAGAGGAGATTCACGTGGCAATTATGACGTCATAAAGGCACATGCACGTTACTTATCACAAGCAAAGTCGGGAAAACAATCGGGAAGTTTTATTCGGATAAATGTCCAAATAATTATTAAAAAGATTCCTTCCTTTTCACCTAACCACGGCCCTAATCTCATCGTAAATTGATTTATGGGAGATATAATGTAACGATTTTCGGAGCGTCACATCACGTGTCGATCTCAATGCCAGAGCAGTCTCTCGGACGACATAAAGACAAGGAGCTGACAACTCATTCATGGCAGAATAAATTAAATAAAAAAAACAAATATTCCCGAAATAATTAAATGTTTTTCCATGATTCCAAACGAGTCGCATGTACAGGTCCCCCACCATTCGATGCAGGCACGGTAGGGTTCGGTAGTTTCGGTTCCTGTAACGTGCAAAAAAGTGCTGGAAAAACGACACCGTTCTCAGCATGGGGCAGTTTCCGAACCTGCTGTCGAAACCAATAATGTCGCCTCTCATCTGTCGGTGATTCCCAGCTTCGTGTGAACCGCGATGATCCTCGTGGAAAGCTTGATTGTACGGCGGAGGGAATGGGACGAGTTCGATTCCCGATCCCTAGAGTTTCTTGCTACATTGCTCGGATTACTGTATAAGGCGAACGCGATCAAAATACTTCGAGTTTCTTTTTTTTTTTGCTTGGAATTCACATGGTCTGATGGACGGTTTTTCTTTTGTGGAGGGGAGTCATCTGAATTGCATCTTGTGTAATGATCTAATCCGACGATGATGAGCAGTGATCGCCGACATAGAGGGTTTGGATAAGAAACGGCTTCGGGCAAGCTTTTGGAATGGTAAATGAGATAGGAATAAACTAAATCGCACAATGAATAGAAAGAAAACATTCCTAGGATGTTCGTGCATATGTGGGTATGTATGTGAAATTAGAATTAACTTATAAAATGCTTATTTTGACGTGACAATAATACTTAATATTGATTGAAAGCATTGTCGGTATGAGTAACCTCTTAGGAAAGCGTCCACCTCTATGCAAAAATACAAAATCATGAGACTCGGTATGAGGCGAGTTAAGATGGACAATATCTCAAGTGAATTAATCCAGAACTATCACGATCATTAGAAGAATTCAAGAAACATGAGAACATGTCCCTCGAATCTATCAAATTTGGTAGGATGAAGAGATATGTGGATGTTGAGATTGGCAGTGGGCCTTGACCTCGGGGCATTGGACATTAAAGTGAATTATTCTAGATTTGGGCTTTTTTGTCAACAGCTTAATCTTAACTAGTAGCGTGGGGAGGGAAAATAATCCAAAAAAGTGCAAAATCTATCATACATTCAGTACTTCAGTTTTCAACCTTTTAAATATTAATTGAGTTCCAAACATTTTTACGTTTTTACCAATTATTTCCATTTGGCCAATTTTAATCTAAAACCATTGACGTGGACGTTGGTAGTGCAACGTAAGACAACTAGCGTTAATGTAATTTTTTTTCTTTCTTTGTTTTTTCCTTTTATTTTCTACAAAGTTTGGCAAGGGTCGTCGATTGAACCTCACCAACCATAGGTGAGGCCGCCACCCTCGCCCATGGCTGGCCCCTTGTGATCGGCGAGGGTTGGCTAGCGACCGTCGCCAAGCTTGGAAGAAAAAGAGAGAAATAAATAAAGAAAATAAATATAATTCATATCTTTTTTTTTTTAAATTATAAAAGTTGTTAACGTTAAAGTCGATCATGTCACGCAAAACAGCTGTCATCCACATTAGTGATTTTCGGTTAAATTTGGCTGGATAGACTCAATTGACAAAATATGAAAATGTTTAGGACTTAATCGGTAAAATTAAAAAGTTTACAATTTGATTAGTAAAAACATAATAGGTTTAAGACTTTTTGGATAATTTTTTGAACTTGGGAATGGATCTTATGGTTCCTGGGCCTGCGTTGTCTTAGGGAAGCCATTGAAGCCCGAAGTGTAAGTTTCACAGAGAAATTTGATGCAGGATCTTCAAAAGGCCTCTTCCTAACGAATCCTCTTCCAGGGGTCGTCGACCGCTGACGAGATTGGGCAGATTGTGGCAATTTCTTAGGTTCGCATTTGGGTCGAATTCGTGGCCCATTGGACCGTATTGTTGACGCTTTTTTCTTTTTTTCTTTTTAATGTCGTATGTATGCAAAATATAACATTTCCATTAGATTTTTTTTTTTTTGTAAAAAAAAGAGAGAAAAAGAAACGAAAATGCAGGTGGATTGGATACTAGTGGAATACACCTTGTACCATTAGCAGATAATTAAGGCAACTCCAGTTATCTTTGTACCAAATCAAGTCAATCCATCTTACCTAATTTAAAAAAATAAAAAAAGAAAAAGAAAATTCAAGTCAATCCCTTGTTGATTTCGGCGATGCACAACATATTTTTTTAAAACTTTTATCCCATCTTAATGCACCAAAACAATGGTCAATTTAGTGATGAAATGGATTAAACGTATGTTGACACCTACCAACTTAACACATTCCATCTTAAAACCATCCAGATGGTCAATTTAGCAGTGAAATGGATAGTCCGTCTTTCATGAGATTACGAGTTTGATTCATGTTGCGAGTAGATCCTTGAGCAGCTCATGTTACATTGTTTAATTGAGATATATGTGATCGTATGGAGAGACTTCCCGACTGTTGTTATTTTGATGGGGTTATATATGGCAAGCTCGTCTTGAATTTTCGAATGCGAGTCATGCAAAGTAATTATAACTTGAAGAGAATATTTCGTAGTATACATGGTACACTTATGGAGGTCATAATTTCCCTTTCTCACCCTTTTGAGGGAAAAAGAATTTCCATCTTGAAAATCAGCAATCTGGATGACAATTAATATGCCGTTAAATCATTGTCTACGAGGCTGAAATTTCAATTCCTTGGTAATCTATATTATTTGTGCAAAGGATTTCGTTTAGACAATCCATGTTCTCTTTCTATCTCCTAAATAAAAAAGACCAAGTCCATTTTATGAAAACTTTTAAGGTTACCGTGTGTAAATACATACGCACATACATCCATACTTTCAAGAGCCGCATGTGCCCATAAACCAATTAGATATGAACTATATATGAAGCAAGAAATAATATATTTTATTATAGCCGTAAATACTTTGACTTCATTCTTTCACCGACCAAGGGTCAAAAGTAAGATAAAAAACATTGTGATCGCGCGCAATTCAATCTCAATACACATTGAGCCAGAGATAATAATTGACCAAACCCTTACGTTCAGATCTGTGAACCGACAACAAATTACAGAGCACAAGTACTCCCATCAACATGAAAATCAACTGCATTTGCATAGCCATATTTTCTCTCTCGGCTCAGTTGAAGAAGGGTGTCCAGCTTCAAGTAAAGAAAAAGAAGTGAAGAGGAAGTACTGGAAACGGCAACATTTTAAAGAACCGATAAAATTAGCAAATGTTAAGCCCACAAAGTATTCCATTCATCTCATAATTCTAATGAGATACAAGTCAAGATTCCAATGAGCGATTCAAATATAAAATCGGTCGTCTTCAAATTTATATTGCACGCCTACATAAATCATTCTTCAACTATTAAAATTGGTTAATTGTGCTACATCTGATCGACTTGGCCTCTTTTCTACTACTTCAGGCTTTCCCGCTAACTTAAAATAAAGATTGATTATTCTTCCCAATTAAATGCTCTTCAACTTTTGGACACCACTGGTCAGCTACTCAACGTGATGTCTTTTTCTCGTGTGCTTTTGCTTGACTTCTCTCTTCTTTTTCCGCTTGCTCTTAAGGTAAATTCACCAAGTCATCTTCTAGCAATTGCAGTTATGAAACCATCCAGCACCATTAAGTGCAATATCCAACAAGATCCATCGCTTCTCTAGTACTAAATCATCACCTAATACATAGTGTGGACCAATGACCCACATGCACATTAATTCAATTAAGCTACGGATGTCGGGGACATCTTGGAGACCCTTGATCGCATTGATCAGATCAAGACCTGGTAATTTTAGGGAGCAAAGATCTTTCGGTCCTAGGAAAAAATGACATTATTGAGTAGAAGTCCTCATGCTCACATGGTCACACCCTATCTTTTTTTATAAACATCTTCTAAAAATTGACACGGCTAACTTGTCTATCGATTTTTCACATTCGAGTTAGGTTAGAAAGGCTAAAAAAATAAAAGAGAACAATAAAATAAAGGAATGGGTTGTTATGCTACAGAATTATTATATGCATTAGGCAATATATTATTCCATGCTTAGCCTTAATCAGGCTAGTTTATTCATCAGTTAAGTAATCCAACAAGCAGCCATTTTTCATATTTTCTTTTTGGTATCTTTAAGAAAAGGGAAAAGAGTTTAAAACAGAAGAAAAACCCCATTATCTGCTTTTGTTTTATTTTCTAGATGTGATTATCATTTATTTATTTTTCCCCTTTTGTGAGCCTTGAAAGAAGAATACGTCGAGAAAGCAATCATGTCCCTTCACAAAGGAGATTCACTGGCTTGGATTTGAATTGACACTCACCGGAAAATTATTACTGTATTTCTGTAAAATCAATTGGACATAGTTAAATGAAAAGAAAGGTCAATTGGGCTTACTCCGAATAAAACCGCCTTTATTCTAATTATTTTCCCCCAACTCTACCTGTGACAAGTAATTTGCTTTTGCCTTTATGACATCATAAATGATTTTCGGCAAGTCATATCAGTGTCGATTCAAAACCAGTTCCGACAAAAAAAAAAACCTCATTTATGGTAAAATAAGCCAATCTCTTGAACTTTTTTTTTTTCTATTTCTATTTACATTTTTTATTCTTCTCTGGGTCTCTTCTTCTATTTATGTGTAGGTGATGCTCATCGAAACTCACCCGATTTACAATTGGTTTGAGTGAGCAGCAGTTAGCATCGTAGCATCTTCTTAACGAGCCATGATATTGGCCACTAATGAAGGATTCCTCGAAAAGTTAAGGATTAATAATCATTTTTAGAACCACCGGTCGTGGTGGCTCCGCTAGATAAGAGCTATGTTGATCCTTCCTCAAATGTGAGGGATTCAAACCCAAATGGAGGCGCTTGTTTTTTAAGTGTGATGTCAAGGGGGATGAGTTCTCCGCTGGGTCGTCATCCCTGTTTATCTCGCCGCCACCTAACAGACGGGGTTCCCGGGTCACTAAAATAAATAAATAAATAATCCTTTTAGAAATCGAATGGATTCGGTCTTATACATACGCGAGGAAGGTAATCAAAAAAGAAAGAAGATGAGTTCTTCTTTCTTTTATCACTTAGGAGCCGTGCGAGATGAAAGTCTCATGCACGGTTTTGAATGAGAGAAAGAAGTGAATCGTTTTTTGGACGATGCATATGTAGAAAGCCTATTTTTTCTAGTAATTTTTTCTAGTATTTACTAGCGGATTCGCTCTTTTCTCTTTCCTTTTTTCTTTCTATAGTGGAGATAGTCGCACGTAATGACAGATCACAGCCATATTGATTTTGATTATAGTTTTCCTTAAGATGGTCCAAGACGAGGCGGTACTTATGATATTTCCGCTTGGGACGCATTTTATTTAGCAGTTTTTTGGATTTTCAAGTTGCAAATATTTAGTTACCAAAATAGGATTATGAGTTATTAAATAGTAAAATGAATAAAAATTCACAAATTGAAGGATTGTTCCTAAATGAATTACAAAAAAAAAATTCTTTCAACAAAGATGTGAATTAGGAAGGATTGGTCGACGAAATATGAATCGGAGACTAAATCTTGATATACCTCAGAATAATACATTTTTGTTACCGCGAGATATATTGGCAGCTGCGGATCATTTGATTGGAATGAAATTCGGAATGGGTACACTTGACGATATGAATCATTTGAACAAGTAAAAGTTATATTTTGGTCCAAGTGGGGATAGCATTTCTCTTTTGCATGTGCATGGAGTTTTGAAAATTCAGCATCACAGTTTTCAGAAGTGGTATGTTGGCAGCTTTTTCATAGGTGGTGCAACAAACCTCTTTTGAGAACTGTATTCCTGGCATTTCTGGTCTTCTTGCGTTGTGGATAAGCTAAATGTTTAATTCTAAGGGTAAATGATAAAATCGCGACTCTTTTTTAAGATTGTGACCCAATTGTTTAGTCCACGGAAATTTGTCATACGAGCTACTGTGCAGTCAGGGCCAGTACCTAACTTTCAAATTAGGATTAGTGTTTGATTGAAGAGGCTGTGCAATCAGGATCAATTCCAAAATGAAATCATGATGAAGTATAGGTATCATCCCTTATTCTAACCTGTATGACAAATTTCCGAGGGCTAAACAATTGCATCACGATTTTCAAGAAGAGTCGCGACTTTATCATTGACCCTTAGAATTAAACATTTGCTTTTTCAGAGCACTTGCTGCTTCCAGCCGGTCCTGCAAAAAATTAGACCGTTTTAGGAGAGAATTCCTTTTTTTTTCAAAGCAAAACTCTTCAGTAAAATACAGAAGGCCGACTACCTCAAGAACAGCACGAATTGAGTTCCCCTCATTCGTAATACCAATTAAAGCAACAAGAGCATTCAGACGCTCCTCAACACTGAGATGAGAATATTCCCCTTCAGTAAGTCCACGAACCCACGATTCACCTGACTTACTTTCATCAATCTCCACACTTTCCTGATCATCTTTACCACCACAAAAATCCTCAGCATCCTTATGGTGCTCAGTGGCAGTGCTTGGATGACACACATCCACGGAACCAGCAATAGTGCAAGATTCTACGTCTCCTTCAATCTCATTTTGCAAATTTGTATCATCAGAAACATTCTCCTTTCCAATTTCTGGACAAGCATTCGCTTGACCACATTGGTCCACATCAATGTTAGCACTCGATGTGGTGCCTAAATCATCGACTTCAAGATCCTCATCAACATCACCTTCAAATTCTTCCTCTCTTTCCCTTCATCCCCTCTTTCCACTTCATCAGCATCTTCTCCAGATAAAATTCCATTCTCGAATATTCTTATTTTCTTTCTGGCTTCTGCTAAAATTGACTTGGCATCAGCTGGATCCTTCCTATAAGCAGATCTGACGCGATAGGTTGAAGGAGCTATTCTTTCAAAAAGTTTAGTATCCCTTGTCAAAGCAACAGAAATGGAAGCTTCTGGCGTCTTGCTTGTGGTGAGATCCCGCAGTCCAGATTTCTATAAATAATGGGCTAAATCAGATTAACAGTGAAGAAGCAATCACCACCGTGACCGGAATCTATTAAATACTGACCTGAATCTTGTCTGCCAGTTCTAATACAGTCAACCCCTTGCTTCCTTCAAGTGAGAGGACATGAAATGCGGCAAATTTGACAGTTCCAGGTGTCAATCGGTGCCTAGATCTCCTAGGAAGTAACAAACCTTTATCTCGCACATGATGGTGAGCACTTTCTCTGCAGCTGAACCACTGCGGAAAGTAGAAATGACTTCTTCACAACCTTTAACCTGAAATCACAAGTTTCTCCATTGAAATTCATCAAAGCAAAAAATAACAAATAGAGAATGTCATTCTAGAATCCATTTGGTATAGATGCAAGACAACTCCATCAAGGTATAAGATGGACTACCAGAGAATGCATGCGAAGTGCATGTCATCGTCATTCTTAGCAAATATAAACACAAGTTACAAATAACAACCAAATCCACATCCTTAATGAATGAAGTATGACCAAAACAAATCGGATTTTCTTCGAATACCCAAAAAGCTACCAGCAACAAGGTAAAGCATGTTGCCTAAAAGGTTTTGAAGAAATTGTTGGCCTATATTCTAAAGGTGCTGTAAATTCAGCAAATAGTAGTACATCAAATGTGTTTGTTACATAAGTGATTGAAATGTCAGGCAACACATAGTAGAGATTGATGTTGCACTTCATCCACATGCTGTATTACGTGCCACGTCTGCTTTCTATTCGTTTCTTATGGATAGTAGATGGAGTGACCCAATAGAAATGTCATTATTGGAACTTCGATTACACTATGCTGGTATGTATTTCTCTTATTCAGAAACGCAATCAACAAAGACAAGATCACAGACCTTTGTAATTGTTGTGCATTCCTTTGTGGGAGAGCACAAATGACAGTACTCTGCAAGCTTGCAAGCGGCTGGGCGAGCAGCTTCGGGGGAGGCTCGGCGAGGGCCATCGGGGGTGACTGGGTGAGCGGCGTTGAGGGCAGCTGGACGAGCGGCTTCGGGGACGACTGGGCGAGCGGTGTCGGGGGCGGCTGGCCAAACAAATTCAGACAGTAAGTACAGCACACAGGGAAATTGTGGAGATTTAGGAGCATTTATTTGATGTAAAATCACTCTCATAAGTCCTCATGATCTTTCACATAGTAAAATATCTCACGAGGTCTTAGCCCATGATGTGAAAACAAATTCAGACATAATCCATCCTCTAATTTGGCTAAATCAAAGAACGTACAGGACATGGGCCAAGTCATAGCAAAGATCATATTATCTTTAACCTACTATAAGTAACATCGGAGTAAAAATTTGGAGAACACTTGTGATAAAAGAGGAACCTTATAAGATAAATTTTGGGGTAAAACCATGCATATTATCAAGCTCTCAACAGTATCCATGTATATTCAAAAGTACACACTCATGGGCTACTATGTATAACTTTTACTTCACTCGACAGAGGAGCACCTACTCTAAGTACAGGAAGTTCTAAAGAGCCTTGACCATATAATTGCAGAAAATTCCTACCAGACTTTATCACGGCTCAGCTCTCACTTAACGTCCCATTTCTCAAGTCTTTAATGTTTCCAATACCAGAATAATATATATCTACTGTTCCAAGGGATTAACATCTGATCCAGCTGCAACCACGTTGCTTTGTAACCCCATAGCTCTTCAACATCTTCCTCACATTTGCTGCCTCATCCCATTGACCCGCAGTTGCATATATATTTGACAAAAGCACATAAACCGATGGATTGTCTGGCTCGTTTTTTAGAATCAACTCAGCAACAACTCTTCCAAGCCTTAAATTGTTATGAGATGCACAAGCACTGAACAATGTCCATAACGAGCCAGAATTTGCTTGAAAGTGCTGACTATTTATTACTGTTTCAGCCTCATCGAGATATCCAGCTCGACCAAGAAGGTCAAGCATACATGAGAACTGGTGCTCTTGAGGTTTAAGGCCAAATGTATTTAACATTAAGTCAAATATGCGAGCACCATCATTAACCAGACCAGAATGACTGCAAGCAGATAATAATGCTGTAAAAGTGGCTAGATCTGGTTTACACTTGGACTCATTTCGCATTGCCTCAAAACAATTCACTGCTTTCTTCCCTTTCCCATGCTGAGCAAAAGCAGAGATAAGGGCATTCCATGATACCGTGTCTCTCTCAGGCATCTTATTAAACACTCTCAAGCAAGAGTCCAGAACTCCGCATTTTGAATACACTGTAATCAGTCCATTACTCAAAGAAGCCTCTGAGAGAAATGCATTTCTGATGATGTAGCAATGAATCTGTTTTGCATGTCCCAAGGAACAGAGGGTAGCGCACATGGCTAGAGCAATACTGAGAGTATATGCATTTGGCTTGAGATCATAAATAAACATCTCAGTTAAGCATCGTAAGCCTTGTACTGGAAAACCATTTGACAGCAAACCAGAAAATAGGGTATTCCATGAGATCAGATTTTTTAAAGATATGTCTCAAACACTTGGTAGGCATGCATCATCTTTCCATGTTTAGAATATGCCAATGTTAATGCATTGGAAGCCTGAATATTCAAGAGGAGCCCCTTTTGGTATAAAAGGGCATGAATCATCTCCACTATTTCTGTTGACTCGGAGCTAGTTAACAAACTTCCAAAGGTAAATTCATCAGGTTCGAAACCAAGCCTTTGCATTTGTAGGAAGGTCAAAATCACTGATGTACCCAAATTTAATTGAGCATAGCTGGAGATCATGGCATTCCAAGACACAAGATCCTTCTTGTCAAATCTATTAAAAACCGTCTTGGCTGCCTCCAATATGCCACAGCGAGAATACATGGTAATTGCAGCGTTAATAACTGCAGTACAAGATTCAAGACCTCTTTTGATAGCTTGAACATGTAGTTGAGCAGCACCTCTCTCGAATGAACATGAACTCATGAGACTTACAAAGGTGAGCTCAGTAGGACTAAGCCCAGACCTTTGCATTTCCCTGAACATCAAAAGAGCCTCCTCGTCTCTACTTATTCCCACAAGACCATCTATCATTGCATTAATGGTGATTTCATCACGCACTTCAGCACCATCAAAGACTTTGTAAGCATCACCAACACATTCACTGTTGAAGTACATTGTAAGCAGGGAATTTACGACTGAGGGCTTGATCAGAAATCCCGTCTTAGTAACTAAACAATGCACCTGCCTCCCGAACTCAAGCAGCTCCAAAGAACACAAACTCAGCACACAAGCAAAACTATAATTATCATGCTTGACACCCAGCTCATGCATTTCCCTGAACTTGGCAAAGGCAATCTCTTCATGCCCATTATCTGCACACCCAGTAATAACGGCATTCCAAACTGCCACATTCCTGTCAGGCATTTCATCAAACGCCTCACACGCATAGTCAACTTCCCCTAGCTTCATTCAAGCCGACATCACTGTCGTCCATGAGTACACATCTGGGTTCTCAATTTCCCCAAACACCTTTTTCACCGAACCCACATCTTCCACTTTTGCATAGAGCAAAAGAAGGGTGTTGGCGACGTGTGGATAGGCTTTGAAGCCGGCCCGAATAGCGTGGGCATGAAGCTGCTCGCCAAACACGGCGTTGCGAGCATTGGCACAAGCAGTGATGGTGCTGGAGAGAGTGTAGTGGTCCGGCTTCAAGTGACAACTCTCACGGATTTGGACAAACAGTTGGAGACATTCTGTGTAGAGGTTTGAGCGAGTTAGCTTCGCGAGCGAAGTGTTGAGCCTATAGAGTTGTTTGGCTGTGCTTTCTACTGTATTTGCACAGACGAATGGAACTTTCATCAGCTGGTCTTTTATTTATCTAACCAGTACCTCGAGGATTTCCACTATTTCTCCAACTCAGTCAAGCTGTTCCATCCTCCGTATTTCCGAACACCGTTTGAAGGGGAAATTAGATTCTCCACATGAAATGTCTTGATTTTAACAAAAGATAACATCAGTGTGTCTCAGCTTTGACTGCAGGAAAGAAAAACGCCTGCATATAGTTGTTAAAAGTGTCAGTACGCTGGCTACCCAAATAGGCTTTTAAAACTCACGAGTGCAGATTTTGATGCACGATTTCAGTTGTATCGATTTCTCATGAAACATTCACTTCCGATATTCCAAGCAGCCAAAACGATGAGTCCAGGCTTGACACCTCTGAGCTACAAACTACTTAACCTTGCTGACGGGGCTGCGATGATCTATTTCTCTTATTCAGAAACGCAATCAACAAACACAAGATCACAGACCTTTGTAACTGTTGTGCATTCCTTTTTGGGAGAGCACAAATGACGGTACTCTGCAAGCTTGCAAGCGGCTGGGCGAGCAGCTTCGGGGGAGGCTCGGCGAGGGCCGTCGGGGGTGACTGGGTGAGCGGCGTCGAGGGCAGCTGGGCGAGCGGCGAGCGTCGTCGGGGGCCGACTGGGCGAGCGGCGTCGGGGGCGGCTGGGCCAGCGGCGTCAGGTGTGAGCAGCGTCGGGGCGACCGGGCGAGCAGTGTTGGGGGCGGCTGGGCGAGCGGCGAGCGGCCTCCACCGAGGGGACGAGCGGCGTCCACTGGCGGCGTTGACAGCGAGCGGCTGAGCGGCGAGGCGAGCGAGGGGTGACGGCGTCGAGGGACGAAAGGGCGAGGCGACGCGGGGCGACTGGCGTCCAGCGGCGTCCGAATAAGCTCGGAAAAGGTTTTCTGGAAATGGGTCCGAATCGTCCGTTTGCAATAAATGGTACTGCAGTACCATGCAGTAAATCGGATCTCGTTTCAATAAATGGTACGCCAGAATCGTGTCCAAACATTTGCCAATTCTAGCTAAAGGGTTGTCTCCCTTGCACAGCTAATTTTGAAACTTTCATCCTACGGCTCGTTTCATTGACCGCGGGACCACCCTTGCCAGTTCATGTTCATGCAAGAAAAGTAAATCATGATTAGTTGATGGAGTTTGTATACATAGATAATGGGTCTTCTCGAATGTCGGATTATGTTTAAACGTATTTACCTTTTCGGTGGATGAATGTTTTAGACGAATTTCAAATTTCATATCGCCAAGGTTTTTTAAATAGAGGTATTTGTGCTAAAAAAATTTTATTGATATGATGATTATGTCTTAGGGGACTTTTCAATTTCATGTAAAAGAAGTAAATGATCATGATTTCTATAATATATTGACATCAAGCTCTAAGAAGGATTTGTCTATCATCTAGTGGAGAGTGAATTGAAAAAGATGCAACAATTGTAATGCACCTTGCAGGCATGTCAAAGGTCCTTATCCTCCTTAATGAACTTCCACATCCGCTGAGCACTAAAACAAAATCCTAAAGCAGGAACTACTAGCCTTCAATCTTCTATGAGCCCACCAGGTGCAGTTGAACTGCTGTCTAAGGCTTGGCCACTTTCTCATCCAAGGAAATTCAACCATATGGCAAAAAATGTATAACGTATTTCACAATCAATGCTCCAAATTCCACAATAGAGCACAAGAAGATGAGACGGAAACATAAAACGTCTCAAATGTGTTATATGAGGAAACATATATCATGAACATGATGATCGAATTCGACTAATCACTCGAATCTCGCAATCTTTAAAAAAAAAAGTGTGAGTAATTTCATCGACTTCATCGAGAACATATGAAAACGTTGTGATTGGAATTGACCAAATACACGAATCTAGCGATGCCTAAGAATTAAAAAAAAAAAAAGTAACGAGAGCTTCCATCAACTTCATCGAGAACATATGAGAACGTTGTGATAGAATTCGAGCAAATACTCGAATGTTGCGACACTTTAAAAATCTCGCAGCTGGCCACCTATTCATTCAAGGAGATTCAACCATATAGCAAGGCCACTGGATATATCGTTGATAATGAGAATGCTTGTATGCGTCAAGCCATCAACGTTATATCCAGTGGCCTTGCCATATGGTTGAATCTCCTTCAACAAATAGGTAGCCAGCTGCCGACAGCGGTTCTTCCATTGTAATGCACATTGTAGGCACATCAAGGTCCTTATCGTCCTTAATGAACTTCCACATCCGCTGAGCACTAAAACAAAATCTTGAATCAGAACTACTAGCCATCAATCTTCTGTGAGCCCACCAGTGCGCTTGCTGTCTAAGGCTTGTCCGCTTGTTCGTCCAAGGAAATTCGGCAAAAATTTAGGACAGACAAAAGGTATAACCTATTTCGCAACCAATGCTCCAAATTTCACAATAGAGCACAAGAAGATGAGATGGAAACATAACACATCTCAAATGTGTTATATCAGGGAACATATGTCCATGAACATGATGATCGAATTCGACTAATCACTCAAATCTCGCTATATTTTTTAAAAAAAAAAGTGTGAATGATTTCATCAACTTCATCGAGAACATATGAAAACGTTGTGATTGGAATTGAGCAAATACACTGATTCGGCGATGCCTAAGAATAAATATAAAAAAAAAGTAACGAGAGCTTCCATTAACTTCATCGAGAACATATGAGAACGTTATGATAGAATTCGAGAAAATACCCGAATCTTGCAACACTTTAAAAATCTCGCAGCTAACCACCCGTTCGTTCAAGGAGATTCAACCATATGGCAAGGCCACTGGATATATCGTTGAGAATGCTTGTATGCGTCATGCTATCAACATTATATCCAGTCGCCTTGCCATATGGTTGAATCTACTTGAACGAACAGGTGGCCAACTGCCCATAACGGTTCTTCCATATTAATGCACCTTGCAGTCACATCAAGGTCCTTATCCTCCTTAATAAACTTCCACATCCGCTAAGCACTAAAACAAAATCCTGAACTAGGAACTACTAGCCTTCAATCTTCTGTGAGCCCACCAGGTGTAGTTGAACTGCTGTCTAACGCTTGGCCACTTTTTCGTCCAAGGAAATTCAACCATATGGCAAAAAATTAGCACAAACAAAAGGTATAACCTATTTCGCAACCAATGATCCAAATTCCACAATAGAGCACAAGAAGATGAGATGGAAACATAACACCTCTCATACGTGTTATATGAGGAAACATCATCGAATTCGACTAATCACTTGGATCTCGCAATATTTAAAAGAAAAAGTGCGAGTCATTTCATCAACTTCATCGAGAACATATGAAAACGTTGTGATTGGAATCGAACAAATACACCCGATCCGGGCGATACCTAAGAATAAAAAAAAAAAAACCAAAGCTTCTATCAACTTCATCCAAAGCATATGAGAACGTTGTGATCAAATTCGAGCAAATACTCGAATCTTGCGACACTTTAATAATCTCGTAGCTGGGCACCTGTTCATTCAAGGAGATTCAACCATATGGCAAGGCCATTGAGATTCAACCATATGGCAAGGCCATTGGATATATCGTTGATAATGAGAATGCTTGTATGCATCATGCTATCAACAATATATCCAAAGGACGTTGCCATATGGTTGAATCTCCTTGAATGAACAAAAATGGCCACCCGACAACAATTCTTTTCATTGTAATGCACCTTGCGGCACATCAAGGTCCTTATCCTCCTTAAAGAACTTCCACATCTGTTGAGCACTAAAACAAAATCCTAAAGCAGGAACTACTAGCCTTCAATCTTCTATGAGCCCACCAGGTGCAGTTGAACTGCTGTCTAAGGCTTGCCCACTTGTTCGTCCAAGGAAATTCAACCATATGGCAAAAATTAGCACGACAAAAAGGTATAACCTATTTCGCAACCAATGCTCCAAATTCCACAATAGAGCACAAGAAGATGAGATAGAAACATAACACCTCTCAAACGTGTTATATGAGGAAACATATGTCCACGAATGATCGAATTCGACCAATCACTCGGATCTCGCGATATTTAAAAAAAAAACAGTGCGTGTGCTTTCATCAACTTCATCGAGAACATACGAAAACGTTGTGATTGGAATCGAGCAAATACACGAATCTGGCGATACCTAACAGTAAAAAAAAAAAACTAACGAGAGCTTCTATCAACTTCATTGAAAGCATAGGAGAACGTCGTGATCAAATTCGAGCAAATACCCGAATCTTGCGACACTTTAAAAATCTTGTAGCTGGACACCTGTTCGTTCTAAGGAGATTTAGCAAGGCCACTGGATATATCGTTGATAATTCTCATAATCAAGGATATATCCAGTGGCCTTGCCATATGGTTGAATCTCCTTAGAACGAACAGGTGACCAGCTGCCGACAGCAGTTATTCCATTGTAATGCACCTTGCAGGCATGTCAAGGTCCTTATCCTCCTTAATGAACTTCCACATACGCTGAGCACTGAAACAAAATCCTGAACCAGGAACTACTAGCCTTCAATCTTCTGTGAGCCCACCAGGTGCAGTTGAACTGCTAGTCTCAGGCTTGCCCACTTGTTCGTCCAAGGAAATTCAGCAAAAATTTAGCACTACAAAAGGTATAACCTATTTTGCAACCAATGCTCCAAATTCCACAATAGAGCACAAGAAGATGAGATGGAAACATAACACCTCTCATATGTGTTATATGAGGAAACATATGTCAATGAACATGATGATCGAATTCGACTAAACACTGGAATCTCGCGATATATTAAAAAAAAAAAAGTGCAAGTGATTTCATCAACTTTATCGAGAACATATGTAAACGTTGTGATTGGAATCGAACAAATACACCGATCTGGCAATACCTAAGAATATTAAAAAAAAAAAAAAAAAAAAAAACCAAAGCTTATATCAACTTCATCCAAAGCATATGAGAACGTTGTGATCAAATTCGAGCAAATACTCGAATCTTGCGACACTTTTATAATCTCGTAGCTAGCCACCTGTTCGTTCAAGGAGATTCAACCATATGGCAAGGCCATTGGATATATCGTTGATGATGAGAATGCTTGTATGCATCATGCTATCAACGATATATCCAGTGGCCTTGCCATATGGTTGAATCTCCGTAGAACGAACAGGTGGCCAGTTGCCGACAGCGGTTCTTCCATTGTAATGCACCTTGCAAGCACATCAAGGTCCTTATCCTCCTTAAAGAACTTCCACATCCACTGAGCACTAAAACAAAATCCTGAACCAGGAACTACTAGCCTTCAATCTTCTGTGAGCCCACCAGGTGCGGTTGAACTGTTTAAGGCTTGCCCACTTGTTCGTCCAAGGAAATTCAACCATATGGCAAAAAATTGGCACGCGACAAAAAAGGTATAACCTATTTCGCAACCAATGCTCCAAATTCCACAATAGAGCACAAGAAGATAAGATAGAAACATAACACCTCTCAAATGTGTTATATGAGGAAACATATGTCCATGAACATGATGATCGAATTCGACTAATCACTCGGATCTCGCGATATTGAAAAAAAAAAAAAGTGCGTGTGCTTTCATCAACTTCATCGAAAACATATGAAAACGTTGTGATTGGTATCGAGCAAATACACGAATCTGGCGATACCTAACAGTAAAAAAAAAAAAAAAAAAAAAAACTAACGAGAGCTTCTATCAACTTCATTGAAAGCATAGGAGAACGTTGTTATCATATTCGAGCAAATACCCGAATCTTGCGACACTTTAAAAATCTTGTAGCTAGACCTGTTCGTTCTAAGGAGATTCAACCATATGGCAAGGCCGCTGGATATATCGTTGATAATGAGCGGCCTTGCCATATGGTTCTCCTTAGAACGAACAAGTGGCCAGCTGCCAACAGCGGTTCTTCCACTGTAATGCACCTTGCAGGCACATCAAGGTCCTCATCCTCCTCAATGAACTTCCACATCCGCTGAGCACTAAAACAAAATCCTGAACCAGGAACTACTAGCCTTCAATCTTCTGTGAGCCCACCAGGTGCAGTTGAACTACTGTCTAAGACTTGCCCATTTGTTCGTCCAAGGAAATTCAACCATGTTGCAAAAAATTAGCACAGACAAAAGGTATAACCTATTTCGTAACCAATGCTCTAAATTCCACAATAGAGCACAAGAAGATGAGATGGAAACATAACACATCTCAAACGTGTTATATGAGGGAACATATGTCAATGAACAAGATGATCGAATTCGACTAATCACTCGGATCTCGCGATATTTAAAAAAAAAAAATATTGTTTCTAGTGGTTAGAGCGACAAACCCAATTTCAACCCAAACTTATTTATAGACCACAAAATCTATTGGTGGTTTTGGACTTTTTCCTAATTTTTTTTTTTGGTCAGAAGGAAAATATATTCAATAACCCGGGGATTACAACGAGTAGGCAAAATATCAGCAAGCAAAAGTTCGAATAACAAAGGGGGGAGATATAGGCCATTCCGCAGATAGGGCCTCGTGTTATGCAGCTTCGCGGCCCGGTCCCGCGACACGATTGGCTTCCTCAAGGGCGGTGTGCAACCCTAACGCCTAGAAAGCTTCGCAGGAGAAAACAAGCTTCGGTGTAGACAGATCGCACCTCCCACGGCGGCAAGGTATGGCCATTGATCGCATCAACTAAAATCGAACTATCTTATTCAAGGATGAGTTGGTCTTGATGTCGCCCGTTTGTTGCGAGATGGCGAAGAGTGAACAAAGCAACGCCATAAACTCCGCTTGCAGAGGCGAGGAGACTGTGATTGTCCTGGTAAGACTAGTAACTATTGTACCAACCTTTGTCTGCGGATGAAAAGCCCCATCAAAGTTGATCTGGCCTGGGTCGGGTGGGCGCCACAAGTCCCCTGCACGAATCCCGTGTCGTGCTTTGGTTGTAGGATTAGGAGAAGATAGGAGGACAGATCGAGCTTGGATGACAGCCGAGCTAAGGTTGGCTCAGAGACATGCCTCACCCTTGAAAGATCCATTTCCTAAAATTCGTGCCAAATATTTCATTTAATAATGTACTTTTCCTTGGCAAAACCAATGAATCAATGGGTTTGGCCAACTTGAAACATATGTAAGGTAATGGTACACAGTCACAAAAACTTTTGATGTAAACCCTACTCACCACTGCTTTGAGGACCGAACACCCAAATCAGAACATACAAAAGGCCAAATTCCTCCGATATGACCTCATCAAATTTTTCCAATTCGTCCTTTACCAAAAAAAAAAAAAAATTTCCAATTCGTCGATCTTCGTCAATGAATTAAGTGACACCGTTATTTGAGGAAACAGATGTCCATTAATATGATGATCGAATTCGACTAATTACTTAGATCTCACAATACTTTAAAAAAAAAAAAACGAGCAAGAGCTTTCATCAACTTCATCGAGAATATATGAAAATGTTTTGATCAGAATTGAGCAAATACATGGTGCCTAAGAATTAAAAAAAAAAAAAAAAAAAAAAAGTAACGATAGCTTCCATTAACTTCATCGAGAACATATGAGAACGTTATGATCAAATTTGAGCAAATACCCTAATCTTGCAACACTTTAAAAAAAACTAATGAGAGCTTTCATCAACTTCATCGATTGGTCAAAATGGGTTGCAAAGACAAAAGAGAAAAAATAATGTTTTCAGTGGTTAGAGTGACAAATCCAATTTCAACCCGAACTTATTTATAGACGACAAAATCTTTCGGTGGTTTTGGACTTTTCCCTAATTCGAGTCCTTAGAGTGAGCTAAAATGGTTCAGAGACATATATCCATTTCCTTGAAATTCGTGCCAAATATTGCATTTAATAATGTATTTTTTCCTGTCAAAACCAATGAATTAAAGCTGAGTTTGGGCAAGTTAAAATATATATGAGGCAATGGTATACGGTAACAAAAACTTTTGATGTAAACCTTACTCACCACTGCTTTGAGGACCGAACATCCAAATCACAACATACGAAAGGCCAATTTCCTCCAATTTGACCTCATCGAATTTTTCCAATTCATCAATGTTGAATGCACCCGTCCCATGAATGAATTGAGTGACACCATTGCATGAGGAAATAGATGTCCATGAACATGATGATCGAATTTGACTAATCACTCAGATCTTGCCATACTTTAAATAAAAAAACACGAGGGAGAGCTTTCATCAACTTCATCGAGAACATATGAAAACGTTGTGATCGGAATCGAGCAAATACACATATCTCACGATGCCTAAGAATTAAAAAAAAAAAGTAACAAGAGCTTCCATCAACTTCATTGAGAACATATAAGAACGTTGTGATCAAATTTAAGCAAATACCTGAATCTTGTGTTGCTTTAAAAAAAACTAATGAGAACTTTCATCAGCTTCATCGATCGGTCAAAATGGGTTCCAAAGAAAAAAGAAAAAAAATATATTGTTTCTAGTGGTTAGAGCGACAAACCCAATTTCAACCCAAACTGATTTATTGACGAAAAAATCTATTGGTGGTTTTGGACTTTTCCCTAAGTCGAATCGAGTGCCAAATTCCTGGAGTACCAAAACTTAGCACAAATGGACACTTAAGTGCCAAAAGTTAAGAAAGTGACACTTAAGTGTCAAAAGTTAAAAAGTCACACTTAAGTGCCAAAATCAGAGCAAAATTGATCACTTAAGTGCTAACGGTGAAAAAACCGGCCAAAATGCTGACATGACGATTTTCCGGCGAAGTAAGTGCAAAACGACGTTGTTTTGCACACTTACATAGCTAGACAAATGCAAAAACGACGTCATTTTGTCTCGACATGGTAAATAAGTAATATAAAATTAAATTAAATTAAATTTAAAGCTAAATTTATTTAAAAGCAGGTTATTTTTTTTCCGAAAAAGGGGAGGGTGGAGGCACGCGGTGGGGGCGAGCCCTCGCCGCCGCCGCCTCCCCTTCTTTTTATTTTAATTTTTAATTTGTAATTTGTAATTTATTTATTTATTTTTATAATTAAATTAAATTAATTATTATATTAAAATTCGAATCCGCACAAAACGACGTCGTTTTTGCATTTGTTTTTAAGTCGACTCTCCACCGAGTCATGTAGGCGAAAACATAATAAAAAATTGCCACATAAGATTTCTAGCGAAGTTCGCCAAAGATAGTGTCTTTTCAAAAAAAAAGTACCACTTATGTGTCACTTTCAGAACTTTTAACACTTAAATGTCGCTTTTGTCTGTAAGTTTTGGCACTTGGGGTGTACTTCTTCAATTTCAATCTTAAAGTGAGCTAAGGATGGTTCAGAGACATGCCTCACCCTCAAAGGATCCATTTCCCTGAAATTCGTGCCAAATATTGCATTTAATAATTTACTTTTCCCCTATTAAAACCAATGAATCAAAGTTAAGTTTGGGCAACTTGAGATATATGTGAGGCAATGGTACACGGTCACAAAAAACTTTTGATGTAAACCTTACTCACCACTGCTTTGAGGACCGAACATCCAAAACACAACATACGAAAGGCCAAATTCCTCCAATTTGACCTCATCGAATTTTTTCCAATTCGTCGATGTTGAATGCACCCATCTTGTCAATGAATTGAGTGACACCGTTATATGAGAAAACAAATGTTCATGATCATGATGATCGAATTCGACTAATCACTCAGATCTCGCAATACTTAAAAAAAAAAAAAACAAGCGATAGCTTTCATCAACTTCATCGAGAACATATGAAAATGTTGTGATCGGAATTGAACAAATACACGAATCTTGCGATGCCTAAAAATAAAAATAAAAAAAAAAAAAGTAAGGAGAGCTTCCATCAACTTCATTGAAAACATATGAGAACGTTGTGATCAAATTCGAGCAAATACCCGAATCTTGCGACGCTTTAAAAAAAAAAAAACTAATGAGAGATTTCATCAACTTCATCGATTGGTCAAGAAAAAGAATACTATTTCTAGTGATTAGAGCGACTAATCCAATTTCAACCCAAACTGATTTATAGATGACAAAATCTATCGGTGATTTTGGACTTTTTCCTAATTCGAATCCTTAGAGTGAGCTAAGGATGGTTCAGAGACATGCCTCATCCAAGGATCCATGTCCCTGAAGTTCGTGCCAAATATTGCATTTAATAATGTACTTTTCCCTGTCAAAACCAATGAATCAAAGCTGAGTTTGGGCAACTTGAAATATATATGAGGCAATGATACACGGTCACAAAAAATTTTGTTGTAAACCTTGCTCACCACGATCCAAATTACAACATACGAAAGGCCAAATTCCTCCAATATGACCTCATCGAATTTTTCCAATTCGTCGATCTTGAATGCACTTGTCCCGTCAATGAATTGAGTGACACCATTATATGAGGAAACATAAGTCCATGAACATGATAATCGGATTCGACTAAACACTCTGATCTCGTGATACTTACAAAGAAAAAACGAGCAAGGACTTTCATCAACTTCATTGAGAACATATGAAAACGTTACGATCAGAATCGAGCAAATACATGGATCTTGTGATGCCTTGAAAAAAAAAAAGTAACAAGAGCTTCTATCAACTTCATCGAGGACATATGAGAACGTTGTGATCAAATTCAAGCAAATGCCAAGTCTTGCGACGTTTTAAAAAAAAACTAATGAGAGCTCTCATCAACTTCATCGATTGGTCAAAATGGGTTCCAAAGAAAAAAGACAGAAAAAATATTGTTTCTAGTGGTTAGAGCGACAAACCCAATTTCAACCCAAACTGATTTATAGACGACAATGTGGTTTTGGACTTTTTCCTAATTCAAATCCTTTGAGCTAAGGATCAATTTCCCTGAAATTCATGCCAAATATTGCATTTAATAATGTACTTTTCCCTATCAAAACCAACGAATCAAAGCTGAGTTTAGGCAACTCAAAATATATGTGAGGCACTGGTACACGGTCACAAAAACTTTTGATGTAAACCTTACTCACCATTGCTTTGAGGACCGAAGATCCAAACCACAACATATGAAAAGCCAAATTCCCCCAATTTAACCTCATCGATGAATTTTTTCAATTTGTTGATATTGAATGCATTGATCCCATCAATGAATTGGGTAACACGGTTATCTAAGGAAACAAATGTCGATGAAATATGATGATCGGATTCGACCAATCACTCGGATCTCGTGACACTTATTGATCAACTTTATCAAGAAAATATGAAAATGTTGTGATTGAAATTGAGCAAATACCCAGATCGCAATGCTTAAAAAAAAATAAAAAAACTAACGAGAGTTTCCATCCATTTCATCGAAAACATATGAAAACTTTATGATAGAATTCGAACAAATAGCTGAATCTTGTGACACTTTAAAAAAAAAAAAAAAAAAAAAAAAAACTAATGAGAGCTTTCGTCAACTTTATCGATTGGTCAAAATAATTTCCAAAGAAAAAAGACAAAAAAATATTGGTTCTAGTGGTTAGAGTTACAAACCCAATTTCATCCCAAACTGATTTATAGACGATAAAATCTATCGGTGATTTTGGACTTTTTCCTAATCCAAATCCTTAAAGTGAGCTAAGGATGATTCAGAGACATGCCTCCTTCAAGATCCATTTCCTTGAAATTCAAGCCAAATTGTGTATTTAAGAATGTACTTTTTCATGTCAAAACCAATAAATCAAAGCTGAGTTTAAGCAAGTTGAGTAAATTGGAAATGCTGACTCTAAGGATATAGATTTCAAGAAGAACCACGGTAGTCCCAAGGAAACGATAGTGGATTCGTTTGCTGACCATGGACTCTCGAGCATGGGCAATTTCCGAACCGCTCTCGAGACTAATAAAGTGCCTCTCGCATGTGCCGATGATTCATTTTTTTCCCATCTCGGTATTTTGTCATTGGGTGAAATCTAGAAGCATGAGCATAGAAAAAGTGTCAAGAGTCCCCAACCATTTTGTATTTGTGTCAATTTAATCATAAATCTTTCATCTATACCAATTCAGTCATAAACTTTTTGACTTGAGGCCAATTTAGTCATAAAGCTTTTGTTGTGCCAATTTAGTCCTAAACATTTTAATCAGTGCCAATTCAGTCATTTAGGCTAATTTTGACTGAATATTGCTAATGTGAATGCTAGTCGGTGACGTGACATCGTCATTATTTTTTCAATTATTTATTAATTTATTTATTTTCTTTTCCTTTTTGTTTTTTTGTTTTTTCCTTTTCTTTTTTTTTTTTTCCCCTCCCCTTCCCGACGACCGGCCAAAGGCGAGAGCCGGCGAGCCACAAGCCCTAGCCAACGGCAATGAGGGCAACCTCACGCTAAACAGCAAGGCAACGCCAAACCCAACCTCGCCAGATCCGGCGAGGCTCCAACCCTCGCCAACACCGAATCTAGCGAAGTTGGGTCTTGCTCATGGCTAGCGAGGCCAACCTTTGCCAAATCTAGTGAGGGCGAGCCTACCCACCCGGCGCGAGGTCGCCTTAGTGGCCGGTGAGGACTCGAGCCTCGTTATTGGTTGACATAGCTTGCCGAGGCTAGCGAGGTCGAGGTTGACCTCACCCGCCCTCAAATCTAGTCGGTCATCAACTGGGGCGACCAGCTAGAGGAAGGAGGGGAAGGAAAAAAAAAAAAAAAAGAAAATAAATGAAAATAAATAAATTCAAAAATAATTCAAAAAATATTTAAAATATTATTAAAAATTATCCATGTTAACGTTGGTCATGCCACATCAACTAATTAGTGTCTACGTCGCAATAACTAGTCAAAATTGGCCGAATGACTAAATTGATACTAGATCAAGAGGTTTAAGACTAAATTAATACTAAATCAAAAGTTTTATCATTAAATTGGCATCAATAAAAGGTTTAGGATTAAATTGACATAAAATCAAAAGTTTTAGGATTGAATTGGCATCGATAAAAGATTTAAGACCAAATTAGTATAAATACAAAAAATTCATGACTTTTCTAACACTTTTCCCCATCCGGACATGTCCCTCGGATCCACTAAACTTGTAGGATGGAGACACATGTGGATGTGGAGGTTGATAATGGGCCTTGGCCTTAATGATTAGACGTCAAAGTGAATTATTCTGGATCTGGGCTTTTGTCAACAGTCTAATTTAGTAACTTAGCTCGGGGATGGACCTGACGGTTCTTGGACCATCGAAACCCGAAGTGTACGTTTCACGGAGAAACTGATGCAAAATCTTCTAAAAGCCTCTTCATATAGAATATGACATTTCCATTTTAAGATTTTTTTTTTTTTTTTTTTTTGTATAAAGAAAAGAGAGAGAAAAAGAAACGAAAATGCTGGCGGATTGGGTAGTAGTGGAATATACCCCGTACCACTAGCAGATAATCAAGGCAACTCCGGTTCTCTTTCTACCAAGTCAAGTCAATCCCCCCTTACCTAATTTTGAAGGAAAAAATTGAAGTCAATCCCTCGTTGATTTCGGCAACGCATTAAGTATCTTAGTGCGCCAAAGATAATCTTCCCCACGGACCAGACATGCGTTACCCCGTACCAAGGTAACACATTCCATCTTGAAACCGTCAACATTGTCAACTTAGTGGTAAAATCAATCGCTTGCCTTTCCTAATATCACGAGTTCACGTTGTAACGGATCTCTGAATAGCTTGCGCCGCATTGTGTAACCAAGACGTATGCAGTTGTACGGAGGGAATTTCTGACTATTGTTATCTTGATAGAGTTGCAGTGACGAGCTCGCTATGTGCGTCATGCGAAATAGTTATAACTCAAATCGATGTTTTGTAGCAAGAATGACACCTATAAAAGTTAAGGTTACCACTCCTTGCCCTTTTTGTAATTGAGAAAAGAATTTCCATCTTGAAATTTGGCAATTTGGATGACAATTAATATGTTGTAAAATCATTATCCACAAGCTAAAATTTCAATTTCTAGGTAATCCATATTATTTGTGTAAAGGAATTTGTTTGGACCATCAATATTTTCCCTCTATCTCCTAAAAATTCTCCTTTGCGAGAACTTATGATGATTGGGTCCATTTTTATGAAAACTAATAAGGTAAATATCTATATATACATACATACATCCAAGATTCACACGTGCCCATATACCAGTTAAATGTGAACTATATATATGAAGCAAAATATAATATATACGATGATAAACGTAAATAATTCGGCTTTTTTTTTATTGACTGGGTCGAAAGCAAAATAAAAAAAAAATGAATCATGGACCCATTTTATATATATGAAAAGCATCCTTTGAAATAACCTATCTAGTCAACGATGCTTCATTTATATCATCATATGTTGGTCTTATGCTGTAGATTTAAAGCATGGGTAGTATCTAAAGAAAATAAGAGGATTCAAAAAAATAACGATTCAAAGATAAATTTCCCAGGAGAAGAATGTTCTTCACTGAAAGCCATAATACACACTCTTATTCTTCAATACATAATGCTAGTTATATTAAGAAGACAACTAGATTGCCTATTCTATATTCCGAATATCTAATCTAACAGATTGACCAGATCAATTTATCTATAATTGGAATAATTGAAATCAAATCATATCTATCACTCTAATCTAATCTTCCGATAGCAAAATCAAATCATACTCTAATCTAATCTTCTGATGACAGAATCAAATCATAATCAAATTATACTCTAATATAATCTTCCGATAGTTTACCAATAATATTATCAATCTTATCGGTATCACCGAATATTGTCAAAGATATTATTTTAATCTTTCTTTCTTTTTCCTATGGTAGTATATTACTCCATTTTTCTGAACAAATTACTCGAATATAAATGCCCGTCAATAATAACAAGTAATACAATAATCCTATTTTCGTCTGATAATTATGAAATGATAGGATATTCCACCAGCTCTGCTTTATTCGTAATCAATACATGGGTGTTGTCTTTTCTTTCCCTTTCCCTTTTCTTAATGGGGGCCCTGTTTGCTCTATTGGTAGCTGAAATAGTAGCTGCGTTGCGCTTTGCCGTGAGGTGATGGCTCCGCTATTTATGGTAAATTGGCAATACATGTTCTAAGGCCACGACATTGGAAGCTGCGGGAGACAGTACTAATAGTACATCCGACATCAATCCTTAATCGACTTGTCTCTCAAGCCACAGAGGCATCGGGAGAATTGTCCAAAAAGTCCTAAACTTATTGCACTTTTGCCAATTCAGTCCTAAATCTTTTAACTTTACCAATTAAGTCATAAACATTTTCACTTCTTGCCGATTCAGTCCATCTGGCCAATTTTGGTCGGAAAATGTTGACGTGGACGCCGGCGATGCCACGCAGGACTACCGACACTAATATGGACAATTTTTAATAATATTTTAATATTTTTTTGAATTTTTATTTTTTGTATTTTCCCTTTTTCCTTTTTTTTTTTTCTTTTTTGGTTTTTTTTTCTTAGCCTTTTCCGGTGGTCACCGGCGTTCACGTCAACATTTTCCGACCAAAATTGGCCGAATGGACTGAATCGGCAAGTAAGTAAAAGGTTTGGACTGATTAAGAAAGTTAAAAAATTTGGATCAATGGTAAAAGTGCAATGAGTTTAGGATTTTTTGGACAATTCTCCCCAGAGGCATCCCACCTTGTCCAATGTCCGGTAATGAAATATTCTTTTTCATCAAAATTCATTCTGTGATTGGAGATGGATTTTGTGGCGATTTCGAACAAAAGTCTTATCAATGGAGCACAAAGAACAAATACACATCGACAGAAATTGATCGATGTCGAAATACGATGATATAAAATGTTTTATTGGAATCTAATCAATGAAAAAGTACGCTAACGTAAATACACAATGTTAAAATTTAATTGATAATGAAAATCTGAAAGTTACAACTAATATATATACTCCGAAACTTAATTGACAACGAAATATCTGGAAACTATGACTATAGTGCATGAGTTGAAAGATAATCATCCCATATTTTTGTTGTTTTCTAGGGGGTTCTACAACACTAGTACTTATAGACTTATAGTATTAACAACATAATTATACACAACAGTTCTTCAATGGTTTTAACCATACTTTCATATCTCCATGATTTCCGACCGCACACCTTCATGCTGTTGCGCCATCTAATCCCTAGATGGTTATTTCCCTAGAATCGCACATCGATCTTGCTTTCGAACGGCCTTAATCGTCGTGCTGTCTTTTCCCCTACTTTATCCATAAAGAGTCGCGAACTTCACTGCCACCATACTCGAACCTCGTGCTCATCTGCTCCATTATTTGAACATCATCTCGCTTAATCTCATTCTTCCAATTGATTACTTTCACGTCAGTAAAAAATTTCCGTAGTCAGTAGGTCATTGACAACCATAACACACCCAATCTCGAATCTCGAGTTATCTGCTTATTCAAATCACAAAGACTTTGGCTAATTATTGGCCGTTAACAAGGTCCATAACACACGAATTGCAGAATCGCATCCCTTGACAAAAAGCTCGAGGGCTTAATCCAAGATTAGGGGCGTGCGGTGGCCGTCGCCGCTCGGAAGTCCCGAGCGCCCCCCGCCCGTGCATCGTTACTCGCGGGCCGACACGAATTCCGACACGCGCGACGCGGGGGGCGACGTGGAGGACAAGCGTCTGGCGCCTGGCGGTGCGTTAGTGAGGGTGGGATCGCCCCACCACCACAGGGCCCATGCAGAGGGCAGAAAGCGGGGGCCTCGTTCCGCTTCGTGCCGATGGATGGATGGTCGGATGGATGGTCGCTCGTCGCTTTCACACGTGTTTTATTATCACCATTCACCAGCTGTTTCGTGTCTAGAGAGACAGCTGGGGGTCCCGCCGGGGAATTTGGTGGACTTGGGGACATGTGCGCTCCGTCGCCCCCGAAATCTCCATTCCCTAGTTGCGCCTCGGTTGCGTTAGCATCCCCATTCCCTCTCTCTCTTTCTCGTGTGATCATCCTCGAGAAAAAGTTGACAAAGACGATGGAAAGAGACCGACGAGACGACAATTCGTTCTAGACATCGTGCGAGAGCTTCACGTCCGCTACTCACGATTTCAAAGGTCCGGAATCAGCTCTCCCGACAGCTTTCGTGAATAGTTTGACAGTTAAAAGATCTCTTTGTATATGAACAGCTAGATAATGCAGTATGACCCGTTCCCTAATTCAGAAGAATTTTTGTGATTGTTTTGAAAGACGGATCGCCCTTTCATCACTTAAACCAATCACATTAACAGTTTACCATCACATATCCAATGAACTAAATCCTCACTACGTACGAGGCCACTTGTTCATTAGGCATGAGACGTAAATGACGAATTCCAAGTAGACTTGCGTCACAGATCAACACTTCTATTGTATGTTTCAACTATATATGAGAGAATTTAAATATATATTTCTGTGGATGGTACCAACTCGATGGATTTCCACATCATTACTCCTATTTTAAAAGCAAAAAGTGTAAAGTTTCCAGGACACTTGCGCACGTTTGGTCCGAAGATGAGCGCTCGTCTTGCCGTAAAAGAGAAGTTGGCCGTGGGGGGGTCTCTGTTCTTAGGTAATTGCTCGGTTGCCGGAAACGGGTCGATAATCAATAGCTTTTAGTTAGGATTTTGGGGACGTCGACGGATGGCATTGCTCGAGTGCCGAATTTGGGTAGACAAGCCCTTTGACTTCTGACCGCAATCAAAGGTTGGAAAAAGAGAAGCTCGGGGTCCTATTCTAATCTTGGCGGCCAAGCCTAAATTCGTTCTTGATCCACTCGCTCGAGCAAAGCGCCCTTTGCCTTTTGCCCTTTTCTGGCTTATATATTGAGTAGCCTAGAAGCCTTCGATTTCTTAGCTTCCGACTCGAACGCGTTGGGATTACAGTTGTCATCGAGGGAGAGCACGAAGGGAAAAAAAGGGCTTAGCGACTTCTCTTCCGAATTGGTAATTTGACCCTTTATTTAGCACATTGATTGGTGGATACACAAGGTGTAATTTCACTTAAGTAATTTCTTGGTCGGCCTTGCCTTCTTCTGTCTTTTTCTCGACTCTCCCTTTTTTCGTGAATTAAATCAATTCACGTCTTCTTTCTTAATCACACGTGAGTCATGCTTTCGGTTACAAATATGAATATTGCCTAATTCTAAATTAAGTCGATTTTGCACGTGGGTTGATATATCCACAAAAAAAACCTACCCATCATAAGCATGATCAACCAAAATTTTCCATTTAATGGAAAAAATTGCACTCTACTTTATATCCTCATCTTTTATCACCGTCTTTTCCGAGAGGGAGAAATGCTGACTCATCGCCATGCCTGCATGTATGATTATGGAAATTTATTTCTAAGGGGGAATCAAATTCCTTTGGCGGTGAAAACAAAAGTAAAAAAAAAAATGAGCCGACCGCGCCTTCAATTTTTTTTACCGTTTATATCCCATATATTCACGAGAATATTAAAAAATTCTGGAAATTGCAGGAAATTCCCAAACCGAAAGCAGTCAACGCGTCAGCCACGCGCTCTGTCCCTCGAGTGGAGTATAATCCCCCCCACTTTCCCCCACTCACTGCTTACAGCTATCTCCCCCATCTTCTCCTTCGTCATTCGCATCCTCTCTCTCTCTCTCTCTCTCTCTCTAGAAAACGCCATGGCCGACAGACCCTTCCCCCGCCACCAAGTCCCCCGCCGCCGCCAACGGCGGCGGCCTCACGGCCAACGGCTCCTTCCCCGCCACCAAGGGCCAGCTCTACGGCGAAGCCACCCGCTCCGCCGCCTACCGCCCGCAGCCCATGAAGGGCGGCGGCCGACGCCGACACCGCCGCGGCTGCTGCTGCCGCTGCTGCCTCTGGACCACCGTCGCCCTCCTCGTCCTCCTCCTCCTCATCGCCGTCGCCGCCGCCGTCTTCTACGTCCTCTACCGCCCGCAACGCCCCACCTTCACCGTGACCTCCCTCAAGGTCTCCTACATAAACATCACCTCCTCGTCCTCCACCCTCAGCTCCAAGTTCGACCTCACCGTCTCCGCTCGGAACCCCAACAGCAAGCTCGTGTACATCTACAGCCCGACTTCGGTGTCGGTCGTCAGCGCCGACGGCGGCGGCGTCGACCTGGGCGACGCGACGATCCCGGCCTTCGTGCACGGGAAGAAGAACACGACGGTGCTGAAGACGTCGATCGCCAGCACCGGCCAGCAGGTGGACAGCGCCGCCGCGAGCGCGCTGAAGTCGGGCCTGAAGAGCAAGAACGGGCTGGCGCTGAAGATCAGGCTGGACACGAAGGTGAAGGTGAAGATTGGCGGGTTGAAGACGCCGAGGGTCGGAATCCGCGTCACCTGCGGCGGAATCAGGGCGACCGCTCCGGCCGCCGGGAAGTCGGCGGCCACGGCGTCGACGGCGAGCGCGAAGTGCAAGGTAGATACGAGGATCAGGATCTGGAACTGGACGCTTTAGGAAAGTGGAAAAAGTTACTGTGGCCATAAGTATTTTTCCTCAGAATATAAAAAAAAAAATTGTTCAGAAATACCGTTCATTTTCCATTTTTTTTTTCCGTGTGTATTTTTTCGAGGTGGTGACGTGGCGATTGGTCGTATAATGGGTCACTAAAATAGAATTTTTGTCTTTTATATTTTTAGCCTTTTGGGTTGTGTCTTGGAATTTAGTTTAGTGGCTTGTTGTGGGGGGAAAACAGCTGTATGATTGAAAGATTGATTGTCCTCGATTGAATTTGTTCTTATCTTGCTCTCGAGTCTCGTTCACTTGCCCAACATAACTGGATTTGAGCATAAATTCTGAACAAAAGTAAATAAAATTGTTGAATCCGAACTTATATCTAAAATACAAATCTTTTTATTTTCTTTATATCGCCTGTTTTGGGCCTTTTAAAAAAATTGGGATGGCGATTTTGCGAAGCCGTCCAATGATTGCTGCGGTACACGCGGCGGGAGGAGGCAAGCGAGGGGTGGATGTCCGAATGGGATCGTCACTTTCGAACGTGCCGCCTTCGATTTTCGCCCTCTGTACGACAACGCGTTTGATGGAATATATTTTTCTGTGGTGACGGCTTCAAGCCCGTGTCGGTGGGGGCCGTTCGTTGTGTTTCTTTCTTTCTCGCCGTACCGTTTTAATGAGTGCCGTAAAACAAACAAAACCAAAGCGCTCATATACGGCTATTTATGGTGCGTTCGGTTCCCTTTGAAATGGGCTTTGGCGCTAAGCCAGGGAGGACTTGGACATGGGGTTTTGGGCTTGGCCACTATGGACTTGGGCTCGGCCTCTATGGACTTGGGCTCAAGCACTAGGGACCCGATCTTGGGCCTAGCCTCAATGGACTTGAGCTCGGGCGTAGGGGTTTTAGGCACCTGTACTTGGGTCTCGAAGCTCGAGTATCAGGATCTGGCATGGAGTGCGGGGAGTTGGCCTAGGTCTCGATGGGACTAAGCTTGGGTGCAGGTGCAATGGATTTGAGCACGGGCATTAGAGTCTCAAGTTTGGTGTCGGGAAACGAAGCATGGGCACCGCGATCTTGAGCCCGATCACAATGGACCCAATCATGGGCACTAGGGTCTCCAACCTTGGCGCTGTTAGACCTGGGCTTGAGCATGAGAGATTTGGGGCAAGGGCACTAGCATCCAAGCCCAACCTAGATGGGCGAACTTGGACTTGGGTGCCAAGGATCCAAGCATAGGTTTGGGTTCCCAAGCTCGCTTCCACGGACCTGGGCCAACCTCCATTGATCAGGTGTGGACATCAGGTCTCGAACTCGGCCTTTGTGGACTTAGGTCAGGACGCTGGGAGTCAAGAAACAATACCAAAGTCTAAGGCCTAACCTTTATGGACCCGAGCTTAGGCCGGTTCTAGACTGACCTCTTTGGACTTGGGCTTGTGTCCCAGGACCCCGGTGGACCCCCCTCCTCTGAACTCAAGGGCGTTGCGAAGGATTTGGAAGTGAGTGTTGGAGCTCTCTTTGCCTAAATATAAAATTTTGGGATCAAGTGTTTATATCTATCATATTTTGGAAACTGATTTTTATTTTAAAAAGAGGAAGTCAATTTTTGAATTTAAGTATATGTTTTTCATCAACTCATTTTTCTGAATGATCCAAATACTAGAAAATAATGAAAATATTTTTCATGAAATAAACGAAACTAAAAATTTTACATTTCCTCAAAAACTTTTCTAAATGTAGAACCAAATGCAATCTTGGTGTCGAAAGATGCTACTTATGATAATGCTAGACTTCGAATTACTGAGGATCCTGCCTTTTCTCAGGGAAGATATGATGTTGAGAAAAAGCTGTTTCCGAACGACTCGTAATTAAATTTTCTTGTTTTTGGATGGACGTTTAACCGACGTCGTTTTTCTGGTGTTTGCTGTCGGTCGCCTAGCCGCAAGTCCAGGCGTACAGGAGGCTCGGTTCCAAGCCTAAGTTCGGTGTCCATCGACCATTGTGAATTTGTATGCTAATATCACAGATCAGGATGAACTTCCCTCTGTGTTCACGAGAACTGTTTCTGGCAAAATGAACATCAGCAGCTCCCTGAACCGGGAGGGCGAGAAACATACCGGCGAGTGGCCGCGAATGTACACTTATATGCATGAGAGCTAAAGGAGTCGACGACAATCGACCTTTGACGCGATCTTCCTTTCATTCAATAGCTATTATGACATCAAATCAAACAGAACAAAGACCGAGAATACTACGATGACTTGATTACACTACCAAATTCCATAAGCACTGTTTCGAGTCTATAGGTCTCCAGTCACAGAAGATGAGGTCGATATAAGAGTACAGTGCTGAATCTTCACATGATTATTCGTTCAGCACGCGATAATGTGGAAACGGGAAGCCCTTCAGTTGCTGAGTTGCAGGAATCTCTGTGCCATGGGATGCTTGGCTTCCGAGAGACGATCAGGAGTCAAAACTTCTACCAGTTCACCGCTCACCAGGAGGCAAACTACGTCGGCAATCCTCTGAATCTGTTTGATGCTGTGAGAGACCATTATGGTCGTCAATCCTTGAGTCTTCTTCAGCTTCACTAGCACGTCCTCGATGTTTTGTGTCGAGATTGGGTCCAACGCGCTCGTCGGCTCATCCAGCAGAAGAACCTTTTTGAGAAGAAACCACAACTTTAGGTATCGGCTGAGAAGTATGACCTTTCAATGGACAAAATGGGAAACGCTGGCTCACCTCTGGTTCGTTAGCTAGTGTCCTCGCAAGTGCCACTCTCTGGGCCTGGCCGACAGAGAGTTCTGAGCCGGCTCTGCTGAAGAGAGAGGGAATCGAGGTCGGCAAGGTTCAGCAACTTGAACACTTCACCATCGCTTAGCTTCTCCCCCTCAGTTGTGGTCCATATCTGACATTATCCGCAACTGTGCCTGGAAGTTTGCGGCTTGATGTAAGCTTTCGAGATTGTAAGACAGTGGCATTGCATAAAAACATGATTCTAGAAGAATCACATCAATGAACTTGTTCTTCACATAATCCACTAGATCTAATCATCTGGTATTTCTCCGTTGTCTAGCTTTTTCTTCCTAAAAGATGAGAACCCCTCCAACACCAAAGAATAAAGCACCATCACCTTTCAAGCTGGAAAAGTTTAGGTGCATAGAAGGTCTCAACTCAATCATTGACATAAATTAATTTAGCGCAAGCCCTACGTAAGCCATAAGAATTCTCATTCACAATGCTAACTTGGGATTTGATAGATAAGACTTTGGTACTGAATGAAACATGGCAGAACCACCACCAAAGACATATAGCTTCTGCTCCAAAGATAATGAATTCATAGCAATAAGACTAAATCAGTAATTTAAGAACACTTTGTAGTTGAGGAAATACCACCTCTGCTATTGGACTGACAGCACTCGACAGCATTTGCGTAAAATTAAGAGCACTAGATAGAGCCAATACGCCTCTGAATCATCATTTAGAGGACTGCGGGTTGTTTAAAACAAGATAAAATAGCAAGTCGAACCAGAAACAGCATAGATTAGTTAAGCCTCAACTGGATTCATCTCTTAACTTCTAATTTTCCCTCATTTGTGAGCTGCGAATCCTAGAAGTCATATGAAGGTAAAGACCATGAACACAAGCACCGTATTTCTTGCACATAGACCGTAATTATGGAAGTCGATCGATTCAGACCTGATCTGGCAGGACCAAGTTCAGTGGCAGAACAATATTGCCAACGGTTGTGCATGGAGGATACAATACATAACCAAATAACCCAGAAGGCTAGGTCGTGATAATTTGGCACCACATGCCATCATGAATTTGCAGTGTTTAAACTTATCCAAAAAGGCAAACCCAAAAGGACAGGGTGAACACTTTTGACATTAATCTACCATCACCACGAGAGCCAAACTAGTCTATTTTGGTTTTGATTGTGAATTCTTAGGCAGAGATTACTATTCAATGCAGAAAGTTACATCAAAAGTAAACTCTATTCAGCCTGGTTAGATCATAGTTCTCAGTAGCAACCCTGAATTAAATTCATGGAACGACTATTCGATTTTCTTCCAGTAACAACACCAAGAACACATAATATAAACAACAGTCGTTCAAGTAATACAAGTGTGGCCTTTCTTTATCCCTTGATTCACAGATGATCACTTCAAATGCGGGTCAGGAAACACTTGATGATTTCAGGAGGTAAGTCAAACTACCATGTCACTTGGCAAACCAATTTTATCAATCAATATTAACCCCCGCACCACTCAGGTTTAACATTCTGAATCCATCGCAACATCGCAGAGGCAAGAAAACGAAAAAAACTCGAACTTTCTCACTCTTTCCTTGGCTAAAATTCAATTCCATCGTCACTCACAAATAAAGCAAACCCAGCTCTGGAATTCCAGAAATTGTACCTTCAAACATCGCGGGAAGCTGAAACAGCATCCCGACCTTCCGCCGAAGGCTGAGCACGTCGAGATTCTTAATGTCCTCGCCGTCCAAGAACACGGTTTCGGACGGCGGCTCCCACAGCCGGTTCAGGGCCCTCAGGAGCGTGGACTTGCCGCTCCCGCTCGGCCCGATGATGCCCACGATCTTCCCTCGCGGGATCTCCAGGTTGATCTCGCTCAGGATGGGGTCCCCGGCATCGGAAACCTTGTTCAGGCCTTTGATCTCGAACTTGGCACGGTCCTCCTTGACGCCGTCGTCGATGTCCACGACGAGCAAGTGCTCTTGAGCCTCCGCATCTAAAAAGGGTATTCGCCAGAAAACAGAGAATCAATCACCACACAAGAAACAAAAAAAAAAGAAAAAAATTCAAGATTCCGGCCATCAAGATTCAAGAATCCCACGAAAACGGATAAGCGAAGGCGAACTCCACGTACCGGGAGACGGGTCGGGCTGATGGATGGAAGCCGCGGGCATTGTCGCTCCGCCCTCGCTCGGATGGAGGACTCGGAGGAAGCCGGTGGGTGTCTTCGCAGGCCGCGCGAGCGCGACTGTGTATGTCCGTTCTCGGATGGATTCGGGGGATAATATATAGCTCGAGGGACAGATGAAGCCTGACCCAGTATTCCCATCGTGTCGTTTTCTCCCTTGCGGGGGTGGATTCGGTCGAGGGACAACGATCACGAGATGAACCTCCCCATTTGAGATGGGATCGCAGGTTGCAAAAGCGGACAGTTTTCTTTGGAGTTTTCTTGCCCCGGACAGCGTTTCTCGGAGTTTCTTGCATTATTGAAAAAGCGCTAAGAGCCGTACGGAGGTGGAGGTCGCTGTAAGCGACGGGTGGGCCGAGGTGGCGGGGGCGGCGATTCTTCTGGGGACGGGAGGACGGGAGGAGATCGCACCGCACGATCCGTAATATCTCCGTACTAATTAATAGATAATCGAGAAGGGTTCTTTTTCCCATACCTATCAACTTTAGACCTTAAAAAGCAGTTCCACTTGCGTAATAGACTTTTATTTTTCTTTTTTTTTTTACTTAATTTATATTTCGTGATAGATACGTTTTGCAATTGTTTTTTTTTATCAAAACATTCCGGGTATACGGAAGTTGGTTTTTTTTTTCCATTTCGAAAATGAATAATATAATTCAGAAATTTTCGGAGAAGCAAATCGTGCTCTCTCCCCTAGAGCGACTGAGGCCTTAGTAGGTCTCGTCATGACTCACGAGTCTATTGACCCTTGATGCGTGGAGCGTTTTTGGATGGTCTGGTAAGGTCGTTTGGTAAGCCGGACCTCAATCCATGGAACCCACCCTAGCCTTGCTCGATCGAGGCGGGTCCAGCCATAACAAAGTCTACCTTTTTTTTTTTTTTTTTGATAAGTAAGATTACGATGCTAATATGTGTTTGTGCCGGGGAAAATTTTTATGATGAAAGAAAATGTTTTGGAGTCATGCCCACATGCCGAAACTACGGAGGTATATGGTTCGATGAAAATAAGAGGGAGATGGTCACGTGCTGAATTAGGGCG